>PVJD01002581.1:0-196730 GCA_004026545.1 Mormoops blainvillei | reverse complement strand
TATTTAAGTATTTCCAGTTTAAAAAATTCTAAAATTAATAAAGGATTTTGGTGACGTGGTTAGATAAAAGATAGATATTTAAAAAGTAGCATTTTCTTATAATATGCACTTCGATATCATAATGGAAACTATTACTTTTTCACTAATAAAAATAACATTTCTACCATCTTGCATACACACACACACACACACACACACACAAGACAAGGAAACCCATATTAATAAAATAAAATGTATTGAAGAATATTACAATAATCAATGTATGAAAGATAAAATGGAAACTTATTGGCATTGGGAATATTTAATGCCATCACACATTACTTGTCCCAAATTTATTTTTTTTACTATTTATTTCTAACAATGTTCTATTAATGTAGTACACATTGGCCTAATGGTAAAAGGTATAAAAATGTGCAGGCAAAGGCAATCGACTTTACTCACTACAATGTGAAAATACATCTAGTCTTCTCACCAGCTTAGAAACCTTCTACAAGTAGACAGATCTGTGGAGAAGTTGTAACTGCTCTGGTAGTACTAGGTCACATGTTCTAAAAGTTTCAGATTCAGCAGCCTTAAATCTCTTAAAATTTATTAACTCCAATGTGACCTTGTTTATGTATGGCATATCTATCAATATATGCCATATTAGAAATTAAAACTAATAAAATTGAAATATATATTTTTAAATAATAAAATAATTTATTTAAATGAATTATGTATTTTCTACAGTAAGAATTTAGTGTGAAGCATAGCATTATTGAACATTTCTGTAACACCATAAAATGCCTGACATACAAGAAACCAGCTGGAATTTCATAATCTACTTCTGTATTCAAATTTTTGCAATATACTATTTATTTGAAGTATATTGATAAATATACACACACATGACATGAATAAAAGGGTCTTTAAACAGATTTTAAGGTCATTATAAATATCCCTTTTTAATACTAGACCAAGACTCGACTAGTTGTAGTTCCTTAAGGGTCAGTTACAATGTGATTAGTCTATAATCATATCTGAGGACTTTATGCATTATTTTATAGTATTATGCATTCATAATTTGAAAAATATTGTCCCAATGAATCTACAGATCTTGCAAATGCTGGCATATTTCATTAAACATCAAGATCACATTCATTAATCCTGATCAACGTTATCAGAAAATTCTTTAAATTTTGAGAACATGAGAAGCTTAAGATGTCAGATGCAAGTTTTCTGAAATGCAGATTTGTATTTAAGAGCTCACGTTTTATCATTGGCAACATTTTTTTAATTTTTCTTGAAACGGCAGCCTCATGTCTTTCATTTTAGAATATGTCTGCCAAATATACAAATCTGAATAAACATAGTTTGTCTTTTAGTAAATCTTTCAAAAGGACTTTTCCTTAATAAGACTATCATGCATTGATATGAAGCAAGAGTGTTTTATGAGTGTTTCTCATTTCATCACATGGATATCAAAAAGAATTGAGATTAAAAAATTAATATTTACTGCTTCATCAGGGGCACTTGTTAGTGAAATAGGCTTTTTCTTCCTTTTTATTATTATGTGGATTTCAAGTGTACATTTCTATGGTATATCATCTGTATTTGCATTTTGTACCACCCAGTCAAATCTTCTCCCATAGCTGTATATTTGACCTCCTTTACCCTTTATTACCCCTCACCCTTCTTCCTTCTGGCAACCACTATACTGTTGTCTGTGTCTATGAGTTTTTGCTTGTTTTGTTTGTTCATGTGTTGTTTTCAGTTTTATAGTTCATATAAGTGAAATAATATATTTCTTAATATTTTCTGACTTATTTTGTATCACATGATATTCTTAAGATCCATCCATGTTGTTGCAAATGATAGTATTTCATCTTTTTTTTTTATGAGACTGGTTTTTAAATTTTATTTTCTCTTGTATCTCATATTGAAGACAGTAGCTACTTGGTCCACTTGTTGTTGTGGTCTTCCTTCGGGCACCAGCAGTTCCGCTCCTCATTACCTTTGCATCATGAAACCAAATGTCTGCTCAGTGATGAAGGGAAATACTACAAATGTCATCTCAGCATAATTACAAAAGCGTTTAGGCCTCTTAGACCCCTGCTGATCTAGACATTTAAGGTCACTTCCCCCCCCCTTCTTCCAGTCCCATGATCCTCCTGACCCTAATCTCACAACTTGTACTACCAAACCTTAAAGACGGATGATTTTAAAGGCCTGCTTTCAACAACAGTATCCCACAGCAGCTATAGAATGCCCAATCTGGTTTCCGATTACAATTAGGACAAAGGGACAACCTGTCAACCTAAAATAGAGTTTCTTAAGTAAGGTATGGCAGTAAGTCATAATGAGGGTGCAAAAAGAACAATCTAGCCCTTGATTTTTTGGAAGCTGTGTCCAAAAACATCATCTTGAACACAATGGAAGATAAAGTTGAGTGAGCACCTATAGTAACAGGCTTCAAAACACAAAGTATCCTAGGAATCAGTTGTTGTGTGGAAGTACAAAAGTGCTTAAGTAAGTGTTAACTGAGTCTGATAATAGTTTTCATTTCTGACCTGATAAAAGCAAGAAAACATAATAGATATTTTATATTGTTCTTAGGAAAATTTACCTTTGTCATTATAGTTTATTCCTTATGTTCTCTTACATTTATTTTTTAGAGTTTCTCAACAGTTTCTGAAGGATAATGGCCAACTTACTTAGTCACTTTTATCTTCAGTCTGCTACCAAAAAAAGAGATAAAAATGCCAAACTCTTGAACAGCCCTGTCAACATTAAAGACTAATAATTTATGTGAACAAAATTATTTTATATCAAAGAATATCATTTTTGGAATAATTTTAAAATAGTTTTGTTATCAAATTTTTTAATATCTTTTATTGAGAAATAATCTTCATCTTAGCATATTTACACAAAGAATGCATTCCTGCGATATCCATTTTGTGAGGAGAAACTACAGCACCATATGCTCCTACTTCATTAAGTATCAAATTGGCTATTCTATTCTCTTTCTTTTATAACCTATAAGAAACATGCTTATTTATAAATAATAATATATCCTGTAATTTTATTAAAATGTATATCTTAAACCGATATATTTTTCTTGAATCCTGCTATCTTCAAAACAACCCATTTTAATTAGATTTTAAAAAATGTCTTCATTCTGCAAGTGGCTAGCTTTAAATGGTTTGAGCTGATTAAAATATCTTTTTTATCCCCTTTGCTGTATAATTATCATATATTTTCCATTTATCTACCTCTGCATGAAAAGCGACTAGGATGTTATTCTATAATATACACTTCCTGATGCAATTTAATTTACACTTTATTGCCATGTTTTAAGACAAAACAGCAGGCTTCACAATAGCAATCACTTTTGATAGCTACTAAAATTTTCATATATCTTTAATTTTTTTTGCACTCATCTGCAGGGGTTCATATACTCATTTTCTTCACGTTCTTTTAAGATTTGAGATCTACATTCACTTCACCCAAGGCATCAGCAACTTGATACCATATTCAGACATTACACCTTTTTTTTCTTTACCACATAGAAGTACAGTGCCCAATCCGCCCAAAAAATTCAAGATGAAACTCTATTTCCAATGAAGTAAGATTGCAAGGCTATTTTATAAAATAAATACCCTAAATAAAAATCAGTTCTTATTGCAATCAATAGCTGTCAATATGATACAGGTCAACCTAAATATGCCTTCTTCTCAATAGTATTTTCATGTTCACTTATGTTTTATACTCAATCTACCATAACTTATTTACATAATGATAATATGTATTATTACACTTTATTTTTATGTGTATGGCTGAATTGATGTAACTATTGACTTGTGCTGATCTATTATTCAGCTTTTCATTTATTTTACTCAACATTTCTTTAGATCACTCAAAATTGTTCTGTGAAACGCTAATTAGTTTATTTTGAAAGCTGTAATATTACACAGTGTGCCTACACCACATTTTATCTATTCTTTCAAGAACTGATGAACATTTAGGTTCTTGCAAGGCTTCACTGTCATTCATAATACGTCAATGTTCATTCTTGCACGTGTCCTTTTTTGTGACTGTGCTAGAGTTTTATGAAGTATATTCCCAAAAGAGAAGTGTGCAGTTAAGGTTTTCTGCATAGTGACAACCTGTGCTCCAAGATGTGGCTGTGTCATTTCATGCTCTTGGTATCAGTGTCTGAACTTCTCTTTTTCAGTTTCTTGACAATATTTATTTTATTTATATTTATTTTTATTTTTAAATTCAAGTTATTTAACCGAAAATATAAAATAAACAGATACGTCACTTCCCTCACTCTACATCTCTTCCAACCACACATCTGCCCTCTGTATCTATGAGTTTGTTGTTGTTGTTGTTTTTAGATTTCACATATTAGGGAAACCACAGTGTGTTTGTCTTGTCCTGACTCATTGCACTTAGCATAATGGCGATGAGGTTTTAATATAACTTGTATCACATTTTTTTAATTTGCTTTTTGCAGCAAAATGAAAGTTTGTCATTTTAAATAAGTAGGCTAGTTTTTATTCCTAAAATACTACTTCATAATTTTTCCATCTTATTTTTGTCCATTTGGTTCAGATATATTTGGATTTTCAATTTTCCAGACCCATCAGATAAATAAAACTTTTGTCAGTCCATTCACTGCCAAACTTTTTTTACCATCTACTGTTGCTCACATTTAAACTACTGCTTTGAAAATTCTGTTGGATTCACATTTGATTAGAAAATTCAGTTGCAGTTAGTAATTACTGTCTGTGTTGTAATTTAAAAGATATTTTCAAAACTTTTCTTCTCATATTGTTCCTATTTTGGACACTGGGTTTATTTGGAAAGTTCTAATTCTCTCACATCTTTTTCTATGTATAGACCTAAATGACACTTTTTCACACCTGTGTAGATTTGTCACCTTGCTTCTATTTAGTGATGGCTCTGCTCTACTGTTTTTTGTTGTTGTTTCTTTTTTTTTAGTGATTTCTCATTTGCTTGCAGGGAATATTTTAAGGTATTTTTTAAATATATTGCTTTTGTCTGTACTAAACTGTAAGCATTCAACTTTCCAATTTTAAATAATGAAAATTTATCATTTATATATTTTGTTTCTATCTTTTTTTCTATAATTTTTATTTATAGATTGGATCTACTGGTTTTGTCCTACATCTGATTTTAGTCTACCTTTAAATTAACATAAGGTTTTAAAATACTTTCTACTAAATTATTGTATACATTGGTTATTTAAAATATAAACATATATTGCTCAGAAGGAAAGAGTTTCAGGCTTTTTAAGTAAAATAAAAATGAATGGCATCACTAAAGCTGGGCACATGTGCTAAAATCACCGAGACCTCAGAGTAAAAACAAAATCAAAACAGCTAGCCAGCCCAGGAAACGAAATTTAGATTGTCACATTCTGTCAAAAACAAACAAAAATGGAGGCATAAAAATAACGTGGAGACACTTTTTAGAGTCATAATTACTTCGTAATTTCACAAGTAATGCAAAATAAATACAATTAAGGACAGATCAAAAGATGGCCCACTTTTTCTACATAACAAGTACTCAGGGAAGAGTGTGGCAGAGGACTGCGGCAATGAAAGAATATGATAAATAAATTTGGTTATGTATAACAGAACTTCTAAGTACAATATGACCGTTATGTTTTTATGCAGACTTGATGAAAACTTTATCAGTAAATCCATAATTTCACATCTGTATTATCTTGTAAATAGGATTCATTGATCTCACACACTGTGAATGGCTTTGGGCAGTAAACTCTAGAATCGTTGGTCTTGTGTAATGGGGTTTGGTTATTTTTAACTTGCACAAGATTAACTAGTGAACCTTGTTTTTACTAAAAGGAGGAATCCTAGATTCTGTGGAGTTTGGGCCAAGATTTTCAAGATTTTGCATTTCTAAGTAGTTTCTGGAGGAAACAAATGTGGCTGGTGGTCCAGGACCACACTCGCGTTGCCAAACCTTTAAATTACTGAGAGGTACCTTCTATTTCCAGGAGTGAGTCCAAACACGGGGGAAAATCATTAATAGTTCGAGGTTCAACGGTGCTAGCTTTTCTGTCACTACCTCCATCATAACTAGAAAATTAGAAACCAGACTGTACTTATTCCTTATCTGTTGGCTTTTTCATAACTGTTTGCTCGCATTTCATATGTACAAGATCTCCCTTAATCTTATTGCAAGTATGACTCAGACATTTCAAAGCTAGTTATTTTTACCATTAAATTGATTTTTTAGTAAACTATATATGTTTTATTACACTTTTAATGAAATCAGTTTTGTCACCTTTTTCTACTTTATCAATGTTTTGAGGTGGTGTGTACATTTACAATTAGTTTGTATTAATTTAATTTGAATATGGGATCAATTAGAACTCATAATAGCTACTACTGGAAAGTATCAGACTTTTTGTATGCATCCCATTTAAAAAAAAAAACCTTACTTATATTCACAATACATTTAGTTTACATTTTAAAGTCCAACAGTTTGGGAATGGAAGAAGGAGTTTAAAATACATTTTCACAAGGTAAGATTTTGTTTTTATTATAGATACTTATTTATCACCCCTTTCCTCACCTGTACTATGTGATGTTGTTTTCTTGATTCGAATACTGCAACCCGGTACTTATTCCCACTTCAAAGTATCATTAGTAAATTTAAATGCTTATTTGATATGTGACATAGATTTGTTCCTCCATATCCTTATAGACTGTCTTGCATGGGATCCTCAAAAATCCATGGTGAATATTGAATTTAAATTCTACAAAGGTCATCTCTCTTCACTTTTCAATTGAACAGTGAGCTTGTGCATTGTATTTAAATGATTCTATCCTCATTGTTAATAGCAAAAATTCCTCATATTGGCATATTTCTGAATTTTATCAAACATTTCCAGGATGCATGTGCATTTTTCCAGATTTTTACATCATTTTAAATTTCAAAAACAATGTATGATGGGGAGAGTCTGCCAGATCTTTGTTGATGTGCTCTGCTCTGCATTCTCCTTACTGAAGTGATTTTGATGAAAGCCAAATGTCTGAAGGGTAGAGTTAATTGTAATGAAATTTTATTGTTATATTGAGCATACCTATTAACCATCTATATTTTGAACCATTTAAAACATCAGAGTACTGCATTGCACTACTATATTATACACCTTTAATCACTGATAGTTCTTTTTAAATATTTCAATTGTAATTTTTAAATTTTCTTACTGCATAATTCTACTAATTGTAGACTATTACTGTCCATGTTTTCTGTGCTATTTCACCAAGAGTCTTTGCAGGGACTTCCTTTCCCTACTGCCACCATTGATTAATTAAATATCTACCCTAAGGAGGTGATTACTACTCCGTGGCTTTTCCTCAGCTATTCATGGTCGCTAGTGTGATTAGGGAATAATTGTTTGATTTATTTACTTATCTATGCAGCTTATGGGAAATGCTGTGCATTTGGCCGTAACATCTTTCTTAATTCATTCATGTAAAAATATAGACCATAACGTAATTAAATAATCTCTCAGTGGGTGACAGTGGTAACTGTAATCATGATATGTCTGTTGCCAGCCACAGGTAAGACAAATCTGCAGGTTAAGAAAATTACAGAGTTTATCATTATGATATTAATGACTGTACCTCAGGTTTTTTTTCGTTTATATATTCTCACAGGATCTTCTGTAACTGTGTGAAAAAGGTTCCTGTAATTGTGATTTTTCAGAGCATGTCATGAGAAGAATGTAAAATAAAGCAAGCATTCTATGTTTATATTAAACAAATGGGTATATATAGAGAAATACAGGATCAGTAGAACACCATGGACTACTGAAAAGTTTACTAGAAAAGTGGATGAAAGAAAAGTTGCTATAGTTTGTGGTTCTTTTAATTATTTATTACTACCATAATACGTTTAAATTATTGAAACCAAGTATTTAATTTTCTTTCTTAGATTTGTCTATTTATTGATTTTTACTATGAACCAATATTTCATTTTAGAGAACTTTAATCAACATATAAAAGTATTGGCTCTTCAAAACTCATGTAGATAGACACATAAACTTTTTAAGTTAATAACAAGTTTCATCTATAGAAGTTCAGTAATTTTTATTTTAATTAATTTTATTTCAAATTTAGAAACCCATATTAGTGAACTTTTTAATTTTTAAATATATACATTTAGAAATTATGAATATAATTGCTGATAAAATTGTTGACAAACATTTTAATATTAACTAATTGCTTGAGTTACATTTAGAATGACAATTTGTTTTTGTCACCAAACCTTTCAATGTATTGACATCAAAGTTACATGTAAACTACTGATTATTATGTCACCCCCACAAAGAGCCTTCTTTAGTTATCAGTGAAGTGCTGTAAACCATTTCTCAAAACTACATTATTTGCATATACAACTTGCCTGAAAAGTCTTTCTCATTCTGCTTCATTTTCTCTCATTTCATATTTTCTCTCATTAATTCAGCAGTTTAAACAGGTAATGAGTCATTAAATATAAAGGTTTTATGTTTGTAATTTTTGTAATTTACAGCTTTCTTTGACAGTTTTGCATGTTTTAAGCAGAAATTACCTTGAATACAGTGCATACAATCTCTTCATTTGGGATGGATTACCTATCTTCAAATCAGTTGAAAACAACATCTTAAAATAATCAATAAACAAGGTTACAAATGGGCGACATCAATCAGAATTAAAGCATTGCACTTGGGGTTATTCTTTAAGTTACCAAATTGGCAAAATTTTAAAAAGAATTAATCATATTAATTGATGTGTATGTTAATTGACTAAAGTATGAAACAGTTGGCAGTGATATCCTGCTGGTGGAAATGTACATTGGTATAGATTTCTTGGGTTGCAATTTAGAAAATTTTATTTTCACTTATAAAGCATTAATAACCTTAATATCTTTGAAGATGAATAGTCATTTACTTCTCTCTTTCTGGATAATCTTTAAAATGAACAATAACAAAAGATTGCATAACCACTAAAACTAAAGCAAGGTATTATCTACACACTAATCAGGTTTGGAGATGTTCTGGTAAATACAACAGACATGGAATAATAGTAAAAATGTATGTTTTTTCCAATTTTATAAAGTATCAGACCAAAGGAGAATTGTATTATGAAGAAATCTGAAATCATTAAAGAAAATTATGGTTTACTGTGATTCCAAGTAGAATATATCATATACATTCATATCCCCAATCACCATCATCACCACCGCCACCGCCACCATCTCCTAGTAGTAGTTTATTACTGCCGCTGTAAGAAATTACGATGAACAGCAGATTAAAATGATACAAATAAGAGGGTAGGAAGGATGGGGAGGCAAAACACAAAGGACTCTTAGGGCAGTGAATAGTCTGTATAATATTTTAATGATAAGAACATCTTATTATGCATTTGTACAAACCCGTAAGATGCACAGCACCAAGAGTCAGTTATAATGTAAACTATGGCTCTGAGTGATAATGATACATCAATATAAGTTCATCAATTATAACCAATGTATGATTCTGTTGCAAATGTGACCATAGATGTTGCAAATGTCCATGTGCGGGGGCAGGAGATGTATGGGAAATCTCTCCGCCTCCCTCTTAACTTTGCTGCCAACCTAACACTGCTATAAAAAAATAAAATCTTTAAGGCAGACAAACAAAAACCATGCATATATATTATCTACTGTATGTGAGCTCTGGAATGGAACTCATTGGGTTAAAATCAAAGTGTTGGCAGGATTGTGTTTCTTTCTAGCCAAAAAGCTCTAGGGGAGAGTTCGATTTCCTTGCCTTTTCCAGTTTTTGAAGGCCATCTACCTTCCTGGGCTCATTGCCCCCTTCCTCCATCTTCATGATAAATATAAACTAGTAGTATTCCACTGTAAATATGTACCATATCTTCTTTATCTAATCACCTGTTGAAGGACACTTCAGTTGTTTCCATGCCTTGGCCACCATGAATAATGCTGTAATACACACGGGGGTGCATTTGTCGTTGTGAATAAATGTTTTCAAATATCAGCTATAGAAAAAATATATTACTGCCATTTGAATCAACATGGATGCATCTTGAGAATATCATGGTAAGATAAGTAAGTCATACAAAAAAATTCAAGAACCATATGATTTCACTCATGTGGAAGAGAAAATTGAAACTCATAGGCACAGGCAACATTATTTTGGTTACCAGAGGGAAAAGGGTGAGGAGGGGCAGTAAAAGAATAACAGGGTTACCCCGGCTGGTGTGGCTCAGTGGACTGAGCACTGGCCTAGGAACCAAAGTGTGTCCAGTTCAATTCCCAGTATAGGGCACATGCCTGGGTTGCAGGCCAGGATGCCAGTAGAGGGCATGTGAGATGAAGCCACCTATTGATGTTTCTCATCCTCTCTAAAAATAAATAAATTTTTAAAAAAAGAATAACGGGGTCAAATATACAATGACATGAAAAGATTTGACTTTGGGTGGTGGGCATACAGTGTAATAATTTTCAGATGATACATCATAGAATTGTACACTTGAAACCTATGTAATTGTATTAATCAATGTCATCCCAATACATTTAATTTAAAAACAATTAAAAAGAGTCATTTAGGAAAGGCAAAACTTGAAATTCAAGCATTACAATACCTGGCATTATAATCTAGTAGATATCATAAGCAAATAAACTCTGGGTATTTTGATCAATAAGACTCATGAAAGATACTCGGTTCTACTTCAGATTTTGAAATTTTTCTTTCTGGAAATAGTGTTAAAATAATACATATTTAGAAGTTACTTTTCTATTGAGGCTAATGTTTGATGTTTCAAATCATACATCATGCCTTCTATATTGATGTTATGTTAAGATTATTAAATGGTGGTTTTCAAATTAGAATTTCATAGCCTTTCCTGGTGTTTCATCTATATGTGGCTTTCACAAAGAGACTTATTTAAAAAGGCATGTCTATTCTCACTGTCAAACATTTTATATTATAAATTATTCAAAAGCATACCACACTCATGCTTTATATATTGATAAATTTTCCCTCTGACTATACATTTTATGAATCAGATTCATTGATCCATGGTAATTCTGATGGTACACTTACTACTAGTAATATGGTCATGGTCTTTTGTGAAACTCTCCTTGATAAACTGAATGTGGCATGATTAATTTTATCTGTTTGTAAATATACTCAGAGTTATGTCCTTTTCCACTACTATGACCATAACTTTAATTCATGTCCTTATGAACCTTGGGCTTTATATTCTTATTGATCTCCTTGCCTTCAGTTGTAAGAATGGTGAATCTATTCTTCAAGGTCTCTGTGAAATATTAATATAACCATATTAGACAAGGTTTTAAAGTCTTTTAGAGGTTCCATAATTTCATTGTCATGGCAAACAAAATTGTCTCTTCTATGAGCCCTGTATAATTTTTTATTCCATCTTTTTTTCCAATTCTCTTACAAGTGTACATTCTAGAAATGTAAAATGAATTATCATCCTTTTAATCACTAGGGTCCTGGCAGAAGCAAATATTTCATTCAAACAAAGTAATTGAAGAGAGTTTCCCTCCAGGATTATAGACAATTGTGTGAGCAGGCTTAAGGAGAAACTGATGGGGAGTGGGGTGGAGCAGGGATACCGAAACCTACAGCAGCTAGAAACTGCAGGAAGGAGCAGAGCATTGCTCCCCTTAAGGGGTTAAAAGGACAAGGGACAAGGGCAAGGGTATTGGAACAAGACCCTGGAAAGGAGACAGAGCTGTGTCAGTTCCCTTTTTGAAGACTCACAGATGAGCCCCTTCTAGATTATCCTTTGTTAGAAGTCCTACAAACATTGGCACAGCAAAGCCTCCAAGGGCTCAGAACTGTAAGGGAGGACACACAGAATACCCAGCTCACTCCCTGTAGACATGGAGTGTTCTAGGCGCTTTCATATGCTTTTCTCTCTTTGTGAAAGTGCTTCCTGCTCCCCCACACTCTACCCCACTGGTTGGCACCTCATTTAGAACTTTGAAGCATGTGTAAGAACACCTGCTAGAACAACAAAGATTAAACTTGAATTTTCTTCCATCTTTAAATAATGTAATATGTTTAAATTTTTGTCTTTTGTTTTATGGATTTCATATATTTCATCAAAATCATTAGTAAATTCAGTTATTCCATGTACATAATGATGAACTTTATAGAAACTGTATAAATACTGACTCTAAATTTGAGTAAGAAAAAAAATTCTTATTTAATTAAATTATTATTTAAAAAATATTCTTTTTCTTTGCAACTATACATATATGTTCTTATTGTTCTATATATGACTGAATTATTTAATCCTAGATCACAATTTAAGCAAGATATTACAAAGCAATATTTTGTGGCACATGAATTGGAAATAACAACTTTTGTATCCATTAGTGTTTAAATATCTCTATTGTAAAAAAGATAAAGTGTTATATTTGCCAAGCATGAGCTTTATTTAGGCAGTTGTCAACAATTTTCTCAAGGTGTGAATTGCTACTAAGGGTTATAAGAAAATGAAATGTCAAACAGTAGCAGTTGAATATCATTACGGTGACTCTATCGTGGTTACATCTCACTGTAGCAATTTGTCAGAAACTTATACCACTTCCAATTTTTCTAAACTTGGTCTGAAGATTAAGGAAGTTTATCTCCTTTTTTATAATACCCTGACAATATTGTTCACTTTTGAAAATATAACATTCTCTCCAGCACTTTAATAAATAGAGCAATATACTACGAGGGGGATTTGAACAGTGCTTAAATGACACTTTTAAGTGGGAGTAGTGCATGTAGAAACTAATTCTCCCCTGATTTGAAGCATATCTTATTTTTCTTTTACATTAATAATGATTTTTAAGTGTTATCTTTTCTATAGTAGCTTTGATGGAACATTTCTTAATGATCATAAGTAGATTAGCAAAGAAAGATTAATGTGTGTGACTGTGCCAACTTCTAATTTAATTCAGTCAGAAGCAAGTCCAAATCTAAACTAGATGTTAACAAAACCAAAGGAATTGTAAAATGATCCAACTCATTCTCAGTGTTCCCCAAGAGATCCACCCTCTTCACCAAATAATTCCAATCTGCTTGAAAACCACCCAAGCTTTAGTTCCTGGCTGCTATATTTCATTGCGGGAGACAGCTGTAGAGTAAATCAAGCATCAAATAGACTGTAATTCACCCACCTTTACACTGGTGTGCTTTTTACTGCAAGGTTATATAGATGTCATAGAATTACTTGATTAGCATTCTTTTAGGGTGGGCAATATTTCAGTGCCAAGCCATGAAGCCGAACTGAATCAATGCAGCTTGGTTGACATAAAAGTGAACTTTATTGAACCCTATAGAGTAGTGCCTATGACAAAATTCAGAAACGGAAAGGAATAGAAAATATTTTTCTTATTTTGGGAGTAAATTCATCATACCATTTTTGTTGAAAAAAAAATTAACAGGCCTTGCATACACTCTTGGAAGTGGTCGTGAATCTATATATCTGTGATATTTATGGAACTTTGGATAATCAAATTCTTAGAGATCTGGAAGGCCAGCAAGTGACATTGTCATTTAGAATAAGAGACTCTGATTCCAATATTTTCTTCTCTATCTTATATGCTTCCTTTTCTTTGTATTTTGGCTCCATTCTCTCTCATTTTCAACCAGCTTTGGTGATTGTTGCTGCTCACTACTAGTGGTAATTTCTGAATTTGACATATTAAAAATTTCAACAGAACATTAAACAACCTCAGCTTCAGTTTAACCAGTTGCCAGGAAAAGACTCCTACCTCTTTTTATAATTGGATGTGGCCAATGAACAGTGAGTTATATCCAGAGTTAGCAGAACACGCAGGAGACATACAGTTGCCCCCTAAGAAGGGTACTGCTCCTCCAGAAAAAGAAGGGGGTATGTAGAATGAGTAAAAGAAAAAGTCATTTTTTTCTGAAAGAGAAAAGGAAACAAATAGTTGCATTCATTGGTGCTACTGCAAGGTGCGGCCAGAGCACAACTGTACTTGTCAATTCTCTCTATTCACACTTTTAAGTGTTTTAGTTAATTTTCCCCCCATTCTCCTCAGAGGATAAAGTTTAAATCTCCTTGACACTCCTCCCAACTTTACCATTACTTTATTGAAAATGAGTAAATGTGGTAGAACAGTGTTAAAAGCGTAAACATGCCCTGGGCAGGTAGCTCAGTTGGTTAGAGTGTCACCATTGATATGCCAAGGTTACAGGTTCAATCCATGCTCAAGACACATACAAGAATCAACAAATGAATGCATAAATATGTGTGAAAACAAATAAATCTCTCTCTTTCTCATTAATAAATAATTTTTAAAGATTAAAAAAGGCCTAATAAATAATTTTTTTCAGATGTGCCCTAGCTGGTGTGGCTCAGTGGATTGAATGCCAGCCTGTGAACCAAAGGGTCGCCAGTTCAATTCCCAGTCAGGGTACATGCCTGGGCTGTGGGCCAGGTCCCCAGTAGGGGGCACATGAGAGGCAACCACACATTGATGTTTCCCTCCCTTTCTTCCTCCCTTCCCCTCTCTCTCAAAATAAATAAATAAAATCTTTATTTAAAAAGTGTGAATGTCATTTACCACATACATCATTTCTCTCTTTCCAGTACTTCTCTCAATATTAACCTGTTCCTTTTCAGTTATGTAGATTAATGGGCATTTAATCTTCTTTTTTTTAAATCCTTATCAGAGCATAATTTTATTGATTTGAGAGAGAAAGAGAAAGAGAGTGAGTAAAACATTGATCAGTTGCCTCTCTTATGCACCATAACCAGGGAATCGAACCCACAGCCTTTTGGTGTAGGAGATGATGCTCTAACCAACTGAGTGATCGGGCCAGGGATGGACACTTAATTTTCTTGAGTCAAAAGCCTGGGAGGTTGTAAACTCAGTATCACATTACTGAAGCTATCTTAAAATCACCCTACAACTGATAAAAGCACTCTGAGGGCCTTCTTCTCCAGATACAAATAACTATTATTTATCACTCTCACCCTCCCTCTTTGGTGGTCCACATAGACCTTCACTTACTTGAATTCTTCACTTTACTTCCAAGTGGGTGTGTGGGTCTGTAAGTGTGTGCATCTCATGCTTTGGTATAAATAACCCTGCCATTTTCTAATGATGCAATGTTTAGTAATTTAATCTTGTGTTACTGAAAATACGATTTCAGCATAAGCACCATCTGGGAGCTTATGAGAAATGCAGACCTATCAGGCCCTATTCCAGACCTATCAAATCAGATTTTAATAAAATACACACATGACTTGGATGTACATTAACTTGTGGTTAAGAGAAGAGAAATTTCTACACTGATTATCTTCCTTTCAAATAAAAAGTTATCGATCAACAGAACCAACTTTATGAACATCTTTTTAATGAGATTCCTTGTATATTTCCAGAAACATCTCCTTTGAATCCTCAAATCTTCTTACTGGGATAATTATAACAGGTCCCTAAATTTGAGTTGATAATAATCTAAACTCCCAAAATCATTTTAACCATCAATTTCAGCATGATATTCTTAAATATTACAATAAATAAATTGATTCATTCACTATATTGCACAAGTACAACTTATCATAATTAGAAATAATATGTTCAATAGCTTTCAGATACAAGGATTAGATGATTTCTTTTAGCAGACACATCCCTTCATGATCTGGCCCCTTCCTAACTTTTAAAACCCATCCCTTGATTTAGACCAGTGACTTGCAATTTCAGGAAGGTTTAAAGTTATTTCATACCTCTGTGAATCTGCTTCTACCAACCCCATTACATGACAGTCTTCATTTTTCAAATACACTTTTAACCTCACTAATGCTCCCCCGTTCTCAGGATTTAATTCTGGTGTCACCTTGGCAATTACCTTAGTTAACTTGATACATCATTTCTCGGTGCACCCATAGCAAGTTATTATAGTTGCTAATGCAAAATATTTACCTGTTGCCCTTCATCTAAGAGATTCAGGTTTATTTAGAACAGGAAGTAATTTCATAGTTGCATTTTTATCCTAACTCATGTCATAAAGAAAGCATATCACAAAGTCAATGATCAAAAAAATGCACGCATGAGTGAAAACCTGCTCTTTTTAATAAGTCGATTTTATTTTTTCTCTGCTTGGGAATCTAGACAAGATATGTTAGGTTTACTTAAATTGGCCCTCAATGATCTTTGTTTGTTGGTATTCTCACCCTTGCATAATCTCTCCCATGGAAATGACTTGGTTTGGCTGCCCACGGGACAAGTTCTTAGCAGTGAAATTTGGGCAAAAGGATGAATGTTACTCTGCGATTAGGTTACATGAGATGGGAATGGACAAGGACAATGGAGAGGGGAATGACTGTGGCTGAAAGGTGCAGACTGGGTGGAGAAGGGCAAAGGGGAAAAAAGAAAATGGGACAACTATAATAGAAAAAACAATTTTTTTTTAAAGATGTGAATTCTGTCTTTCGAGCACACTCACCCTGTTGCTTTTTTGGTTACTGCACTTTGAGAAGCAAGGTACCATTTTAGAAATGCCATATGAGAAGGAACTGAGGGCAGTCCTCAGGCCAAGAGTCTGATAGAAATCGAGCCAATGGCTCAACAGTCCCAAGGAACTAAATTCTGTCTGCATCACCTAAACTTAGAAATGGACCCTTTTCCCAGCTCAAACCTTTCGTTTAGATGCAAGCCGTGGGTGACAAAGTGATTGAAGATTTTGACAGACCCTGAAGCAGATGGTACAGCTAAGATATACCCAGAGTCCTAGAGATTCCTGACCCAAAGAAGCTGTAGATAATAAACATGTATTTTGTGCTAATGTGTTATATGATCACAGATGACTAATGGAAATTCTCTGAAGCCTTACCTTGCCTAAAAATTGTGAGGCCCTCAATAATTCAGAAGTGACACTCTAATGATGTGCAATATGTCAGATGTGTTTGGAGCAGAGGAAAATTGTTACTATTTTAATTCCACTCCTGGATACCTGGGATGATGACAGGAATTACATATTTAAACATGTAGTCTTCTGACTGTGCATGGCAATTGTACAGTCACCAGGTCCTCTGATCTTCCACATGTATAAGACTTTATCATTGCATTTATGCATTACTGATATTTTGCCATTATTCCTACTTTGAAACTACGAAACAAAGATGAAGGGGAAGGGTCATCAAGGAACATGCATAAAGGACCCATGGACAAAGCCAAATGGGGGAAGGATTGAGGGTGGGAAGTGGGAATGGGTGGGGCTGGGGAAAGTGGTGGTGGAAAAATGTGGCCCCCAAAAAAGTGGGCTGGGGGAGGTTGGGAGTAGGGTGGGAAATTAAGAAGTAAAAGAACTGGTATGTGCAGCCCATGGACATGGAATAAGGTATGGGGATGATGGGATGGGGTGCAGGGTGGAGGGGAAGAAAGGGGGGAAAATGGGACAACTGCAATAGCATACTCAATAAAATAGACCAAAATGAATAAATAAATAAATAAATCTGATGATTTAACATATTTATTCTCAAACATTTTCAGGAAATTTTTTATAATGGTTAATTATGAATTTCTGAAAATGAGACACTATTTGAAAATTCGCTGTCTTCATAATTGTCTTAGTCTCAGATTTTTTTCAGTTATTACAAAGAATAATTTTACTTTAAAGACCTGGGTAAATTTTCTTAGTACAAGTTGTGGATGAGGGGCATCAGGTTTTGATTTTTGTTATTCTAGTGAGTAAGTCTGAACCAAAAGGAAACAAAAATAAATCTTATTCTAACCCTCCCCTCACATATCTTGACCTGTTATTACTATGATTGAAATTATTACCAGACATAATTTAAGGACAATATGCATTTTTTCTGAAGATTGTTTAAACTGATTCTACAAGTTGGATAAACCAAAATACAAAGCTATGTTATAATATAGTAAGTATCGCATAATCCACTATAATTATTACTGGGGACCTAATTTATTCTTAAATGTATTCAGTTATCTCACATTCAAACAATTTGGGAGGCATTTATTTCCTTAGTTCCTTACTTGCTCATGAGTTTTTATACATTAGACGGAAAAGTTTGCTCTTAAGAGAAGTCATGGAATCTATACCTGTTATTTTAACAAGTGAATTTTAGTTTAATTCTTAATTTTTTTAACTACTGAAAGTTCTTTATGTTCTCTCTATATAAAGTAATTAATAAGGTAAATAAATATCTCAGATCTTGTGGACAGACAAAATAAGACAATTATGATAATATTGAAGAAATAATTATGAAAATATTAGCTATGAAAACAGAAATGATTGTTCAAACAACTCAGTTACTTGTCCAATATTTATCAATGTACTGTCCATTAAATACTCAACTTAAACATAAACATGTTTACAGATGTCTCTTATATAAATAATCTATAAGCTAAAGTACAAACATATATAAACAAAAATAAGACATGACTGACAGCAAATAAAAGAAAAAAATTAAAAGCATGGAAGAAGGCTTAATAAAATAATTTCTTAAATATTGAAGTTAAAATTGCATTACAGTGTTTAAAAGTGCTACAAAGGACATTTGCATTTAAAATAATAATGCTTTTCACATTTTAAAATTAGTTTAATTTATAATTAGAGTATCACTGGATTTTCTCCACATTTAAAAGTGTGTTTAGTTTATAATGTAAAGTGTGAATGTTTTATTGCCTGAGATTTTGATTACTTCTGACATTGTTAGCAAACATGTTCTAAGTGTGTTGGATTTTGTGTATATTTTCTGTTCTTTAAATTACAATTTGAAATAAGGAGAAAAACAGGGGAATCATATATTTAGTAAATAAAAGACTTTTGGAGGTAAAATAACCATGTGAAAATTTTTGTGGATTTTATCATAAACCTTCAAGTTATTGAGAGTATATTTTCAACATTTATGTTTTGATAATTAAAAATATGATTCCATTTCCATAAAAATATATACCTGTATACCATATTATATGCTATTAATCCATATATATTATATGGTGAGATATAATATTTTTGTATCTGTCTTCTTTCCTATTATCTCTAGCTTCCATCTCAGAATCTGCATGAAAAATTACACATGTTTTCATGGTAGATAACACTCAATAAATCTCCTTATATTTTAATAGTTATAATAGCAATTAAAGTAAGAAAATGCAAGAATAAGCAGTTATTACTATTACTGTGTGTTTGGGTCTAAATATATGTGAGTGCTGCTATACATTGTGTAGTGTTTTCATAATTTGGAAATTTGGCCTACAAATACTGCACATAGAGAAGAAGGACATGAAATGAAAATTACATAGGTGCTGAGAATCTGGAAATATCAAGGCATCTGGAAATTGCGTCAATATTGCAGTTGTTAGATGAGTACCACTTGCGCTGCCCATCAAGAATGGGTGTTTCTTAATATAAACTCAACTAAACACTCAGACTTACAAGACCATGAAAAGGTGATATTTGGCCCAGTCTACTCAAAACGATATAGGGAACCTGAGCATGCCAGGACGGTCATGCCATGTGTTCCTCTCAGTGGGAGTATTGCAGCATTTCTTGTGGCAAGCCGTAAAGCCATGGTGAGCTCTCTTCTCCCCTGGGATCTGCTCAGGTATAAGGGGATAAAACAGATGATCCACTGCTGTGGAAATCAATGTTGATAAAAAAGTCTCATGTCCCACAGGAGATAAACTCCTTCACATCAACCCCATAGAGACCTTTCACAGATCTCACAAGGTACCTGCCCAATTACGACAGCCTCCACACTTACTGGAACCTCCCAACAAGGCTTCCTAACAAGTATTTATTATTGCCTGGTTTAAACCAGCCTACAAATAAGAATCATTTTCCCATAAGCAATGTTGCTTAGTAACTTAGTTGACAAATAGCATCCTTACCTGTTTCTAGGGAAACAAAGCTAGGGAATTGAACTGGAGTTAAAATTCTTGTGCAGAAGAGAAACTATATTGTTAACCCTTTGCCAACACTTTTAAAATGTAAAACCAAATGACTAGCTGAGTCTCTTAACTAACTGTTCATTATCTTGATACACAAAAAAGGGCTAAATTGGAAGGTGATTAACAAAGAGTACATGGTAACCATGGGCTGAGATCTATGTAACATTTTATGTAGGGTTTCTTCTTAGAATCAAGAGGCAGACAGGGCCCGCCTTGAATTCATACACATTAGGCTGTAACCCTAAGAATTTCTATCAGCGAAAGGCTTGTTTTCATTGACATGAAAACCACAGAAGAGGCAACTTGAAGATGAAAAGATATGCTCACTCTGGAGCATCTGCTTAAAATTCAAATAAACATTGGAAAACTGGCATTGGCTAGTGACCTTCGTGAGAACTACATCTGTGGCACAAGCCGAAAGGGACTGCAATCAGCAGAGATGTGACTGGGAACTGAGGCTGCAGGTATGTCTGTAGATATGTGGAGGGGATAATAAAGCATAGCCGGCTTCAGTTCAATATTTTTCAAGACATGAAGTCTGAGCTTTTTAAGAAAATCAATGACAAGAATATGTTAGAACAAAGTTTAAAAACATAACTGTTAAGAGTAGAAAATTATACTTAAAATTTTGTAGATTGTCATAAATCCTCAATTTAAAAATAGCTATAGGAAATTGTACGGATAATGCAAAGAGCGCTAGTTTGATAGAAAATGAATATTTTCTGGTCAGTTAGGAAATTCATATATCATTTAACTTACTTATGAACGAAAAACTCTGGAAAATAAATTTTGTATTTGGTTCTCAGTGATATTAAGAATGATACAGATTATAAATATTTTAAGTTCTCAGAAAATACACAAATACTCAGTGTGAAAAGGTATATACATTAAAAATAATAGAAACACACTAAATTATGAATATGTATGCACGTAAAGTTTTAATGAGAAGTATAATTATTGGTACACTCATTTTAATACTATATCTTGGCAAAGCTATTTTCATCAATTTTAAGTACATCTAACTTGGTTGTAATAATCACCCAACTTTATACATTTTATTCCTATAAAGTCTAATAGTTATTGTTAGTGTCTAAATTATTATATACATATTTCTCTCAAAGCACTGAGGAAAATCCATTTAGATTTTAAAATTAATATCTAAAGCACTGAGTTTTTTATAAAAAGTGATAAAATCAAAAAATAGTGGGAGAAGCTGTCTGTGGGGCATATCGGGGCCTATGAGAACTGCACATTTCTGCTGTGAACCTAAAACTGCACTGAAAACAAACAAAAAAATTTCTGATAGCAATAAAATATAAAGTAATGTCAACAGGTTCTCACAGTCAGTTAAAAAAGGAAGTATTACAAGCTGTTGAAGAAGTTTTGAAACAGAAGGAACAGTCATCCGTGTGAGCAGACACGCTGCTGAGTATCACGTCAGCCAGTGCGTCTGAAGGAGGAAAAGTTTAAGCAACTGTCACAAAGTGTAAAAGTGAAAAATCAACTCGCATGTGCCATTAACAATGCTTTTATGTGTATCACATGTTCCATATTTATACGCAATTTTATATGTTCAAATTTTAAATGCATATTTAATATATTAGGGAATACCTTAAATTATTTGTATGGTCCCTTCTGTTAATGATTTATGAAGTCTTTGCACAAAAGTCATCAGTTTGAAATTACTCTATAAGATTTTGAGCAGATGAAACACTTGGCCTTTTTATTTTAATGATAAATAAAAAGCATGATGAGAATCAGCTTATGTAACACCTCCTTCAGGAAGCCTAATCTGAATACTCTAAACAAACTTAAATGCATTCCTGCTGATTTTTTGTCTGTCCCTATAGATCCTTCCCTTTATATTTTTGTTAAGGAATTTATGTTCTCCAAAATTTACATAGTCTATGTTCTCATCATTTTCACATATACTGCCCATTCTCTAACATGTCCAGTATATTAGATGATTAATAAAATATTTTGACAGATTAAATGTAAGACTTATGACAACAAATCTGATTCAAATTGTTATTTTCTTGGTGCCAGGTTAATATAATTAGACATGGTTATTTTAGATTCTGAAGGAATGATGATTCTGAGACTATACTCATTATTTTGGTTAATGGATTCATTAAATAGAAAATGAATATAAAATTAATAATGATCAATGATACATTGGACAAGGGTTTGATTTCCAAAATACATAAAGAACTCATATGACTCAACACCAGGAAGACAAACAATCCAATTAAAAAATGGGCAAAGGACCTGAACAAACACTTTCAAAGGAGGACAGACAGAGGGCCCAGAGGCACATGAAAGGATGTTCGACATCACGAACCATCAGAGAGATGCAAATTAAAACCACAGTGAGATATCACCTCACACCTGTCAGGATGGCCATCATTAATAAATCAACAAGGAACAAACAACAAATACTGGTGAGGATGCTGAGACAAGGGAGCCCTAGTGCACTGTTGGTGGGAAAGCAAACTGGTGCAGCCACTGTGGAAAACAGTATGGAATCTCCTTAAAAAACCAGAAATGGAACTGCTTTTTGACCCAGTGATTCCACTGCTGGGAATATACCCTAAGGATCCCAAATCACCAATTCAAAAGAACCTAAACACCCCAATGTTCATAGCAGCACTATTGACAATAGCCAAGTGCTGGAAACCACGTAAGTGCCCATCAGTAAATGAGTGGATCAAAATCTGTGGTGCATTTACACAAGGGAATACTACATAGCAGAAGGAAAGAACTCCCACCTTTTGCAACACCATGGATGGAACTGGAGAATATTGTGCTAAGTGAAATAAGCCAATTGGTGAAAGACAAATATCATATGATCTCACCTATAATAGGAGTCTAGTGAACAAAATAAACTAATGAAGAAAATAGAACCACAAGCATAGAAACATGGAACAGATTGGTAGTGACCAGAGTGGAAGGGGGAGGGGATAAGGATAGAAAGAAGGGGAATGGACTGCACAAAGAGCATGTGTGAGTAACACATGGACATGGACAACAGTGTAGGAACTGACTGTGGGAGAGGGGGATGGGATGGGCAGAGGAGGCAAAGGGGGAAAACTGGGGCAACTATAATAGAACAATAATAAAAAAATGATTTAAAGCCAAAAAAATTAACAATGAATAAAACATTACCTAATTTTAAAGACTTATCCCTTCTAGGAAAAATGAACTAAAGTTTGTATTGTCTCTTAAAGATAGAAGTTAATACATATGTTAAGGGTGCTAATTTTTAAAATATGCTGATAACATTTTTAATTGTTTATATTTACTTTCAGTAAATTTACAAGTTTTATTTTACTAAATATTCTTTATTATTTTATTCAATTCCACCACAACCATGTTTTAGATCCACAAAAATCATATTATAAGGTGATGTTTATCCTCAATAAACACTGCTATTTTCACTAATTCAATCTATATAATGGATTAGATATTGGCATCTTTTTTGAATAAAGGGTTTTATTAATAATATATTTCAGTTTTATTTGGAACAATAATAGGGAAAATGTCAAATTGTCAAAAGAGTGTAAAAATAATCGATGTGATTTATTTTGAAATATTAAATGTTATGCTCCATATATTAGTTGTATCATTAGGCTGGTTTCTGCTTCTGAATCCATGGTATTTTGTTCAAAAATGATTAAAGAGGTTATTAGTAAATCTTCAAAGAACAGGGTACATGGTGATTAAACATTACCCTATCATCTGAGCTACAAATGTTCAGCATCATTATGTTCCCACAATAGCAATTTACTATAACACTGAAAAGTAAGTAATCAATATAGGTAGGTAGTGCTCGTTACATTTACAGAAAAGAGGACAGCCTCTTCTGTTCCAACCTTTGCGAAATCAATAAGCAACCCTCTTCCTAAGGCCGCCTGTTAGTCTCAGTTTCAGGTGAGAGGCAAAAATAGCTATAGTTATCAAGCTAAAACTGTTCCAATGTTCACCTCACTGTTTGCAAAATGTAATTTGATTTGTAACTCGATAGAAATAAAATAAGATGCATCACTGCAAGAGAAACACTATTTGAAATCTGGATGATTGCAAGAATATTAAAGTGCTGAACATGCAGGTGCTTAAAAGAGTACTGGAAATGTTGTGTGTGTGTATGTGTGTGTTTGTGTGTGTAATAATGTAGGTATGAAACCAGGAAGAAATTAGCAAACCTAAAATAAATATTTATCCTTTAATGTAAAACATCCTAGTTTATACTGTGCCATATCCTTCATAAAATTCTTGGTTTCAAGTTGACAATTTCAACTGGATAGCTATGTCGCTCACATTGAAAAATAACAGTGTGTTGCATAATAAATGTATTGGGTTCAAAGTCACTGCCCCTAAATTTAGAATGTGTGATTTTTTAAAGAGTTTGCAGATAATCAGAAACACATATACACTGTGTAGGTAGAAAAACCGAAGGTCCCAAAAATCTAAGCAACCAGGGCAGGAATAATATTGTTTGTTTCTGTGTCCTGACTGTAAGCTGTATCTCTTGATTTCCTGTGTTTTCTCAATATTCTCATGCTTTGTGGCGATGCCTCTCAAATTATAGTGCCGTGATTGAAGCTTAGTTGTTTTGGGCTATTCAGGCACCATCCTATGCCATTAATACAAATAAACATTGCTTAAAATGCTGGACCTACACCACAGGAGAATCTAGTAAGCCCAGAGGCCTTAGATTTTATGTATGGTCTGATCCAGCCAAGAAGTTAGGCTTGCGAGAGGTAAGACTCTGTTTGAACGTGATGGTGATAATGTTGACTTCTCTGTCTGTAATACCAGAACTCCAGTGTCCATCATTAATCCTATTATAATGAATCAATTCACTCTTGAATTCTAAATGTGCAGACAATTGTAGCTACTGTGGAACAGAAGATGAATTATATCACTAATTGGTGAAAATTTTCTGTTGTTTTAGAAACAAAACAAAGATTTACAGGTCTATCAGCAAAGGTACAGCAGATAAAATTTGTACAACAAGATCTCCCCAAATGTATGCATAGTAGCTAGAGTTCAGGAGGAACTTTCACAAGTATGCTGAATGATCAGAGGGGATTCTATTCAAGGAAACGGATAGATGACCATAAGCCCTAAGTGAGAAGAGTGTGTATGTATAATGTAAACAGAAAAACTAGTCTGTTGAGTAATAGTCCATTTTTGTTTGTACAATATGTTTTAAAAAGCATTTTGGTAGTAAAATGAAGAGTGAACAGCAGACTAAATGATCCATGGTATTTAAGCTTATTTTCTGGAAATGAAATTTGAGTTTCAATTGTTCACTTCAACTATGTTAAGTACTAATTAATTTATGATTCTTATAGAGCACTTTTGTCTTCAACTGAATATAAATTTGAATAATGAAGTTCATTAATTATATGTGCAAAACTATCGAATATTTTCTATATTGGCTTTAATGCAATCAGTGTTAATTAATAATTACTAAAGTTGTAAGGTTTCTGCACAAATTCCATTAAGCTTGTACTGTTAATGATTTTCTTCACAGGGAAAATCAAATATGTGATTCCTAGTACATTTCTATTTATAACAATATTTCTAATTGGCATTTTCTGAATTAATAAGGTCACATATGTGATAGCAGATGGGATTTTTCCAAGGTATTCATCATGAACCCATTGATACAGCGTTATACCTAGACCTCTAGGTTGATGTAAAAAAGAACCGTTCTGGTGATTTAATGTATTCTCCTTGGCAAATGATTAAAAATGAATGAGAAGTGTTCATTGTGCTTCTACAGTTTTACATTTTTCACTTAAGTCCATTTTGACATAGCATATTTTGAGTGGACTTACATATAAAGCATGAGGTTTGAGTGAGAGTTCTTTAAAGAAAATATGGTTAGGCAATTACTCTAGCACTTTTCCCATGGAATTGCTTTGCACCTTTCTCATTAAACAGTTGGGCATGTTTCTATGGGTCTATTTCTAAGCCCTCTTTTCAATGTTATGTATGTGATCTAGGTGTTTATCTCCCCACTGTTATCGCTGTCTTGATCACTGTAACTGAATAGTAGACATTAACATCAGAATCGGGTAGAGTCATTCTTCCCTCTTCATTCTTTTTCAAGATTGTTTTAGCTGTTCTTGAGGCTGTAACTTTTTAAATTAAAAAAAAAGAATTTATTAACTTGTTTATATGTACAAAAATCCTTGCTGGGATTTTGTTAGGAAGTCATTAAAGTTATCAACAAATTTTAAGATAATTGACCCTTTACTGTGTGACTTGTTCAATTCATTAATGTAACATACCTCCTTTTATTTACATTTCTTTTTATTATTCATTTGGCAGATACCTAGCATGAATACCAACCCAAAGAAAGCATCAAAGAAATCTATGAATTGTCGAGAAACACACATAATAAAAGCATTCAGATAAACATGTTTATACCTGTGTTTTATATATCTATCACTGAAAAAAATTGGACATCGCTTTTCTTTTTCAAATTAATAGTCTCATTGAGGGATACAAATATGGGGGTGACAGTTATATTAGTTTCTTAGAACTGCAGTAAGAAAGGGTGACTTACAATAATAAAAATATATATATATTGCCTTACAGTGCTGGATGCTTGAATTCCAGAATCATGGTGTGTGAATCAAGCTAGTGTTCCCTCTGAGCTCTGTTGAAGAATCTCTCCTTGCCTCTTCCCAGTTAGCTCCCTGTGGTTGGATGGAAACCTTTGGCATTTCTTGGCTCATAGCTGCCTTACTCGCATTTCAGCTTTTGTTATCACACAGTGTCCTCCCTGTTTGCATTTACAGGCCATTTTCTCATAGAGATACCAGTCACATTAGATTAGAGGCCCACCCTATTCCATTATGACCTCATATACTTACCTAATTACACCCTCAATTACCTATTTCCAAATAAGGTCCCTTACTGAAGTAACAGGGGTTAGAAATTCAACACATCTTTTCTTGGAAGACACAATTTAATCCATAACACTCATCATATTTGAAATAAGATACAGGTTTTTCTTTTCAATAAAATGTATAAGCAGATATGAGAAAAAACAGTTTCATTTTTGTATTTATTTTCAAGAACCATTTATGCAGGAAATCCTTCAGGCAGTTTTGAAGATTTAGGCTGTTTTGATGGTTGCACATTACTTCTGCTACAGGGCCTTTCCTCTTTTATTAGAGATGGAAAATTAAAATAACTTAATGACTGACTGCTTGTAAAATCATTTTAATTATGCCACAAATTGCAGCAATGTCCCTGAGTTCAAGAAAAACTATAATACAATTTTCATATTTCTGTTCAGTATATGCATAATTTAGTGTCTCAACTAAATTAAGGATTTTCTATTAGAGAAAATAAATACTTCAAAATGATTCATTGGTGATCACAACAAACATGCTAATATTTTAAACTGTTTTATTCATAGTTGGTGTTTTCCAAACTGACTCTTGATTCTGTGATGAGGTTAGTTATTTTAATTATTTTGATAATTTTAGCTATTTTAGTAGATGACATAATAATGACCTTTATCAAATTAACTTTCACTTATCCAAAGATTTAATCCCCTTTAACTCAGTGTACATTTTGTCTATAGAGTTGTAATTTATGTTTGATTTTTTTTGAAAAAGAAAATGAGTAGAACTGTACACTACATAAAATAAACATCCTGTGTAATGAGATAATAATTGTGCTAAACTATAGACATTTAGACTAAAATTGTTTAATAGCAAAGTAATGGTTTGTATCCAAGTTTGCAATAGATATTCTATGTGTTTTCAAGAAACTGTACTAAAGATAGTCTTAATAATCACTATCAATTTATTTTTCTCCAAGAATATTCAGGCAATTGTGCTACATAATCTAATGATGCTGATCTTTATCTGTATCATTATTATAAAAATGCTGTTAGTTCAGAAATCAATGTTTGCAGCTTCAACAATCTTAAGAAAAATCTGCTGAACTAATTTTATTTTAGTCAATTACATTTGGGCAATGAGGAATAAAACAGAGATGAGAAAGATTATGCAGTTTGTGTTGAGAGTAAAATACTGAATCTATTTCACTAAACCCAAATGATTTAGAGGCTTAAGAAGAAAGTTATTCTTCAGGTAAGTTTCTTTTTCTTTAAAAATTGGATAAGTAAAGGAGAAGTTATCTTTCCCGAAAGACAGTCTTATCATTTGCATTTCCCATATGTTGAACATGGACTCTGTTATTCAGTTTAACCCAAGCAGCATTAAAAATCATTTTCACAGGTGTTTTAAGAAGAACACTGATTTAGAGTTAAGTATTATAAGTTCTAATTCTCTTTCACTAAATAGACAGAATATAACTCAAATTTCTAGTCCATATTTCTCAATGGAATAAAAAAGTTAGAATTAGTAAATGAGTGAGCGAATCAAAAACCTATGGTACATTTACACAATGGAATACTATGCAGCAGAAAGAAGGAGCTCATACCATTCATGACAACACTGATGGAACTGGAGAGCATTATGCTAAGTGAAATAAGCCAGAAGGTGAAAGACAAATACCGTATGATTTCACCTATAAGTGAAAACTAATCAACAGAACAAACAAGCAAGCAAAATATAACCAGAGACATTGAAATAAAGAACAAACTGACAGTGAACAGAGGGGAATGGGGAGAGGATAACAGGGAAACATGGGAAGGGTAATAAAGAAACATGTATAAAGGACTCATAGACAAAGCTAAAAGGGGGTAGGATCAAGGGTGGGAGGTGGGAATGGGAGGGGCAGGAGGAGTGGTAGGGGGAAAATGGACAAAACTGTACTTGAACAACAATTTTTTTTAAAGATTAAAAATAAAGAAAAATATAAAAACAAAAAAACAAAACAAAAAGTTAGAAGTAAGTAAGATTATATTCCTTCAAGTATAATTGCCAGTCTAAAATTCTGTGATTTGATGTTCAAAGATGTTCAGAGCATTCTGAGACCTTAAAATATATTTATGCTTTAATGCCTTCATTTAAATCAACTTAACCACACAGTCATTGGAACTACTACCACCAACTATAGACTAATCACTTACATTTTGTTGATCTTATATATGCGTTTTCTCTCAGGAGATTTTCAGACACTTTTAAATATCTTGGTGATTATTGATGTTTTGTTAGCTTGAGGTCTTAAAAGATTTCCTTTAGTGTATTATTTATACCATAGCTAAATGGTTTCTTGCTCTATGTTAGTCCCCACAAGCATGGTAAAGGGGGACAGTAAAAAACTGGGAACAGATTATGTAGCAATCATTGTCTTATTCATTGTGCAATAAAATAAAAGACAACTGAGTATATAAAAATACAAAAGAACATTTGAGGTAAAATATAACTATTCAAGAGTAGATTTAGTGCATTAAACAATAAGATACAGAAATTTACAAATGTTGAATTTGAGGACAACTTTAAATACATAATTTAACTGGCCAATATAGTTAATTTGTTTACCAGTTTTACTAAGCTAGTGGCATACAGTTTTTGTAATGATTAAAGATCCTGTTAAATAAATATGAATATCCTAATTTAAGATAATTTTGCTACAGAATGCTGGATTAACTTATTCCATACAAATTTAGCGAGGTGGAAAATTATTATGTGAAATATTCTTATGCTTTGATATTAACCCATAATGACAACACCATTCTAGCATTTATGAGTGATACATAGGTAATTGATGTCAAAATTATTTTAATAATTGCCCTTTTGAAATAATATAATTAGAAATTAATTGGACACTATTATGTTGCAACTAATACCTTTAAAAAATTATTTAACAGTGTGATCTCTTTGATTGAGTACAGCACAATTTTCCTATAACACAAAAAATCATTCTGGCCTTTGAGACAAGTTCCACCTGTTGGCCGCGCTTTAATTTTGTTTAGCATCTAATGCTTTTCTCCTGATTTCCCTCCCGACCTCTCAAGATGTTCATAATGAGTTTAAGATGCACATTTAGCAGTTGTGTCCTACCACCTGCTCACTAGATTTCTGTCTTACATGGCTATTAGAATGTTATGTGGATTCTTCAGAACCTGTCACTACTGATATTGTCAATCTTTTCACAGAAGCCATGTGAACTGACATGTTGTTTAGATGCAGATGTTACTATGCATCATTTAAAGGTTTAGAGGGGAGAGTAGATAAGGTAAATCCTCTTCCTTCCATTTCAAATATAAGGCATAATTTCTTTTGTTAATTATCTAGTATTCTATTTTTATTTTTTGTGTTTTGATGTGGTTATAATTTTACCATATTTTTTCTGTTACCATTTATCTCCCTTATACCTTCTAAGAGGTAGCGTGCAATTAACCTATATGCAATATAAATATTTCCAGAAGAGAGAAAATTGCCATAACTTGTAAAAAGTTTTTATTGTTGAGCTGAAAAACCACAGGATTAATTGAAAATATTGTAGATATAAAGCAATTTAAGAAAGATGGTATTTTAAAAATATACTAAAATCAATGGTATTTTAATATGCCAGATACGGTGAGAAAGTTTATGGATACTAAAATCTTCAGCCAGATGGGATCACACAGAAGACAATTATGTCACAGTGAGCGAAGCTAACATTACTGCTTCTGCAAACATAACTGCTTTTACCCCTTCGCTCTCTCTGTCCCCATCTCTCTCTCACACACACAAATACACACACACGTCTATTCCTGAGTCAAATTCACTCCATCAATCTCAGTGTCATGGAAAAAAATGACAGAAGAAAGCATTATGGTGGGGCACGCTGAGGCATGACCACCAACCTTGCTAATCATCCATGCTAACGCATTTTGTTTATTTGCTTTCCTGAACTTTAAAATGCAGAAACTACGTAAGGACCACTAACAAGGAAAACCTTGGTGATTATTGTTCAAGGCCTCTTTGGCTGGTCTGTGGTTTATTATGGCTGTTTCTTTGTTTAATAAGATCACTCAGTGTAAGAACGAAATCTGTTTGAGTGGTTTATGATTTAAATGTGATTCATAGAGAATTCTTCTATGAATGGCATTCTTTTATGAAGAGCACAAAGAAGATGTTTACTTTTAAATAAATTGGTGAAAAGATGTATAGAAAGTTACTTTTGTTGAGAATGGAGTATGAATATTTGTTATGCTATAAAGAGAGAGGAGGACATAGAGGAGGACAGAGGGAAAGGAAAGAGTCATGTGATCATATGACTGCTGCAAACCACTTTTCAATTTCCTGATAGGTACTAGTTAATAAAAAAAGTGAAGAAACAAGGTGATAATCCATCATATTTGGCACGTTTGACATCACACAGATACAAGTTCTTTTTTAGGGGAGATATTCAAAAGTTCATTGTTTTTTTTTTCCTTTCTGTGAACTAAATTAATTACGGACAAACAATTCTAAAGTTGTCCTCGATCGACTATAATAATTGATCTAATTTAAACACTCCTTAACACGAGGCAGTATAAAATACAAATAAATACTTTTTAAAAATACCACTTTTTAAAAGGACAGCAGATTAAATGGTTCTTATTGCCTAACCTTCTAAGTCTAATGCTGCACAGATAGGAAATTGTCACCATTTGAGCATCCTTTCTTAGGGGGCACAATCTCACTTCAACCCAGAGCTAGCTACTCTTTAACCCCGAATCTAATTGTTGTGGTCGTTCTATGTGGAACAAGAGGTGTATATCTGGAACTAGAAGTTCTATGTAGAACTAGAGGTATATAATAGCTGAAGCTGTTCAATGTATCAAATAATCACTGAAAATCTTTTATATGGAGCTGAACTTTCTTAGTAGGTTTCTTTCTATCACAGCGTTAAACTCATTGTATAATATTTGGCAAGATTATAAAAGTGGTATTTTTAATCAAAGTACAGATTTGTGAACCAGTATTCTTCTTCTCACATCTTTTAATGCAAAATATTGTGGATCTCCTTAAAAAACTTTAATCCTGGATATACTCCTAACAAAATCCTCCAAAGAAAATAGCCTAAATTTTCTAGGGAGAGGGAGGCAATAACAAAATCCAACACTGAGATAGCCTCATCTTCTTTCTTAGATTTCCTTGTAATATTCAATAAATTTCCTAACCTATATATAATTGTATAATTCTTAAAATTTCTTAGTTACTTTTAATTGGAGTCAGAAATAGAGAACTGGGAGATTTTACCCCCAAAATGTTTCTCGTTCATCTTCCTTCCCTACAAACATGTGCACAAGTGCACACAGCTTTCCCAAGTCATGACATGTGAGAATTCACTGAGGTTGGAATATGCCAGGTGTTGTCATTGGTACTGGAAACAAAAGGGAAAGCTTCATGTCCAGGATCTCCAGGACTTTATTTAAGAGTGTAGACACAATGATCTCTGAACACCACCATCTCTCTTAGATCAGGGCACTTGTTTTTCTTAGAAAATGTTATTTTTAAAATACAGGCCTCGCTCCTTGTTTTTTTTTTTTTTCTTCCTCATCTCTTTCTCTTTCTTTGATTCTGTGAATTGGGAGTAGCCAAAAAGAGAACTGAGGTCCATATATTTTAACATGTAGTCTAAGAACAAATCATAAAAAAAACCCTTTCACTTGCACCAAAATTGTCTCTGTGGAGTCCCTTTTTTCAAAACGTTCTCTAAATGAAAACGGAAACTTTCAACCATTTTGAAAATTGTTCGTTTCTTCCCTTACATGTTTATGCTAACATATATGTTCCTTATAAAACAGAAGGCTAATTTTAAATGACTTTTTTCATTGAAAGGATGCATAACATGGGAGAGATGGTGTCTTCAGTGTGAGCTCTGGATATGTAAAATATTCATACAATTGTAATTAAAAAGCTGTTTACATGTGTGTCCTTACATTTAAGTAAAATGAAATACTACCCTGTGAAATTTTATTTATGTAAAATAAAAGTATATTAATTTTTAACAAATACACTCAAATGTTTAAGAATCTATATATGGTGGATGAAGTACTTCGAGGACTATCTGTACATATTAATGTATAAACAAATGGTCTTTTACAAACTGATATAGGAAATAGTCCTTTAAGCAAAATTTAACTTTTATAACTCTTCCCATCTATTGTTTGCTAATATTGATTATACATATCTGATACCTAAAGATACATTCAAATTTTCCCAAAAAGTTGCCTTTTCTGAGTAATCTTTGTATTATGAAATCATGTGAAGTTAAATTTTTGAAGGCAATGATTCAATAAAGGAAGATAGATTAGGTAGATGGATAGATAGGTGACAGAAATAGATATACACAAAGATATATAAAATATAATTTTAGAAGATATATTCTCATATGCTTCAAATTATAGTAAGTTCCCTACAAGTATAAATCAAACTTGGTATATTGCTTACCCCCAGAGAGCTGACATTCAAAAAAAGTCACAACACACATGGTTAACCATCTTTGGTTACTACGACAGAATGTATTGTAAAGTGTTAATCTTTTGAATGGGCAATTAGATAAAAAGCAATAAATAATGTGCTAATTATATGTTTCTGAAGTGTTAATGAGAAAATCACAGTGTGGTATAAGTAGTTGTGATTTAACAGAAAAGGATCTGAAAGCCAGCTGAGAAAGCAAATGACTTATAATTGGCATTAACGAATATCAAAAATCATCTTTTATAGTGACAGCAATTTCACTACTAAATCTGTTCATAGAGAAAAATGGTCCATTTAACTTCTTAATAAATATATAACAATTTAAGGCATAAAGTTCTTTCCATATAAAAATGTTTACAAAGTAAAAAAATTGTATTTTTAAAAGGGCAGTGTAGTTAATAACAAACACAGTATACCAATTTGGGTGGGACAATAGAAATACAACACCAGATGATCTCAAGAATAGAGTTATTTAAAATTTTAGGTTAAGAGTCTTTTTACAGTCAATTTTGCTTCATTCCCTAACCCCTTCTCATGATTAATGCCATCTCAAATCAACAAATTCACTCATACCAGTACATGTTTAACACTTCCAGAGTCCTCAGTAACACTAAATACATTTGGCTTTCACCAAATGTTTTTGCTTATTGAAAATTGTCCTCATTTGTTCTAAAATCATTGGTAGTAAAGATTTTATTTATTGGTAAGCTTTAGATTTCTTATTAATTTTTCTTGTCTATCATCCCAGGAACTTAAGTATTTCAGGACTATTGGAAATTTAGCTAGTGGCAGACAAATTTGCCAATAAGACCCAGGTTTCTATCACTTTGGACAATGAGGAAGGCCTGCTTTAGGGACCCTCGTTTCTTTCATTAAGTCTTCTTATCCCTTGCTTTCAAAATTTTTCTCTGTCTTATCTTCTGCAGTCTTTGTAGTAGACAATTGTTTACCATCCATTTAGTCTCCACAAGCAAAATTGCTTTGGTAACAATGGCATCTTCACATTAAAATCATAACATATTGAATCTAAATGAACAAAGTTTTTCTTTAGAATTTCAGGCATCTGGCAGAAAGTGAAGAAATATGGGAGGGATTTAACATGTGTAATATATTCATAACAACCAAAAAATTATTTTAAAATCAGAATTGACTTGTTCTACTTTCAAGGCAGCCTTCCTGTGATTGTTACAGAAACTACATGTGGCTGGTTGGTTATGGTTACAAAAGAATGCTTGTTCTTGTCAACTTATGTTTCATATCTAAGCACTGATTACAAAGAAAAACCTCTAAAGGTTTGAGAAAACCTTTAAGAACATATAAAGTAATGAGAAAATAAGCGCATATAAATCCACACTTGCAATTGGAAATAATGCTTCAATAAATACTAATTAATTTAAAAAATCAGTAAGTGTTTTTGGGAAGCATACTAGTAGTAGACTTAATCATTGGAAATAATGTATACTTTACTATATATTACTTTAGGAAATATATCACAAGGATCTAATATGTTTTCCCTGTACTATTATTTAATTAATTAATATTATTTAATTATTAGATAACATGAAAAGATTTCTGAATGCATACATCCTAAAAACAAATGTGCTATTTTGGGGAAAAGGGTAATGATTAAAGTTCCAATTAATAGAAGACTGATGCATTCCTAACTTTCCAAGCCCCTAATAAAATGAACAAAGACATTGTCAGTGTTAAAAAGAAACATCTGAAAATCAACACACGTAATTGAAAATTTGAACCTACCCTTTTCAGTGCCTGATAAATCAGGTAGAAAACATATTAAAAATCTATAGTTTGAATGTATGACTGATGAGTTTACTTAGTTTAAATGTTTTAAGCATTCCTCTGAAAACTCTTCCTTAGTAAAATTGATCATGTGCTGGATGTGAGAAAAATATAAACCTCAACAAATTGCCATCATGCAGCCCATTCTCTGACCACAGTGGATTTAAACTAGAAATAAATAAAATAATAACTGAAAAGCACCAAATATTTGTAAAGGAAGCAAGATTCTTTAAATAATTCTTATGTCAAAAATATATAATGCACATTAAAAATATGTGAGAAATTAAATAAATCCAAGGAAATATACCATGTTTAAGGATTGAAAGGCATTATATAGTTAAGCAGTTAAACAGAGGCCTTTGGTTAATTTTCAAACATTTTATTGACCTACATAATCAATGAAATCTAAAACAAATCACCAGGTGTTTGTTTAGTTTATTTTTTCGGCAGTATTTACAATCTTATTTTAAAGTTTGTAATGAAAAGTAAAGAATCAAAATACTACCTGTTTTAAAACTTTAATAAAACTAAAGTCATTGGAATTGAGTGGCGGTTACCAAACATAGATAAATTGACCAAAGGGCAGAACAGACACATACACTACCACTTTTTTATACCAGTGTGACCACTGCAATTTAGCTTGAAATGATTGATCATCTGAATGAAAACTGTTTGTAGTAATTGTATATCATCACAGAAAAAATAAATAAGTCACCTTGATTATATCATATCATTCATAAAAATTATTCAGGATAACAGAGTTAAATATATGATCTTTTGGTGCTCCCATAATCAACCTTACCTTTAATTTACAATAATATATTTGATATTAAGGTCTAGAGGTTAATGATGGCATACTTGGCTCCCTGGGTAATATTTTTTTCTTTTAGAAATAAAAATGTTTGTTCTATTCCCTTCTCTTCAATTAGAGCCCTTTAGAAGTAACTGATTGAAACCGAGGTTTTAAAAGCTTGACATAAAAATACTGTCTCACCTACAGAAATACAAAAATTAAATGTTGAGCAGACTTCTAGCAATGTAATATTTCTCTTTTTTTCTGATAAATATGGTATCTCAAAGACTACAAATGGTATTGAAACTATTTGCAAATACATGTATTTATTATCCAGGAAAATGGTACTTTAAGGCCTTCAGTTATTGAACAGCATTTCAACAAAAGTAATCATAGAAAGAAATAATTTTAAGGATTTGGTATAAAGAGAATCTCCAAATCCTTTGTTCTGTGGAATTAGGAATAGATGGTAAAAAAAAAAATCATCCTCTTGTTCACATAAAACCTTCCTCTTCCTCTACCCAAATATAAACTGAAGCAACTTATTATGTTTATACACTCTCGGTAACATTGTCACTTAAAGTAGGCAATCAAACAAAACTTAGAGCTATTTTTGGACACACTATGTCTGATTTCACTAGAACAGAAGTGTTAAGGAGTATCACATTGTCAGATATCCCCTAAAATACTTCATCTGTCATGATACATTTTGAGTCATATTCTTTCTCTTCTGAGGTTTTGCTATCAATTCATCTTCTGGAACTATGGTACCTGTAGAGTTTTATCTGCAAATAAGAAATCAAATAGGACACTTTCATGATAAATGGGACTCATCTTTCTTATCTTTTGACCTTGCCTTCTGGTTTCAAATGTGTGATGGTTTTCCATGGGTAGGGGGACATGTTTGCGAACTACAATGTGCTGTGCCACAAAACTCACCAGTTCAGGAGTCATTGTTTTTAAAAATTATATAGTATTTTTCCACCAATCTATTGTTTATTAGCAAGTCACTTAAAATTCTCTGATGGTTTTTTCTCAGTGTCATATGAAGTTAATTATCCTGGTCTAACAGCAGGATCAAAAAGGCTAGCAAAAGAAAGTATATCAAAGTATTCAGAACACTCTGACTCCAAATGAATTAACATTAAATTTATAATTATTAGTAATATTTAATACATTGTTTTAATGTTAATAGCCTTATTAAATTTTAACACTATTCTTTATGGTGTGTATTTGCATTTATATTTATCATATCGATGCATCTAAATGCTATTGTTTTATGTCAGTCCTTAGTACGTTGAAGACACATCCTGGCAGGATGGTGTTTCTTGAAGCAGATCTTGTACAGATTGTACTAATACCTCTCATATGGACTTTGGAGAAAATTTAGATCATTTTCCCTGCCTTGAATGTTACCTGTACCATAATTAAAGTTTAAAGAACATAATTTTTAGAAGAACTACATGATGAAAACAGATCTCCACCTTAGTTCCCATTCTTCGCAATTCTAACACCACATACGCATCTGCTTAGGTCCAAGCCCAAAGGCTGGCCTTTCTTCTACCTGTATCCTTAACGTCACTTAGACCGCACGATGGCACGTGCAGAGAAAATAACTTTATTATATCTAAGATACATTTACTGCCGATTTCCATGCTGTTACTTCTTTATGTTTATCTTCGTAGTCCAAATACCACTCTTTTAGACATTTACTTTTCTTATTCCATACTATTACTCCATTTTAATTACTTCATAGTACTTATACATCACTGAAAATTATATAAAATTGTTTATTTTTTGTTTGTGGACTTCATGCTATAGCACGAAAAGCCACGAAGTTGACAGTCTTCTGTCATTATGGCAGAGGGAAAGATATCTCACTAGGTTTTCCTATCAGCAATTAAATGTTCCTGTCTGGCAATGACTCTCACCATAGGCCCGTTACAACGAACTCACCTGAACCAGTCAGATGGCACAAGCAAATACAAAGTAATAAATGGTAAATTGTGATTGAATGGGAAGGCAGACCGATGACATTTGGAAACACAGCACAGTATTACAGATCATAACAGATAATTGAGGAAAAGCTAGAGCCATAACCATAATCAGATACTATGGTATCTGAAAAGGTGTTGCCAAATTTGGCAAGACATCTCCCTCAGATAAAGTGTCAGGGATAGATAGATAAGCGAGTTTGATGGAGCCAAAGTACAATATTTTTACTAATACTCTTAATATTTTTATATTTCCTACTAGCAAACAAACTTTTTTTTCTCTATGATCTGCTGCAAATTTAACTGGAAAAGTAGATAGCGATTTATCCACCACTTAATCCTGCTAGTTGAGATATATGTTTGACCTTTTATGGCTGAGTTTATTCTTGTCCTGGCATAACATTGTAGTCAGGGCACAAACATTATCAAGTTCTGCTAAAGTAATGTTCTGATGGTTTGCACAAAGGTAACCACCTCATTAAGGCAAATTAATTATTGATCACCTCCTTTTAAAAAAACTGTATAGCACTTTTGAATTATTTTCCTTTACCATCTGTTACAGGATAAAGATTATGAAAAAGCCTACCTTTATGGAAATAAGTAGTCACTATTTTATATATTAATTTGTCTAATTTCATGAGAAGGTTAAATATAGGGTAGATAAACAAAGGAAATTTGAGACTGAGTCTGTTTTGAAAAATGTCCTAATTATAATACTGATGACAATCAATGCTCATTTGAATGGAATTAAATTAATCCAGATTGCAAAGGTAATTAAGTCCCTTGTCGGTACCTTTTGAGATTAGAGAAACTTTATTTTCGCAGGATCAATGAAGTATGATGGATCAGGAAACAGTAGAAAACTAAAAATGAGAGGTGAACATGCACTTAAAAAAAAAACAAAAACCTGGACATTAACGCTACCTAATACTTTGAACTAAATCTGAATCATTTAGCATTATATAATTTATTTTACAGACATCTAATTTCAAACAATAATGAATACATTTGATTTGTGGTAAATCACTTATTTATATATCAAGAGATGTCAGAACTCCAGAACTCTAGTGGTGTAGACCGGAGCTCACAGAAATCTTTTTTTTTTTTTTTTACTTTACAGCACTTTAGTTTTATTAAACATATTCATTTTCCTTAAAATGCTGTCTCAAATAACACCACAAAAACACCACTTCATGGGAAATGTTTATGTAGTTAAAAACTGTGTTTTCATAACAGCAAATTAAGGATATACAAAGTCTCAGACTCTTTATTTTTGTGCCTCAGCTTTATTCTATTTTTTAAAAAACTTTATTGTAATTCTATTGCAGTTGTCCCAATTTTTCCCCCGTTGCCCTCCTCAGCCCAAACCATGACCCCACCCCGCTTCCACAGTCAATCCCCACACCATTGTCCATGTCCATGTGTCATTCACACACGTTCTTTGACTAGTCGTTTCCTCTTCTTTCCACCATTATCCCCCTCCCTCCTTCCCTCTGGTTGCTGTCAGCCTGTTCCTTGTTTCCATACCTCTGGTTCTGCTTTGCTTGTGAGTCAATTTTGTTCATTAGATTCTCTGCGAAATGGTTATCCTAACTGGAGATGGCACTTTTAAAATTCCACTCTTCTTAATAAGGCATAGTGAGTATTCTAAACTACATTTTGTTCTTAATGCTTAATCTCATTATAAAACTAAAATGTTTTAATTCAGTGTCTCAGAGGATGTGTGCTCTTTTGATCCACATTCCTAATCAAAATTTTTCAAATAAAATAAGTTTATGACCTTGCATTCAGGTTTTTGCTTAGGTCTTTTACATTAGAGATCATTGGAAAATAAATTTTAAATGCTAATATTTCAGTCTTGGCACAGAAAAAGAATAAATCATCGTCTTTGGAAGAAGTCTCTTTCATATTCTTCTAACTCTTGTCTCTGTCAATACACTTCTATAAATATATAATTGACCAAACATGCTGCAATTCTGGCTCATATATGCATGTTTTTTAATGTACTGCTGGTTCACTTCAAATAATTTTCAGTAATTATCCAAAATCCTGTCAGGTTTATCTATGTCTTAGATGAGTGTCATATAGTTTATTAGTTCCAAAAGGAATTAAATCAATTTACTGAGAAAAAAATTCTACTTTGCACTGAGACAGATGGTTTTGTCTTGAATTCATACATGTCTTTATGTTAAAAATGTGGCCAGCAGAGAACTTTACCTGCATCTGATTAATAGTAATCAAAACAACAATTATAATCATATTCCTTGCAGCACTAATGAGCCTTTTTTTTTTTTTTTTTTGCTCCTAAGTCACAGTCACATTCCTTCCTTCATTCATTTATTCAGCTAGTATATATTGAACACCTATTCTGATGCTGGTGCCACATTAGGATCATGGGGTATATCAGAGAACAAAGGAGCCAAACTTAATTTTGCCTAATGCTTTTTATGTTATAGTGAATAGAGTAGGACTGAAAAAGACTAAGAAGAAAGTGAATTATCTAGTATAATAGGTGGGAGTATTTGTCTTTAGAAAGCAGAGAATATAAAGATTCTGAAGGGAAAGTCTACATTTTAAATAAGATTACCAGGGTCAACCTCATCTACTGAGTGTGACATTTGAACAAACTTGAAGTTGAAAAGGAAGTTGACAAAGATAAAATGCCAGGTTGAGAGAATAGTTAGCAAGCACAGACTGTGAGATTAATTTTTAAGAGTATTTAGGTCACAGTGAATTTGAAAATAACCAAATTCCAGCATTTAAAATTATGGGACAGAAATCTTTCAAAGTATTTGTATATAAAACAATTTTTTTTGTAAAGAGTTCTTTTTTCTATTTATTTATTTTTATTGTTCAAGTACCGTTTGTCTCCATTTTCCCACCACCACTTTCCCCTGCGCCATCCTCCCCCACCTCCCACCCTCAGTCCTTCTCCCCTTTGCCCGTTGGTCTTTTATACATGTTTCTTGACAACCCTTCCCCTTCTTTTCCCCCATGAGCCCTCTTCCCCCACCCCTCTAGTCACTGTGAGTGTGTTCTTTATTTCAGTGTCTCTGGTTATATTTTGCTTGCTTGTTTGTTATATACAAACAAGGTTCTTTCAAAAGTACTGTAATAGTCATTGAATATAAGTTTAATAATTTTTATTATATAGAGAAGGATAAAAAATGAACCTTGCCTGTTCAACTCATTTCTTGTAAAATAAGGAGGTAGACTAAATGCATGATTATTTTCAAAAAGAACATGTATTTCCCCCTTACAGACCCTCTTCTTTTGACATTTCTCTGTCTCAGTTAATGGTGTCAGAATCCCTACAATTACTTACAGATCCAACATTGAAGTGACTGTTTCCGAGCAGCCCACTGAATATCCATCCTCATATAGTCAACTCTAAAACTTCTAGATTTATAACCTGAAAACTTATCATTTTTGGCCTCTGCATCTCTCTTGTCTGAAATATTCTCACTCTGGAAAATCTTTATGTAAAAATATTGCCAAGTAATTGAAACTATAAACCTAACACAGAGAACAAGAGAAAAAGTGTGGCTGTCCGAAGGAAGACGACAGAAAGTAAGAAGAGATGGTGAGGACAGGGTGCTCTCAGGCAAACCTGGATACTCTCCACTTAGAGATGCAAATGGAGGATCCCTTTCTGAAGAGATTTAATGCATATTAGAAAATACCAAGGGAATCTTGGGGTATTAATCAACAATCAAAATATATAGGCAAAAATAGTGACAACAAAATTACAGTTATATACATCTTTTTACAAATGTAATATTTTATGTGTATACATATGTTAGTTAAATAAATGTAAGAACTAAAGCAATATGTTACACCTTGGTAGAATAATGTGCTTCATAAACAGAGATGTAAATGTCACATTATTTCTTCATGATTAACATCTACATTTCATAGTTAAAATATTAAAATAAAAGTTCATGCATATCAATTTCATAAGTGAACATTGATTAAAATAAAATATTAAAGGGTCTCTGAAACATTATGCAAATTCTACCGTGTAAAGGACAATTGGCTATTTTTTAAAGAAGAAAACATAAGAGGAATATTTTTTTCTAGTTAGCTACCCATTTTACTATCTTGGTTCCACAAATAGTTATTATAGTCTTTTACTGGGACATGCATGAGGTAAAGTGAATTATGCACAAGTTGGAACCAATAATTCCAAATCTCTGTGTAGATGTACTGAAGAACAAAGACCACTGAAAGGTTGTGTTGATACATTCACTTATTAAAATTGTGTGAGCAGCAGGCTGGTTGGGTAACAAAAGGGTCATTTGATTATATATTCTCTTTAAATTCTAGCAGGCCCTTATTAATAAAAGCCACTCCCATGAAAGTAAAACATGCAATCTTCCATACATACATGCATATATTAAACCAAAAATAGTATCTTGAGAAGAAATAAGGGGTAGAAAGTTATTTTATTTTACCCATCCTCAGAACCTATAAAACTGGCACACATCATGCAATTGCACCCCCCGTGCCCAGAGCCGTGACCTTTCCAAAGCTTCAGGAACCTTTAGTTGTGAAGTGTAATAATGGGAGATCTGAGAATTTGACAAGCTGTTGCTAAACTACAAAGGTGTTAAATAAGTCAGCAAGCCTACTTTAACATCCTGCATCTCACTTATTCTTCATCAAGATATGTCCTACTTCCCATGAAAAAGTTGCTTTAGTAACTAAAGAAACTATTTTCAGGCTAACCTCATTTTTCACTGATCATTCTACCCCCTTGGAATATGATATAAGCTTACTGTAGCACATTTATTATGTAAAATGGAAATATGGACACTAATTTGACACACAATTATACTTGGATTAAACCTACCATCTCTCTTCGAATGTAAAAATAATTAGGAGAGTGATTGTTAGGAGAAAAAAAAATGTGGTAACTTCTTATTCTGGGTTGCTCAAAGTGATTTATATAGTGTAGAATGTTGTTTCTCAAATGTGGTGTCATATGAATCACTTGAGAATTTTTTGAAATATTGAAACCACTATTTTATAAAGCTGTCTATCTAGCATCCTACATATTATAATGCTAATATGTGTATATCTTGCCAGAGGTTAATGGGTAGAAGAGTTCGAAATGGTGGAAAATATGTGTTCATATTTTAGAATTAAAAAATGTAAGTTATGCCCTGGTCGGTGTAGTTCAGTGGATTTAGCATCGACCTGTGAACCAAAGGATCACCGGTTGGATTCCTCAGTCAGGGCACATGCCTGGGTTGCAAACCAGGTTCCCAGTAGGGGGCGTGCAAGAGGCAACCACACATTGATGTTTCTCCCCTTCTTTCTTCCTCCCTTCTCCTCTGTCTAAAAATAAATAAAATCTTTTAAAAAATGTAAGTTATGATATAACGTATAGTGTATGGGTGTATAACACAAGAGTAATATGTCATATCTCTAAATATTATTTTTATAAAAGTCATATATGGAGGATGGCTCTATTTTAGAAGGCATTATTAAATTGATTAATTCTTACTATTTAAAATGCCCAGTGTTCTGCATAAGGATAAATTTATTTCAAAATTTATAAAGTTAATTTAGTCTTTATTTATCAAATCTAAGATGCTGTTTTCTATTAAGACTTACAGTTACCGTATTGCAAATTCTCCTTATTGGCCTAGTTTGTTTATGCAAATTCATAAGAACACTGAACTTAGAAATGGGAGCTGTTTGAATCAGGCACATTTGAAATGTCATTGCTGTTCTCTCTCTGTGCAGTCCTCATTAAGGCCGGCTTTCCTGATAGCTTGTTACAGCTTGACATAAATGCAGTGCAACCATCCCAGTGCTATAATTGACCTTTAACCATAGTATAGTCACAATCCCTTTTAGGATTCTAATAATTCCATGGCATGGATACCGTTCATTTTTTCCAACAATAATTCGTGACATCTTGTACTTGTGCATATTTTTAAAACAGGTTGAACAAAATTACATAGTGAGTCTTGTATTTCATCCAAATAGTATTACTAAATGGTAATATTGTAATGCATTCTTTTAAAATAAAATACATGTGTTTTCCATTTGTGCAAGAAGGGGAAAACAGGGAGGCATTAGAGTGTCTCTGAAGATCTCTTTTGTGTGTGCTAAGAAACTTAAGTTCTACCCTCTTAACAAATACTTAAGGTCAAAATTCAGTATTGTTACCTATGGGCTCAATGTTGTACAGCAGACCTTTAGGGCATGCTGAAACGTTCTGTCCTTGAACAGTGAACCCGGCAACTACCCTTCTATTTGTTTCTATGAATAGAGAATTTTTAGACTTGTCATACAGGTCAGATGATATAATATTTGTCTTTTTCTCTTTGACTTCACTTAACATAATACTCTCAAGTTCCATCCATGTTGTAGCAAATGGCAGGGTTTTCTTTTATAAGGCTAAATAATATCCCATTGTGTGTGTTCATCGTTTTCTTTCTCCCTGCATTGAGGGAAACTTAGATTGCTTCTCTAATTAATTAATTAGTAATTAATGCTGCAGTAAACATGGGAGTGCAGATATATATTTGATAAATTTGTTCATCAATATTTTGTAATTGTCGGTTCACAAGTTTTTTTTATATCCTTGGTTATTTCTGAGTGTTTTAACCTTCTTAATGTTATTATAAATGAGATTATTTTCTTAATTTCTTTTTTAAATAGTTCATTGATACTCCTAAAAACTTCTACTGATTTTGTATGTTGATTTTATATCCTGCAACTTTACTGAATTTGTTGTTAGTTCTAACAAGATTTTTTTTTTTTTTTGGTAGTTTCTTTGGGTTTTCAATAGGTAAGATCATTGCACTACAAGCAATCATCCTTTATAGTACAGATACATTCTACTTCTTTTCCTTTACTTAATACCTCTGAACCTCCAACAGTTGTTGGTGGACATCAGGCTTTTCCATGGGATTGTGAGGAAAGCATTCCAAGGACCCACTGCAGGGAATGACAATGCAGCAAGGTTTATTCAGGTGGTAATAGAAGCAGCCTTCCGGTTTTCCAATTTCCCATCTCCCTCCGACCCAACATGGAAAAAGTCCAATATGTCCTCAGCAAAGCCAAAATAAAAGCCAGTGTCCAGAGTTTCTGCTTCATATTAAAGCCTAGCCCTTTGGAGATCACATACTTACAGACCCGTTAACTGATAGACCCACATGGTCACCTGCTCCTGGGTGACAGAGAACATGTGAACAAACGGGCAAGTGAGGGTCACAAGCAAGAGACAGAGACAGAGAGCTTCTTTGCTCTCTTGGGCTATATTAGCTTCTGTTTAGGATGGATCAAGTACTATTTCAAAATAACCAGTCAACTTCCCCAGGTTTTACAGTTGTTTTTGATGGGTCCATCTCCTAGTTAGACTGACAGACCTCTTTGGCCATGTTCCTTGCCCTTCACCATTTTAACTTATGTTGTACAACAATCTGGTACCAGATTGGGGAGGGGAGTTTTAATTCCTTTTGGCAGAGCAATGCTATTAACCCCTAAGGTATGAAGCTGTAGCTTCCTGGTGAAACAAACTGGCTTACATTCCCCACTTTATTAAACTCAATGTGTAAATTGTCTTTGCTCCTTTTTGTTAATAACTAGTTAACTATGTACTGTAGCACATCTAGTACAATACTATAATGAACAGACAGTGGCCAGGGTAGGCTTCCTTGCCTTGTTCCTGATCTTAGGAAAAGCTTTCAGGTTTTTAACATCAGGTACAATATTAGCTGTGGGCTTTCGATCTGTATTGTGTTGAGTTACATTCCTTCTATACCTAGTTTGAACTTTTTCTTTTTTAATCTCAAAAACATGTTGAGGTTTTTAAAATAATTTTTTTGCGTCTATTGACTTGGTCATATGATTTTTACCCTTAACATTGTTACTGTATTATTTGATATGCACATGTTGAACCATCTTTTGTTTGCAAAGATAATCATATTTTGTCATTGTGTATGATCTTTTTAATGTGCTGTTAAAATCAGTTTGTTAATATTGTGTTGAAGATTTTTTTATCTATATTTATCATGATATTGGTCTGAAGTTTTTTTTTGTTTGTTTGTTTGTTTTTTTGTTTTTTGCAGTGTCTTTGTCTGGCTTTAGTAACTGGGATATGCTGCCATCATAAAATATTAGAAATGTCATCTATTCTTTATTTTATTAGTTTGATAAAGACTGGCCTTATTCTAATTGAAATACTTCATAAAATTGATAAGTGAAGATATGTGGTCCTGAGTTTTTCTTTGTTAGGAAGGTTTAGATTACAGATTTAATCTTCAAACTACTTGGAAGTCCATTCAGACATTCTATTTCTTCATGATTTCATCTTTGTAAGAATGTTTCTAGAAATGTATATATTCTGTATATATATCCATTTTATTGGCATATAATTAATTATTCATAGTAGTCTTTTTTGTTGCTTAGTATTTCTGTGTTATCAGTTATAATGTCTCCTCTTTTTCTGTTTCTGATTTTATTTGAGTCTTCTCTCTTTTTTTTTCTCTTAGTTTGTCTAGCTAAAGATTTGTTGATTTTGTGTGTTTAAAAAGAAAACTCTTAGTTTTGTTTATATTTTCTATTGCTTTCCTATTATCTATTTCACTTATTTATAATTTAATCTTTATTGTAACCTTTGTTTTCCTCACTTTGGTCGTAATGAGGTATATTTTTCTACCTTCTTGAAATATAAAATTAATTGTTTATTTGAGGTCTTTCTTTCTTTAAAAAAATGAGAACATTAGCACAATAAACATCCTTCTTAGTATAGTATTTTGTCCACCCAGTAAGTTTTGGTATTTTTTAAATTTGTATCAAAATATAATATTTTCTAATTTATTTTTTTATTTCTTCTTTGACTTATTTGTTGTTTAAAAGTGTGTTGTTTAATTTCCACAAAATGTGAGTTTAACAGCTTTTCCTCTGCTATTGACTTCTGGTTTCGATCCATTGTGGTTGGCATTGATACTTGGTGTGATGTAAATCTTCTTCGAACTGCTAACATTTATTTTATGACCTAATGTGTGATTTATCCTGGAGAGTGTTCTGTGTGCACTTGAGAAAAATGTGTATTCTGCTATTTTGGGGTTGGAATCTTCTGTACACATATATTAGTTTCAGTTGTTCTGTAGCATTGTTCAAGTTCATTGTGTCATTGATTTTCCTGTTTGGAAGTTCTATCCATTATAAAAGTGGGGTATTGAAGCCTATTATTGTATTTCTATCTACATCCAGTTTTGCCAATGTTTGCTTTATATGTTTAAGTATCTTGATGATAGATACATGTAGTTATAATTATTATAACCTTCTGATAAATAAGACCCTTTTTTAATTATATAATGATTTTTTGGTCTCTGGTGATAGTTTTTGACATAAAGTCTATTTTTTTTATAAGTATGACCACCCCTGTTCTCTTTTGGTTATTATTTGCATGGAATATCTTTATCCATTCCTTTACTTTCAGCCTATGTATGTCATTAAATATATAATAAGTCTCTTGTAGACAGTGATAAATTGGAACATTTATTTTTACTAATCCATTCATCCTCTTTATATCTTTCTATTAAGAGGTTTAATCTATTTATATTTAAATTAATTATAGGGAAGGACTGTTATTGACAATTAGTTCATTGTTTCCTATCTGTCTTGTACCTCTTTTTCTATTCTATAGCTATCTTCCTTTGTATTTCATTGATTTATTTGTATGGATATTCTTTTATTCCTTTTTGTTTTCTTTTGTGTATCTTCTTCCAGTTTGTCTTTGTGGTTCCCGTGGGGCTTATATAGGATACTTTATGGTTATGGCAATCTGTGTTAATCTGATAAAAACTGCAATCACATGCAAAATATTCCTCCAAGAAAAATCTGAATATTAGACATATGGTCCAGTTCTTATCTTCCTTCCCCAGGAAGAAACTAGAAACTGGAAGTTCCTTCCTCATGAAATGACATTCTGCCAGGGGTAGGGATTACAGCAAGAGCAAAATTTTCTAGCTGGCTTCCTTGTGCCTGGCTTCGAATTGCTCAGAATTCAGACACATCTGAAATAATTTCTAGGTTTCTTACAAATTAAATTGGTCTGTGTACAATTATTGAATCAGCATGTCTCTGGTGGAAGGAGAGTCCAGGGCTTTCTATTTCATCATCTTACTGATGTCATACTCAGGTTATATCTTAATAATAAGTAATATTTGGTTGTCACAGTAAAGTTTAAAATATACATTAAGTTGTATTAAATGTTGGAAAGAACCTTAAGACCATAAGGTTAATAGCACAATGCAATTTATTTAAATAAAAATTAATAAAACCTAAGTTATTTGGTTCATGTTGATCCCAAAGTCCATCCTAGAAACTCTGTTTGACTCATCAAGTTATAATTCTCAATTATGAACTTAAATATGAGGATTTGTTTCCAAGGACTTTATTATACTCATTTTATTAAATCTGGAGAGAAATAGTAATCAAAATACATAACATAATGTGCAAAATTTACAGTCAAAAGATATGATGAGCCCTCAAAGAATATCACTATACAAATTTTAGCAGAGCTTTGCATGTTTGTTTTAATCAAAGATTTTTAAAAGTACCTTTGCATTAACTGAAGTCACTCTAACACAATATGCTAGTGTTTCATTTAGAAGATAGGTTCAATACCGAAAGAAAGTTATAGAGGTAAAGAGAGTTCCCCTGATAAACATTTTTAAAAAAAACCCAAAACACATATAAACAAACACAAACCTATGGTATAACTGTTTCATGACCAGTGAGGAAAAATATTACTATGCATTCAACAAAAGAAAGCAATGCCAACTTAATGTAGGAGCAATGAGTTAAAAACAGGATAGATAAAATATATTTAAAGAACTCTGTTTATATCAGTCAAACTTGTATTAATGAGTTGTCTTTAGATTTTCTATAACTTTATATCATATCTATCTTAGCAGCTGTTACGATTATGAAATGAACTGAAAAATTAAGGCATTATTCATATTGAGAATTTGTCTTATTTTCCTCAAAGGAAGTTTATTTTTTTAGAGTACATAATATAGCTTTTTATATTGTCTTATATCTTAGTATAAAATAATTCTGACATGATAAATATAGAAAATTTAATTTATTTCAAGTAACACTCAAGTAATAAATGCTAAGAAATGAATGTGAATATGTGTGTACACATATACATGTATATGTATACACATATGTGTATATACGTATATACATGTGTGTATACACATGCATTTATGTGTACACATGTATACATCCACGTATGTATGTGTGTATACATCTATATAGCATGTCCAGAAGGTATCCAGTCATGTAATATGAAAAAGAGATATTTATTGAATAATATACAAGATACAAGAAACATTGTACATAGGACAATGACACTTTAGTCCCCTTCAAAGTAGACAGCTTGGGACTTCAAACAGTTCACCCAGTAGCCATCAGCTGCCCCTTCTTATTTTCCTAAATCTCATCGACAGCCTGAGATCTCTTCCTTTTCAAAGGTGATTTCAGTTTTGGGAAAAGGTAGAAGTCAGAGGGAGCCAAATCTGGGCAGTAGAAAGGCTGAGGCACCTTGGTGATTTGATGTTTCACCAAAAATTCTGTAAGAGGTGTGAAGCATGAGTGGGTGCATTGTCATGATCAAGCTGCCAATCACCAGTTGCCCATAGCTGTAGCCTTCTGAGTCACCCAAATAGTTTTTGTGAAGGAATGTTCATACTTAAAATTTGATGCCAATTCATTGCTCTACTTACTAAGTCATTTTGAATGTAATGGCCACATAGTACACATGCTCACTCAAAGTCCCTACAACAATCACTGACTAGTACAGTAAAGTCATCATCATTCATGCATATGAATTCCAGTCACTCTCCTTGGCTGCCAGGTTACACTGATGTTGCACAAACTGTTCTTGTTATACTAACAATGGCTGCACTTTTTCCAGAAAGACTGTGTGCACACATGCACACACACACCTATAGCTATGTTTTAGTGTTGTTTTGAAGGTAGGGACATTTATTATATCTTTACTCTTAAATATTTTTATCAGTTAAATAAATTTAAGAATATATTCAAATAACATATTTTAGATGATATATGCAACTTTAAAACAGAATATAATTTTAATAATTATGTTGTTTATTTTGCTGAAGAATGCTGTGGTCTGGTCTTAGAGGTACCTAAGCCAAGAACAGAGTTGAGGTGTTGGGAGGCATAGATCAGAAGGAGATATTGATCTAGTTACATGCATAGATAGAAATCAAACTGTTTGGGATGTAGATGTCTAGTGCCTTTTCCAAGTTATTTTATTGCTAAATCATCTTGAGCTTCTCTTTACCACTCCCCCTCTTCTGGATGTTACAATTGAAAGAGATTATCTGTAGGGTGTCCCAGACACTCTTGGGAGCTGAAAAATTAAATGATGTTCCACATGTAGTCTCCAGAATGTCTGGGAAAATGATGTTGTAGTGTAGAGGAATACTATCTTTCAGTGACACCCCTAGAATCTCTAAACAACACTCCAGATAAAGAAAATAGATATAAAATACATATATTTAAAAACTCATAACCATCCTCAAATATTACTTTCTCATTATATTTGGCAAAATAATAGTTACTTGCATGAGCAAAGAATGTAACTGCAGTAGCAATTCTGAAAAGTTGACTTTTCTTTAATCTATTCATAATGTTCATTTATCTGGTGACAAGACTGCTAACATAACTCGGTGTGACCATAATCTTAGACATTTTAGATACGGATACATGACACCTGGTTGTGAGGTAAATGCCCATAAAATCAATCTCCTATGCTTTCTTTAAACCACTAATGCAAGTTATCACTTCATAAAACTATAATTTTTATGTTCATTTGTGTTCTAAAATAAAATACAGGCACTCCCTGAGAAATTTTCACTTTTCAATTGTGATAGTCTACTTGATGTTCAAACTATTCACCAAACATACTGATAAAAAATATACACTTCTCTTCTCTTTTTTATATTTGTTTTTCTGTATCAATAATATATAATCATCAATAAAAGCATACAAATATCTTAAGGAAGCTCTAAAAGGTAATAAAAGAGAACACCTCCAAACCTGAAAATGTGCTCTGTAAAATACCTTACACTTTTCTTTCTGCTGCATAGTATTCCATTGTGTAAATGTACCACAGTTTTTTTTGATCCACTCATTTACTGATGGGCACTTAGGCTGATTCCAGCACTTGACTATTGTAAATTGTGCTGCTATGAACATTGGGGTGCATAGGTTCTTTTGAATTGGTGTTTTAGGATTCTTAGGGTATAATCCCAACAGTGGAACTGCGGGGTCAAAAGGCAGTTCCATTTTGTTTTTTGAGGAAATTCCATACTGTTTTCCACAGTGGCTGCACCAGTCTGCATTCCCACCAACAATGCACTAGGGTTCCCTTTTCTCCACAGCCTTGTCAGTACTTGTCGTTTGTTGATTTGTTTATGATGGCCATTCCACAGATGTGAAGTGGTATAACCTTTCACATAAAGTTATATTTTAACTGCTATTGTTTGAACACCATTAGTCAGAAAATATGATAACATAATGCTTTTGAATTCAAGTTAATGAAAATTACATCAAATATAACATGTCATTGTACTAAGGATGTCTATTCCTTTCAAATTTTCCATTAAAAATTATGTTTCATAAGTAGGAATTTCTTTTATCAATTTTTAAAGCTTGTTAAAATCATTGAAACAAAATTTAAAACATAATAATATGTTCGTATAGAATAATCTAGATTGCTGGGTGCCATGCATTGCTTCTGAAATGCCTCAGCTGAGCTCATGTAAGCAAAGACTCCTTAAACTCAAAAGAACATCTGTTAAATCTATTGTGACCTCATCTGTCAAAGTGATATCTCAGTTACACAAAAACTTCCACCCACCTCAGAAAGCCATTAACCACTGATCCCAAATAACAGGGCCAGTAGCATAATGGATGTCTGAGTCTCTGCTTGGAATTGAGCTTGGCCTATGAGGCTGAATAAGCAAGCACTATAAACTGAATGGCATCAGTAAGATAAATTTTATAACTTGGACGAAATCATGTGGTGAGGTCTCTTACCATATCCATTTTCACTCATGGAGGAACTAAGACCCACAGATTTGAGCGATTTGATCTAGTTCACACAACTGGACTGTGGGGAGCCTAAGATTTATTCCCACACATTCCCAGGCTCCAACAACTATTTCCTTGACCTTCATGCACTACATTTTTTTCCCAATCACTCATTAGTAAAATGTGTTTGATAAAATTATGTCAGATCATGTCTCATCCAATATAAGGAATCAAACAAGACAATGTATGCATGTTCTTTAAAAGAATGAGCTGAAATTTTAAAACCTTGAAAATGCAAGATACTGATATTATATATGCCATAACATGGCAAAATCTGAGGAACACAGTAGTAGTAAATTTGACAGATGAATATTCCAGCACAGCTGAAATTAAAAAATAGTAGTTGGGTATCTCCAAATATACTGAATTGAACCAAGGATTTAAATGAACTGGTGATGCTGAATGATTATGAAGGAACCATTTACTCCTAAGTTAGCATAGGCTAAGAGTCAAGGGATTGGCAGCACTGGCTCTGCAGCTCTGGAACAAGACAGACCTGGGTTTGCTTCCCAATCCAGTCACTTATTACATGTCTCGGGGATTTAGTTTTCCTCCCTTAGTCTGTCTCCACATACATACATTACTAATATATTTACCTCATAAAGTGATTTTCATTGCTAAAAATGTGAATGTAAAATGCATAGCTTAAGGCCTGGTACACAATTAATGATCAATAAATGCTAGACATTATCATTAATCACAAGTATTATGAATCAACTCATATGTGAAGAAAACTATAAAATTTAATGATTACTAATCTTTTTTAGGCTATGTAATTTTGTACGTGTTTGAATTTAAAGTCTTGTATGTGTTTAGCCAAACCTTTTTATATATTCAATATATTTTAAAGATAATGTGTTTAGTCAAATTTCACCAAAAATCTGATGTGATATTAAGAAAAAAAAAATACCTGACAGTAGTATCAGCTAAGAAGTTATTTCAAATATTCACCTCTTTCTTTTTTATGGTGGTTGTTTATTTTTATTGTTTATGCTGTTACAGTTGTTTCCACTTCTCCCTTTCCCCACCTATACCCAGCTCCACACTCTCCCCAGGCCCAGCCAATCCCCATAACATTGACCTCTTTCTTGGAAGACTGTTTTACTATAGTTTTCTAGTAACTAAGTCTATACACATGACCAATTTACTCCTAAATCCTTGTATTAGTCAAGGGTCTTCAGAGAAATAGAAAAAAGAGTGTGTTTATATAGACAGAGATTTATTTTAAAAAACTGGGTCAGCCTTGGCCATGTAGAGGGTCATCCTGATAAACTGATACACCAAGGCCGCAAGTATGATCCCTGGTCAGGGCACATACGAGAAGCAACCAATGAATGCATAAATAAGTGAAACAACAAGTCAGTATTTTTTTTTCTCTCTCTCTCAAATCAATAAATTTTTAAAAATAACTTTCTTTAAAAAAAGAATTGGGTCATTCAATTGTGGGGACTTGGTAAACCTATATTCTGCAGGGTAGGTATAGCCCAGAGACCCTGGGAAGAGGTGCAGTTTAATCTCAAGGCAACCTGCTGTGGGAATCCCTTCTGGGTCTGAGAACGTAACTCTTTCAACTAATTGAATGAGGCCCACTCACATTATGGAGGATAATCTGCTTTCTTAAAGTTCACTGATCTAAATGTTAATCTTATTTCCCCCCCCCGCAAAAAATGCCTTCACAGAAACATTCGTAATAATGTTTGACCTGATTTTTGGAGCATGTGGCCCAGCCAAGTTGACACATAAAATTAATAATTATAGGCCCCCTTAGAGCATATGATCTTCTAGCTATCATTTCTAGTACCAGAATGTTAAATTGAATAATATGGATAAACATTCATTCAGATGATATTGTTATTCTTTGCAGTGAGTATTTCAGAGCCACATCTTCTCTCTCAAAAACTCTAATATTTTCCCCATTAAGTATATCTATATTTTAATGACATTATTGGGTAAGGTTAATTAATATTTTAAAATGACATCACATCCATATTTGAATTTACAGATAAGTATGGAATTGCAAGTGTTATTAAGACTAAAGTTTTTACTTAAATAAGTTACAATAATAAATCACAGATAGAATCTTTGAGTTTTAGTGAATTAGCACTTGTTATGTTTGTTAATAACAAGGATTCATAATGTTATTTTTATGTTTCAGTTTTTGCTTGAGGTTGCATTTTTAGTGAAAGCAGTGTGCCTCATTTACACTGAACACCATAACAAGACATTAGGTAATAACTTGGATATCAGTTTGCATGTCTTTTTGTGTGTGTGTAAACAACAAGCAGCAAGCAACAGTTAAACACACACACAAAAAGATGTTGGACGGGGGAACCAGTTAAGGGATATTATCAAGCAAAATAAACACACATATGGTAGTTATGCAGATTGAAGACCCTGCCTTAACCATTCATTACATTCTAAAGATTTCGTGACCCTTCTCTTTCTGGTACGGAAAAGGAGAGACATGCTTACAAATGTGATGTCCCTTATAAAGGTAAGTTTGTCTTAGAAAACGGTAACTTCTCACTTTTCAGAGCTTTACCTGTATCTACTACTCTAAAACATAATCATCCTAAAATAATCCATATGCCAGAAGGACATATTTTGATGTGGCAAATTCTCCTCTTTCTGTGGAACAGAAGTTCATTTATAATAATCAAGTGATCTTGTAAATTCTATAAATATCATAATCCCCACCTGTTCCATATTGGAGGGCAAAATTATGTTCAAAACTAAGACTGTTTTGCCAATATTTTATTTAACACAGGTTAACTGAGGCAAATATAATGATTTCACAAATCAACAGCATGCAGGACAGTGTCTCTTAATAAGCCAATAAAAAATTGCATATTCCAAAGCAATAATGAATTAACTTACGCAATTGTTCTGGGCAAGGGGAGATACAAAAGAATGAAGTCTGAATTTAACTGAGGTACAGCTTTATGGCAGTTGGTCCTCAGAAGAGAAAACTTGACCAACCCAGAGCTCATGTCCAGCTGCCAGAGAAAGGAGTGAAATTCTGCAGTTGCCATGGTGCACCTTGCTAGGGAATGATATGACATCAGTATTGATAGGCAAGCTGATTTCATCCGAAGGGCCACTGGGAGGCTTTCACCTCTGCGGGTAAAACAGTGTCCTTACCGTGGCAGGAACTAATAATACCCAAAAATCTTTGGAGAGCTATTTAGGTCAGCGAGAGTCAACTTGCTCAGGCTGAATCTATCCATTAGTCTTAACAAAACCTCACTATTTATAGTCTAAATGTCCCCTTACCATAGTTGCTTCTTCAGGGTTTGTTTTTTTTTTATTGATAAGCCCCTAACTATGCTCAGCAGCTGAACTGCAGTGTGCTTATCAAGAATAAAAGATGAAATGAAGACATATTGATATATCTCACTTTACTTTTATACCAAAACAACTTTAACTCTTTAAAACAATTTAATTTTTGTTATACACAAATGGATTTGAAATCATATCAAAACAATATACCTTTATTGTTTTCGTTAGGTAGAACTCTGATGCAGTAAGAAAATCTATTTTTAAAATTGTTAATTGTAAAATCTGTATCCATATTTGCTAAGATAATACAATCTTCACTGTTAAGAATCCCAATGAGATGCTTTACTAATGTATGGTCATTGAGGGTTATCCTGATTATGAGAGTCTAAAACTTCTACCCCACCACATGTCATTCATTATGTAATGCAGTTTGGTAGTGGGTAGGAGAAAGCATGTTAATTTTCATTTGAGAAACTTCTCATTCACTTGTACGCAAAGCAATTAATTGTCAAATATTCAGCGTGCCCTGAATAAATACGTTTTATTTCAACCACTAATGATGGCTGTCTTTTGAGACCAAGTTAGCAGGGTAGTAGAGCCATATATGAATTTGAAATCATCATCCATCTGTTTTACATGCATATAAAGGGTAACACATGGCTTTTAACATTCCATGGGATTTCTTAAAGTTTATATTATATTTTTATAGGCATTCTTTGATTTTTTTCATATTTCCTTTCTTTTTAACTTTTTAACTTTATTTTTATTGTTTTCACTATTACAGATATCCCCATTCTCTGATTTTTAAAGATCTTTTGAGCATATTATAACATTAGAGTTTTTCATCATATAAACATTTATGAAACTTTGATATTCTGTTCATTATAAAGGGGTTGGGAATACAGAGACAAAGATTGGAGCTCATAGGCTTATAAATAAATGCAAATAAAAATAAACAATTTAGATACACAAACATACATATTTATATATACACACATTGTCAATTCATATGAGAAGTATGTGGATAATGTTCCAGGAACAGAGAAAAATATAACAAAATTCACTTGGAAAGAAAGTGAAGGACAAGATATATAAAAAAGGAAATATTTGGGCTCTCTGAAATAGTGTAGTGTATAGAGGATATTTAGGAAAAGAGGAGGGAATTAAGTGTAAGATAAGAATGTAAGGAAAGTGCTTATTGTGTAAATGATTTTAATATATGGACAGTTTTTATTGAACAGTCTCTATTGACAACCCAGTGCTGTATGACATGACAATAAGGTTTGGCTTTTTACTTATAGGTTGTCTTAAAATACTGAAGAAAGGAAAAATACTCCTATATTATATTCAGATGTATCTATGAATATATTATCTAGTTATATATATATATATATATACACACACACACAAAATTTTTCTTAATATTGGGATGACAAATATGACAATCATGTGGATGATAATACAAGATACCTATAGGGAATTATAAAGGTATAACTGAGAAAATATTGTAAAGTCATGATTGAAGGCAGTGATAGTGGAGATCGCGGGAAATGGACAAACTTTCCTCTACCCTCCTAGGTTCTTTCACCTGCATAATAATTAAATTTACATGAGATAGGTTAACAAGAGAATGATCAAATTTTATTACATGTATATGTATGGGAGCCATACCAGTAGGAGTGAGTAAGAGACTCCACATTCATGAAAGATTCAAAATAAAAAAGGAAAAATGATATACATGCCACATTCTGAGCTAAGGATGAGGTAAAGCACCCAGGAGTTTCAGAGAGGAGGAGAGTCATTTGCAGAACAATGCAAGCAGATGTTCAGTAATTAGTAATTTTCTCTGCCCTATATATGTCATAAAATATTATTTCTAGTAATTACTCTTACTATTGGCAAGGTCCTTGGTTTAAATTCTTTAGAGAGAGGTAAAAGTTCTTCATGATTCTTCAGGGTCTCAATTGCCTTTAGCTGAAAATAATTCACACACCACAGAGGCATGTATTTGGGTGACTTGTTCTGAACACCTACAAGACAGAAAGCTGTACAAAATTTAAGGAATATTTAGTAGGAATACCCATCAATGCTTAGTAATTGAATATCCTAAGTGTACTAAATATAAAGACTGATACGGTACATATCAATCTCTTTCTATCCTCTAATTTTCTTGCTTACTTTTACAATTTTTCTATTCAATGTTAGTTAAGAAGACATATATTTTTGACGATCTTCTAATTAAATATATTTTATGAAACATAAGCAAATCTTTATCACATATTACTATTTTTTAAAAAATACTTTGCAAAAAATACACTAGAATTATTATTTATACATTTATTTTTCACTTTTCTTGACACTTGATTATAATTATTTTGCTTGAAAGTGGCTAATTTTAAAATTATAGTAAGCCCAATATTTTTATTCTCATCAATAAATATTATTTTTAAGTGAGATAGAGAAAATAGTAGTTTTTAGTAAAAACTGTATCACCACCCACAGGTACATATTCTTGTTTGTTTTTTTATTGTACATTTTCCCATCTCAGCTTAGTCCCCTATACCCACCCCTCCCTGTAATGACCACACTGTTGTCCACGTCCATGCATCCTTTTTCCTTTTGCTCAATCCCTCCCCACTCTGACCCATTATCCTCCCCCCGCCTTTGACCCTTTATTTCAATGACTCTGATTATATTCTGCTTGCTTCCTTTGTTTTGTTGTTTAGGTTCCACTTATAGGTGAAAGAAATTCTCTCTTCTTTAGAAAACACCAGTTTTCATGACCTGTTTGTTGTTGTTGTTGATTTGTTTTATTATATGTACTTTAGAGACAGTAAAATGGCTTTCGAATTTTCTTTTGTAACATCTTTGTTTATGGCTAATGTAATTTCTTCTGACTTAAACAAAATACCCTATAATCAATTATTTCTCTTCATAACTATGACCATGTAAAATAAAATGTCACTGATATTTTTGTTAATATTGATGATCTAGCACAAGAATTAAGAGATCACTTCAGAATATTTTGATAGAATATGGCATAATAATTCTATAAGGGATTTTGAGAAAATATTAAATATAAAATATATTTATGTGTATTTTTTGATCTAAGAATAAAGTCCAGAATTTTCATGAGACTGGGGTCTAAGACTACCATAATATATATATTTTAAATCTCTGATAAACAATGTATTTCTTATAGGAAATCATTATAATATGTATACAAGTCATGAAGATTTATTAGTATGAAGTGTGAAATGAATTTTTCTTTTTCAATTTTTACAAATAAAAATAAAAAAGACCATAAATATTTTGTTTTGAAAAATAAATTTGAAAGCACATTTGGAATAATTTAATTTTAACAACAATCACTATAAAGTGATATTTTATCAAAGATTGGGGGAAAAAATCCTTACCATAATTCTAATAATTCCATTTAACACATAATTTTTAAATATAAATTTCTGTTTGCAGGTCAAAAGAAACAGCACCATTATATTATTGAGTGAAGATAATCATCATCTTTTATATTGATAAAGTGGTCATCCATATTGCTTGTAAATAAATTTTTGCCAAGAAATTATGCAGATAATTGAGTTCTTGTTTCTTTTCACAAAACATAATCTTCTTATATATTAATATTTGTTATAATGCTATTTCAAGCAAAATATGCATAAATTTATTTCACATTTATAAAAAACATGATGTAATTTATATAAAAAGCAAAGAAAACCTATCTTTTAAAACATTAAATTAAAATTACTTTAGTTCAAATTCTGAAATCTAGCTGGAATAAAGCAGCTAGATTTTTTTTTTCTACAAAATACATACACCTTTTACAAATAACGAAATTGCATTTTAAAAGGTAGAAATAGCTTTTTCCTTTTATAAAATATCGTATGTAACATTTCAAAATATTGACATATCTAAGCAGTTAAACATTTTGTGTCAAGTGGTTTTTGTATTCTGTTAATCCAATTGATATACTTTTTAATAGACTATCTTCTATTCTAGGCCTAAGTGACAATGCTTTCACTTTACTTGGTATACATGATAAAAATGTAAAAATCTGACATTTAATGTGGAGTGTAAGTTCAGAGTTAATTCTGCAATGATCTGGTGAAATGAAAGAAACAGCAGTCTTGAAAACTGAAACTGAAAAGTTAATAGGAATTTTGAACTTTAAATGTTTCTATATTTCTACTTGGTGCAATCTATAATCTTATTTTATCTGTTTGTGTTACATTTCCAAGTTGTAAAGATAAGAATATAATGGGAAATAATAAATATTGCTAGTAAAATGCTTCTTTAATATGATATTAATGCACTCAAATGCTTTGTCCTATCTCTACAAATGTATTTAATTTTTAAATATCAGGATGGTTGTTAATAAGTTATTTTTAAAAATTTGAATTTTAGGCATTATGTAATTGAATATCTCTTACATAATACACATTTTGTTGTTAAATTTAAAGTTTTTGACATTATGTATAATGGTTAATAAAATTAAAAGACCATGTAGTTTTATGCTATGTGCTAACTATACCATGGTCTTGTGGTTTGTTATAAATATCTGAGAACATGATTAACACATGCCAAGCATATTATATAAAGTCTAGTTATCAGAAAGTTATGCTTTTATGTAAATGATGTAAAGTCCTAATATGACTAACAGGTAAATACATCAGTATAATATGTGGTGTAGCACTAACATTGTTATGTACTTTTTAAAAAATGACATCAAAATTCTGAGTGAAATACTACTCTTTAGACCTAAATCAAAACTTTCCTTATTTTCAAATAATAATAATTATGATATTTGTGATTTCAGGTCAGATATTTTATTTCATATTTTATATTTCACTGTTTTTCTTTCTAACAACTCTGAAAAGCAGGATTATTGTCAATATTTTATAAATGTAGGTGCTGATGGTCAGGAGGTTGCTCAAAATTGTACATGTTTTTCTCTATACATGGAGAAACTGAAACTTAATCCTAGTATGTCTGGTCATAACATCTCTGCATCTTTCCCTGCCCATTTTTGGAGGGAATCTATGAAAATGCTTTGAAAGGAAACTAAGATAAGATGTAACAGAATGCATTTTACTGTATAAGTTTAGTTAAGTTGACCCAGAACAAAAATTGCTAGAGACAAAAATCAAAATGATTATTGCAAATACATATGGTGAAATATTAGTGAAAATATTACATCTTGTATTTAAAGAATGTTAACTCTTTACATGGTTTATATCGATGATGAAGTTATATACAGTTATTAAAAAAACATAAGTTAAAACAAATTTACTCGTTTTGGAAGTGAATACATGGGTTCACTGTCGCTCACCTGTGAGTTCAGTGCTCCAGACGATAGGAACGTCAGAAAGAGCATTCCAAATGGCAGGCAGAATAAATAGTCGTAATTTCAGAACGACTCTCACAGGGAAACATTGGGGAGGGGATTATGCTTTTTTCCTGATCCCCGATTTCCGCCATACTTTTCAGATGAAATAATCTCTCTAAATTCAGTGACAGAAACATCAAACCTGGTATATGATAGAAGATCTCAAACAATCTGGCCTACATTGATATATACTCTGGAAAAGTTTTTTTGTCCATTGTCTCACGTTAGCCAGTGCTCCTCCTGCTACTGTAGTTCTGGACGCAGTGAGCTAGTTACATATGGACCCTAGAAGCCTTGTATATGTACTATAGGAAGGGGAAAGTTTGGTTCTCTTTTTGAATATCTATTGCATCTGTGCAGTCCTTACAAATGATAATTCTATGTTTTAATTCCATCTTGGCTTTTGTGATTAAACATATGTCGAGAACTAAACTTTTACTTTCTAAGAATGTATTAAACCTGTTGATCTGGTTTTCCCCTACTCTTTACAAAATGTTTAGTGCAAAATTAGTTCCTTTATATTGTGGTTTACTTACTTTTAAAAAAAGTATTTGTATATGAACATTGAAAATACATATGCTTTTTTATTTCAAGCCTCTTCATTTTATATCCTACCATTCTTTGATAATGTTCTATACTTTGCTCTCTTTGCTCTATCTCTGAATATAATAGACAGATGCTTGATTTCTCTGTTCTCTCCTTATCTTTCTTTTATTTGGTATTTTATTTCACATTGAAGTATACCTGTCACTTGATATTTCAAGTCTTTAATTGATTTATGGCCATTGGTATTTTATTCATTTTTTTCTATTAGAATTCCTGTAGTAGTGTAGAATTCATTTTAGTGGTGTCTTGAGAATTGATAAACACAGGTGGACAGTAGCCTTAGTAAGTAAAAGCCTACTGTAAAAAATAGAGTACACAATTCTGTTGGGCAAAAGAAAGATGGATGTCTATTGTACACTGAAGTGGAAAATGGCAATCGGCATTAATAGTCATAAAATGATAGCCATATACTTTACTGCATTTGAGTCTAGAATAGGTCATCTGAAAGTCAGAAGATAAAATACCTATAATAACGACTTTTAAAAAATATGTCTTTTCTGCTTCTCATGGATCTTGATAGCAAATACAGAATATTTTAAATACTTGATACTTAATGGATGAATTAATGAAGTTTTTATTTTATTTTTTAATACTTCAAAAAGTCCTATTATATTCATTTGTTTTGGCATCTAGTAAATAAAACTATATCACATTGATGATAATAAGGTGCATAGTAATATTTTAATAATGTATAATACTTTATTCAACTTAAAAGGTTACTTGTTTATAAATACAGGATATATTGCCCTGGCTGCTGTAGCTCAGTGGATTGATGTTTGACCTGCGTACCAAAGGGTCACTGGTTCGATTCCTCAGTGAGGACCTGAGTTGCCGGCCAGGTCCCCAGTAGAGGGTGCGTGAGAGGCAACCACACATTTGATGTTTCTCTCTCTCTCTGTCTAAAAATAAAATAAATAACATCTTTTTTTAAAAAAATATATATATATAAATACAGGATACATAATGCAAAACTAACAATTAATAACACTTTGTCAAATCACCTTTATATAATGATTGTTGTGCCCAGTTTTGCTTGTGATGTTATGAACATTTTCCAAAATGAGAAAATTTGTTTTAACATGTTTTTTAATAACTGCATATAACTTTGTCATCAACATAAGCCTTATTTTGCCAATAAATTTTAACATTTGAAGTCACTTTTGTCACCTTCAATTCTGTTATTATAAAAAGCAATCAAAATTACACAAATTATCATAAAACATTTCTACTACATTCACAAATATCTTGACTAAAATTTTTCCATGCATATTGGTATATTTGCCAAAAACATTATTTCCTTTGTTCAAAGGAAATAAGTCATCTGGTGCTAAATTGCTTGATTTATACACAAAGCACTAGTTTATACATGCATCTCTAGTACCACAGCATTATCAGAATAGAATAGAGTTACATGCAATTGTATTTGTATATGAAATTTACTCTTACTTTAATTCACTTCATTGCATTTTAAATGCAAATTGATTTAAAATATACTTTGATAAAGTGGCTTTTTGAAAATATAATTTCAATTGTAATTAATTTTTGAAAATAATTTCAGAGAAATAAATAGGCAAAATATACAACACAGACTATTCAAAAATTATCATTAATTTTCTTTACCTAAGTAATCATGCATTTGCTGTGGACCCCAGGAAAGCTTATCACAGCATGCTTCTGCATGCAAGGCTTTTTAAAGGCACGAAGCTTTCTGGTGTGTTGTAAACGTGTTTCAGGGATACAAATTTTTATCCTAAAAGTTCTACCAGACAGAAAATCAGAAAGGGCAGCACTCTCACATCTCTCTCTGTTCTAATGCTCCTTTGCCAGAGGCAATGACTTTGTAATAATTTAGATAATCTCTTTAAATTTGTCTCCATTTCTGAAAAAAATACAGTTTTTTTGTTTGTCGTTTTGGAGTATTTCTACCAAGGAAACTAAGAGTACACACTAAGAAAAAACAAAACTTACTCTCTTGTACCTGCATACTATTATCCATATATGTTTAATATAATGTAGCATAATTTTTGGTATTTCAGTAGCGTATGACATTATAATGACCACCTAATTATTACTTACAGTGTATATCTACCATATTATGATTGTATTCCCTTATGAATGCAGCTTGTTTCCTTTAAAATTAATAATAGACTCATATACAGTTTGTCTACTTTTCTAAGTGTCTGAAATAAAATTTACCTTAACTTTCCACCAGGAGTATAACTCACCTCTCAGTACATCTGCCTAGTTTAGCAATTGTTTCTTTATTTGATTTACTGATATTGTGCGTGGATAATCTAATTAATTTTTTTTGGATATTAATATTATTTAATTAAGCATCATTTTGCTTTTTTTTCCTGAATTTTCTCTCTCCTTCCTTTTATGGATCTACTTACTCTGGCATCTGTGTTTCATGTTAGAGGTTTTCTGCAAATGCCTTTAGCCGGGATACTGTTAATAGTAAGGCAACGTTGAAGTTAATCAGAAGTTCTGTGTCATTTGATGGGGCTTGTTGATTTTTCACTTTGCTTTGCAGTAATCTTTCCAGATCCTTACAGAAAGGATAACTGAAAAAAGGAATATCTGTAATTTTTTTGTCTTAGATTTATTGTAAAAGAAGCGTTCCTCACTCTCCCTTATGAGATTTCAAGTCTGGCTACCATGTTCTTCTAGCTGGTAGGAGAAAGTGTCTTGGAAGGCATTTTCACCTCTACTCTGAAGATAGACTTTATTACTATTTCCACGTTTAAATTATAGTGCCTTTCATCTCAGCTGTGTCTTAGGACACCTTCTGAGTCTCCTTAGTTCTGTATCTTCAGAGGGGAAATTTATAGTTGTCTGTCAAAGGATGAAGGAGAAATTTACCTGTGAAAGGTATGGTGAACACTATCAGGGGTCCACTTTCTGCCTTTATGGATTTCTTATGACTGCTGCTCTTGTCAGCTTCACGGGCACCCCACAATTTCAGAGGAACTTGGTTTCTCTAATTCTTGGGCCATTCTGAGAATCTCAGTGTTATTCACAGTTTCGCATAGTGTTCATTCATTTATTCTCCTTCATTATCCCTCTGCTTCCTCTTTCCAAAACTTGTTTTTTTTTCATTTGTTTGTTTTTCTTTTTCATTGCCTTGGTCATTTGGGTATAATTATTGTTGAAACCCACTATCTTCATTTTTGAAATAGTGGTTGTAAACTGCTGTGTTCATTCCAGAATGCTTAGCTAGTGCCGTTGGATATACTCATAGTGTTGTAATGATTTTTTAAAACTATGATAAACTACCTTGTTCTAAGAGCTTAACAGCATGCAAGAAATGGAGATTTTTATGGGATAAAAGTGCTTCTCACATAAAGGATAGTTATTAATTCATTTGGGGGATAAGCATTGATTGAATTTTTCACATCTTCTAAAAATCAAGTGAATTATAAGGCAAGACGTATTAATGTATAAGTTTTAGAAAAAAATGTGTAATGCAGCATGCTCTGAGTTCATGCACCCTGGCCACTGAATCAATTTTAGAGGTTATTAAATGCTTAATTATAAGGTAACATTTTAGCAGATACCTAAATTAGAAATTAGAATTAACCAAAATAAAAATAAAGAAAGTCTATTTTAAGACACTAGGTAAAGTATACCCTCAATCCAGAAAGGACATAGTGTATTTTATCTTAAGGAATACCTGTAAGATTAAATCATGGAATACAATTATGTGAGAAGGGTAAAAACATGCTGGGAAGGTACACAGGGAAAATCAGGGTATGAAGTACTGTATTTTTCAGTCTCCCGTGTATAAAGTTCACCCATGTTGTCATGCACATTATACATGGGATTACTTCACCCATTATTATTATACCCATGGTATGTATTCATTATACCTACATATAATGTGCATCCTTATTTTTTCCTCAAAAATTTGGGCAAAAAAAAAAAAAGGTGTGCATTACACATGGCAAAATGCAGTCATAGTCATATGCTAGGTCACTAAATCTATTACTATAGTAAGAGAAATAATAATTTAAATGATGTTTCAAATGTGAAGCCCTTTCACTATCACAGGCACAAGAGTGATGAAAATAAATTTTATTCAATGAATATTAATGATACATGGTTAGGAGAAGCATGAGTTCATGGCTGTAAGCCATGGCTATAAAAAATGATTACAGTAACCAGACAACAGATTTTGGTGATTTGGACCAAAATAATGAAATAAAGATTAGTAAAAACTCTAAATTATTATGAAATAAAATCTACAAAGATTTGTGTTTCTTGGGTAGGGCGATAGAGGGGCTACTGGCATTAAGGATGACAATTTTCTAGTTTTTGCAGAGATGAAGGCAGAGAGGTCGAAGGAGGAGCAGTGACAGAGGCAGGAGGGCAATTCCTAGGGTGCAAGGACTTAGCCACAAGGGAAGAGTGGGTTCTGAAAAGCAGTAAGGGATCTGCTGCAAAATCAACTTAGAACAGGCCTGAAAAATACTCAGTTGACTGACCTCAAGCCAGTGACCCTGACATGCAATGAAATGACCAACCCCGAATTCGTTTTCTGCCTCCTACATTTTCTCTTTCCCTAGGGTTTTTATATCAACAAATACAGCATGCAATTAAGAAAATTCAGTATTATGGGCGGAAAGTCAGCATTGGAACACTATTGTGTACATATGTAGTAGGCAGGTGTGGGAAATATTAATCTTATTTTGGCTTATTTGTCCATTAATGAAAGGCCTGCCTAGCTGTTGTCTAATAACCCACTTTTGTTAACTGATCAGCACTGATGAGAATATTAAAGTTCTGTGGCTTTAGTTTGAATGCTAATAATACTCCTTCAGACATTTGAAGTACTATCAATGATCCTTTCTAGTTATTTAGAATTATGACGAATAATCAGCTCATTCTTGAGCCTAAAGTAACATTGATTTTTATTTCTTCCAAGTAGAAAAGTTTCCCTTGTTAAAAAAAAAAATACAAACAAACCTTCCTGAAACATCACATTAAAATATGAAAAAGCAGAAATGCATTATGAGGTTTTTGCTGCAAAAACAAAATGGGCAAAAATCATTTGTCATGCAATATGGAGTGCAGACAGATGAAAACATAAACATCTGTAACATCAGTTTCCCCAAGCTTGATTCTTTCCTAATCAGGCACTCCTCGCCTCACAATCCAAGAGTGACATTTTTCAACAGAGGGAAGTGTGACCACATTATATTTTCATTCTGTTTTGATATTTGACTTTAAAAATCAGTAAGAAATGTGAGTGAGATATGGTTTTACAAAGAGGCCTCGTGTTATCCAGGTGATATTCACCTCTCAGTAGGCAGGTTTGCCTTCACCTGTCTCAGGTTCACAAACTTAAAATATGAATCAAATTACATCACTGCAAAGAAATCAAATCCTAACTACAGTTAATGGCCAAAATATTCTTAGGAAAATCTGAGTGCACACTGCATGCATTCAAAAGTTAACCTTAATGAAAACAAAAGATCACCTCTGAAAGAAAGAAGACTCCCTCGCGGACATGGATAATGGTATGGGGTTGCCTGAAGGGTGGGGATGCTGCGTGTAGGTGGGCAAAAGGGGAAAAGTGGGGACAACTATAATAGCATAAACAATAAAGCATAATTTAAAAAACAGAAAGGGAGAAGGCTCAGAGATGGTGAAGAACAATGCTGAGACCCTGACTCATTGATAGTGAGCGATAAAAGAGGAAAGAAATAAAATAAAAAATGCAAGCAAAACTTATCCCGACTGACTGGCAACTAACAGGTTGACCAACTAAACTGTGTAGTTTTTGTTTTCTTCTTCTGTAACCCTAATGGAGTTAAGAACTGAGCTGTTGTCTTCTAGGAATGAGGTTTATTTCTTGGACTTCTGTTCCGGCAGGAAGAATCATGGAGTGTCAGAAGATCATACACTTTTCTGGAGACATTTTCTTGTCAGAGTCACTGTATTTGATTCAAGACTTTTAAGAATTGATTTTGATGCTGCTCCCAAAAGCCGATGAGATGAATTAGAGGAAAGTCATGAATAAATTAATGCTAAGGCCTATTTTAGCTAAGATAAGCATTTACTCTAAAGAGTTATATAATATAAATCAGACAAAAAGCCAAGCTAAATTCTAGTACCTATAAAGAAACAAAAGTCCTAAAATGTTTCTTCCTTTCCTCGTACTGGTAGATATACCCTAAAAGTCTCCATTTCTCAGTCTATCTTAATATTTTGCTTCAATAATAAATTAGTGTCCTCATTTGCAAAGTTGTTTTACTTTAAAATTGCCTCATATTTTATCTTTGTTTTTCAAAGTACCAAGAATTAATGAAACACTTTCCTTATCTGACCTCATGTTCTTTAAAGACTTTTTTAAATTACTTTCATTTTTTTCACCTCTCATTCTCATCTCAAGCCATTACATTTTGATATTACTTTTCCCCTTTTTACCTAGATTATAATAATCCAGTTACCAATAACTTCTACATTAAATACTAGTGGATTTCTGATAAAATATTTGTCAAATTTCCACAATTATTTAATGCAAAAGATAAATCATATGTTCTTGACATAATTTAATATTTGTTTCAAATCCCCCACATTGTGCCTTTAATTGCTGTCTTTCACCATGTTTTCTTAATTATTTCTAAGCATTTTATTTAAGAAAATTTGAAACACCTACAAGTATCATTAAATACTAGTTTGCCATAACAGCTGAGTATACTTTGAACATTCTTTACAACTCTTAACACTATTCTATACAGAATGCAAAATGCCATTATCTGAATTAACACACACCAAAAAACACACTTAATATGTTTGAGAATAGAGGTCTTATCAATCATCAGGAAAAGAAATTAGGTAGGATTATTAGCTTTCAGCGTGGTATTGTAGACATTATCCACATTTGTCTTCTACCTTTGCAAAACTAGAACCTACACATAATCTTAAGGAAATTGTTAAGCAGTTATATGGTTTCTCCCTGATGCCATCAGTAACTATGCCATAATTGTTACAAAGTTAGCGTCCCTTTCCCACTTTCAAGTAAACACTGACATTAATTCAGTTTTCTACTCAGTTTATAATTAGAATGTAGAGATGTAGAACTGTCATTGAAATTATTTGAGGGTTTTCTTTAAACTTTGAGTTATCTTGACACTATTGCAGATGTCCCCACTTCTCCCTTTGCCACCATCCCTACCCTCCTGTCTCTTTGGCCACACTACACTGTTGGCTATCTGTGGGTCATGCACATCAGTTCTTTGGCTAACTCCCTTCATCCTGTCTCCCCCTCCCTTAGCCTCCCTCTGCTCCCCTCCCTGCTGAGAGCTGTCAGTCTGTAACATATGGGGACAGAAGTGAGGGTAGTTATTACCTTCACCAGAGAAATTGCTGGTGCCGTAGAGGGAGCAAGGCATAGGATTCGGAAATGCTGAAAGTGTTCTACCTTTTGGCGGGTGCGGGGTATTACAAAGGCACACGAATATATCACGCATCAAACCATACCATTATGATTTGTACACTCTCTACATATGTGTCATATATTAACTTACAAACAAACAGAAAACCTTGAAAATCTTATAATTCCTTTGGATTAGTCAGACTACAATCATTATTTGAATTAAGTAAAGCTAGATTGACTGGTTTATTCATCCTTTCATCACATGCAAAGAAGCCACTAAACCCTGAGCCCCAGGAGAACAGGGTGTATTCCAATTACTCAGCAGCGAGATTTATCAAGTATTGTCAAATGGTGAGTGTTTTCATGACTCAGACTTTGGGGCAGATTAGACTTTCTACCTGTTAAACCCCCATTTCACTTTGCATAATGTAAATATGAATAACCTTGAAGATATTTTAAATAACACATATCTCAACAATTCACATTTATCCATTTATTAAGTCTGTGAATTTGGAGACAGAGAAATTCTAGCAGTTATCTTAATTCTGGTTAAGTAACTGTCATATTATCTGTCTACCCATTTGATAAACTGCCCTCCAATATCAAAGCTAGCATGTTTTCATTTGGGGGGTAGATTGACTCTTACAGTAAAATTGAATATGTTTGCATGACCTTTAAACATCTAGTACCATAAACTTTTTTCTTATAAAGTGTGCAATTTGCATAAAATTTTAGCCTGGCAATAATAAAAGGTGTGAGGAATAACATATAGAGATGAAGGCAAGACTGAGTTCCCCCAATCTTACTAATCTAACAGTCTCCCATAAAGTGAAAGCCCCAGGCCGAAATCCACAGATCAATGACAATGACTCCAGGCAGCCTAGGGTTCTGTCTTTAATACTGCACACATGCCCTAAGTCCTTCTTGAACTACAGGAAAATTACCTTGCAATGTGAACTCTGAAACATACAGCAGGGTAACAGTTCCACATTTACTTTTCTCAGTAATGAGCAACAAAAATAATATAATAGAAATACAGAAGTCTATATGTGGGTAGGACCAATTTGTACCTTAATAAGTGGGAAAAGAAAGTAACCTTCCCTCTGAGCTAAAAAGATGCTACTTTTCTTTACCAAATCATAAGGATTTAATTTTCTACAATAACAATTCAAGGACTGGATCTGTCATTATCTAGTAAATTAGGCAAATCTCATGTTATTTCCTGTCACTCATTCCATCTCAGAAAACTTTGCTTATACTCTTACCACTGGATGTCTCTCTGAGCTGATCTCCTACAAGTGCTATTTTACTTCTTGCTTGAATATATTCCTCTCATGCTTTGACAGTCAATATAGATACCCTTTCAAACTCATACTCAAAATTAGTATAATTTTTGACATAAAGGGTTCCGACCCCTAAACTTTAAAGCTTCATCTTTCTTACCTTCCTCCCTGTTCCCTTACCTGCAATGTTTGGTTGACAACTTTTATCTAGAATGAAAGGTATACCATGAGTTCCCGTAGTCTGCAATGGGATTCAACTTAAATTAAAGGTCACATAAGGCTTCCCAGAGTGTCAATTTGGCAAGTGATTGAGGGTGGGAATTACAAATTATACTTGAATTTGACCTATCCTGCCTCCAAGACTTCTTCACTTAATCATCTCACTTCACTATAGGTCACTAAAACCCCCTACCAAATGTTAGTATTAATCACATTGTCAAATTTACAATTCAGGTGTCTTTCATTTCTACTAATTTTCTCCAGCTCAAGTTGTCTGGAACAGGGGTTATCTTTAGCTATCTCAGTCCTAAACTTTATGCCTTTTCCCTCAGTGCCATTTTGTATGCCTTAAGAAGAATGTGACTGTCGGTTATTCAGAACTCCGTGGAGAGTCCTGGGGGTGGTAAAAATTTTTCTCTCTCAGACATGCTCAATTAGCCTCATAAGGGTAACAATCTCTCCTGGGGAAGATTTTCAAAACCCTTGCTACATGTTCCATTTTGGTTCCTACTCGTACCTCTGCTCACTCCCAGGTAACAGTCAGTCATTCGCATAATTAAAAACGTTTTTCATTTGTTTCCTACTTCTATAATGATTTGTCCTTGAAAAATTCCTCTTGTTTTTTTTTTTATTTGCTTTTAAAATTACTATCTTATTTAAAAATTTGACTTTTCTTTTTTTAATAGTTGATCTATTAAAATTAACTATAACTTTGTGCTTTAAACACTCAAAAGTCTCAGAACATATTCCATTGTTAGTAAATATTTCTTATTTTACTTACTGTTTTCTACTTTCCAGTGTTTTTCTGTGGCCAGAAAAAGGAAGGATGGAGTTGGGTAGAGAGAAGGAGAGAGAATGAAAGAGGGAGGGAAGGAGAGAAACAAGGAGGAAGAAGGAGAAAAGGAGAGAAAGAAGGAGTGAAGGAAGGAGGGGAGAGGGGATGGAAAAAGAAACAACTGAAGCAGACGGATGTCCATGCTACAGTGCCCATCAGTTGTCAGGGTCCTTAGCTGGTTGTGACTTACATGAGATCGTGGTTTCTGACAGCATTGGTTTTAAAAGGACTTTAGGAAATAAGAGGTGCACAGACTTATAGGCTTCATACGGTTCTAATTTACATATTTTAAATAACCTAAATGAATAAAACTTTATTATGCAATTTCTACCATTGCTACAATACAATTTGATATTTGACCCTCATAAAGTGTGGATTTCTGAGCAATAAAAATAAACACAGCTACTTAGTATGGACTAACTATAACATGTTTTCCCATCTTAATTAATATCAAAATTCATTTATTTTATTAAAATATTAATTACCGAAACTTTGGAAAAATAAAACAAAATTAGTAACTCAGTGTCTGCATATAGAAATGATTTCAGTTGGAAGATACGTAGTCTATTTAAACTTCATGCTAAGCAATTACTCCATTAATTTGATGAATATAGACAGTAATTTGTGATGATTTAAGCCTCAAAGTTCTATTTTTCTCTCAGATGCATAGCTTTTGTTTTATTTTCAATTAATTGGGTCATTGCCTTAATTCCCCATTTAACATTAATTGTAAAAAGACCTTCCTACTTCTAAAATGTGGCCTTTTAATGAAGTTCCTACTACTACTGACTTTTAATGAAGTTCTTCCTACTATCAATTCTAACCTTTAAGCTCACCATGTTATGACACAGTATGTAAATAACCACCTTAACAGTGACATTTGGCAGGACTCCAAAAGGAAGAGGAGCAAGGAAATAGTGAATGGACCTTTCATTCCTTCAGTTTTAAATGTATACTGCACTGTAACAACATTTCTTCTGAAAGGGAAAAATTATTCCTGTATGATTTTTCTTCTAATTTCTCTCTCTCTGTGTCTCTCTCTGTCTCTCTCTCCCTCTGCCCCACCTTTTTCTTTTCCTTTCTTCCTCCTTCCCCCTCTCATTTCATCCTATAATATTTTAGAGTGCAGTTTGGACTTCTATTTGCTCTTGTGTAAATAATTGTTTCTTAAGCAGTGTTTTAGTAATTATACATATTATTCTATAAATTGGTATTAATATAACATTTACATTTACTACTTTATTAAATGTGTTTAAAATATGATATTGAATATTTTGTTATAAACTAAAACACCTGTATTATCGAAATTGAGGAAAATATAAATGGAGTTTGGTAATTTAATGAAATATGAGATTTGCGTCCATTAACATTCCTCAAAAAACAAAATTTTGCTTATATTAAACTCTGTTTTAGAATGGCATACTTTATGCCATTATTTCTTAATCCTATTCAATTTCAAATTTTCACCTTAGGAAATTCTTATTGTCCCCACTTTTTGCCTTCTGACTGATAGACGTTCATGCACTGGGTACGCCGTCTGTCAATGGCAAAGACCAACGCTGAGCCACTTATATGATACTTTTCCATGAGAGAAGAAGCCAGCTACCTGGTGACAGGTTGCTTACAAGGTGGAATAGAACAAACCAATCAACCCTGTTGGCCAGAGGTAACGTTGTCCATTGTTCAAACATAATCTTCAGTAGATACTCTGATTTTACCAGAGTCTTAGAGAGAGTAAAGTGAGTTATTAAATCTGTTTCAGCTGTTTCATCTAAATGATAATATTGACTTTAATAATTTAAATATTAGTAACACATATGATGATTCTATAAGTGAATATATATAAAAAGCTTAGAGGATTCTATAAACATTAGTTGTAGAGAAAAACCCAACCTGCCTAGATTAGATTTTAAGTATAAAATATTATTTGGATTTTACAATTTATTTTCTATTATAAAAAGGAAATGCAGAAATTTATAAATACAGAAATTTAATAGTGGAGATTGCATATTAGCTTGTACATGTATTTTTATCTCAAATAATATTATACTATCTTTAAATAACAGGGTTTATCAAATTTAATCATCACATTTTTCCACATGAATAAAATATTTGTGAATCTCTTGAGAAAGGAGATATCATGGAAAATTGAGCCTGAATGACAAATTTGTACATGGCTTCATTCACCTGAAACTGCTATCTCCTTTAAGAGTATACCAATTCTCCAGACCACTAGCTGCAGTCAACTTCACTTGTTTCCACGATTGGCCCAACTTTCTGTGTATCCGTGTGTTTTAAAATGTGGAATGAGAATGTTAAATGTTTGGGTCAGGGTTCCTAAAAGCAGAACCTGAGACAAGGGTTCAAATGCATAGGAATTTGTTGGGAAAAGAGTGTGTAGGAAATGCCCACAAGGGAGGAAATGAAGCAAAAGAGGAAAGCGGGAGAGAGCGGAGCAAGGGTTGGGTCTCAGTTGCAGTCTAGCCTTGGCTTTCTCTACAGACGGCCCCGCTGGAACACTCACTGCACCAAAAAGGTATCCCCGCTGAAGGGCCTCACCTAGCTTTTCTAACCACTCATCAGGCAGCCACTAAGGGCTGCTGATGGAAGTGGAACTTTACTAGGAGGTTTAGCAGCTGACAAGATGAGATTAGAAAACAAGCTGTTGAGATTAGGGTTTGTTATCTTCTTGCTTTAATGTAATACAAAACTTGGTAGAGATGAGGGTTTGGCTTAGCATTGAAGAGCGTGAATGCTGAAGCAAATGCCTGAATTAAAATTCAAACTCTACCATTTAAGGCTTGTTAGGGGCAGTTTAATTAACCTTTTATGTCATACATTTTTGAATCTAAAAAAACCACAAATGATATTGGAATAATACCTTTATCACAGGGTACTTGTAAAGGTTAAATAATATCATAAATGTTAATAATTCAAAACCGTATTTGACTTGAATTAAGCAGTACATGAGTGCTGTCCATTGTCATTATTATTTTTACTTATAAAAGTATGTAGGAAGATAGGCCAATAACCAGGAAGTAAATTACCTACCCCCTCTTCCCAAACTGGAGAATATTCAATATGCTTTTTTACAAAATACTTTTATATTAAAGAACAACGACATTACCAGATACCTTTTGTATAACCATAAGCAGAATAATTTTGATCATTTTTCCACAGATGGTAACTGATTATTTTCTATTTAACCAATTGTTAACAATCTTACCATTCTATTTTGCATGCAATTAATTCTGGAGATAAAAATGTATTCTTTTTATTAAATATTTGCAAGCGAAATTTCCATATCTAAGAAAGCATATTTTAAATTTTTGGTTGAATTTTGTCAGATATTCTTCTGGAATATTAAACAATATTTTACTATAAATAAATTATACAGAATGCTTGTTTCTAATCAAAATACACACTTTTATTGATTACATTATGCCTGTGAGACTTATCTTTGCAAATAGCATAAAGGAGTTCAGTATTCTTTTACTGCTAAAGAAAATTCCATGTATGAATAAATCCAAATTTATTTTTACTTTATATTATTGGTTTACATTTGTGTTTTTTCAAGGTTTTAACTACTCTAATTAAGCTTTTCAGAACTTTCTTGTACATGTTTCTTGTTGAAATGAGCATATTATCTGAATATGCACGTGTGCAACATCAGTAGATATGTCTAAATTCAGTAGATAGTTTCACAAAGTAGTTGTACAAATTTACTGTTCACCGAGAAATCCTTGGATTTATATACTTATAAATCTTTATAATATCTAAGAAATTGTATTTTTAAATCATTTTTATTGTTATGCTATTACAGTTGTCCCAGTTTTTCCCCCTTTGCCCTCCTCCACTCATCCCAATGCCTTGCTCCCACAGTCAACGCCCACACTGTTGTCCGCATCCATGTGTCATTCACACATGTTCCTTGTCTAGTCCCTTCCCCTTTTTTCCGCCATTATCCTCCTCCCCCCTCCCCTCTGGTCACTGTTAGTTTGTTCCATGTTTCCACGCCTGTGGTTCTATTTTGTTCATTAGTTTATTTTGTTCATCAGATCCCTCTTATAGGTAAGATCATATGGTATTTTTCTTTCACTGACTGGTTTATTTCACTTAGCATAATATTCTCCAGTTCTATATCCATGCTGTCACAAAAAGTAGGTGTTCCTTCTTTCTTTTTGCTGACTATTCTTTTGTGTAAATGTACCACAGTTTTTTGATCCACTCATTTATTGATAAGCACTTAGGCTGCTTCCAAAACTTAACAATTGTAAATATCACCTCTATGAACATAGGGGTGCCTAAATTCTTTTGAATGGGTGATTTGGGATTTTTAAGGTATATTCCCAGCGGCAGAACTTCATTTATCATTGTAGGTTCATAGCATTTTTTTTTTTACCTTTTAATATTCCTAATATGTAAGGATGTTGAGGTCCTCTTCCTATTAGAATTTGGGATAACCTTTTTTTAAAAAAGGCTAAGGGCTCAACTGTTTTATAGTTTGACATTTTCCTCATATTATTGTTATACATCTGTACATTTTGTTGATAATATTTAGTTAAATAAGTTACAAATATATTTTCAAAAGGATGTTTTTCATTCTCCCATTCTTCTTGGTCTTTTGTTTATGGTTTTAATATTAATATACTCCAGTTTAACAATTATTTTATTTGTGGTAAATTATTATTTTTGTTGTGCATTGGTTTAAAAATATCTACAGGTCAAAAAGATATTTTCCTATACTATGATATACAATCTAGATGTACAATTTAGATTTGAATTCAGTTAAACAATTAACTTTGAATTTTGTGCAGACACAAGATACAGGTCAGGTTTTGCTTACTTTATATGTAAATATTCAATAGGCCCATACCATTTATTAGAAAATATTTATTTATCACTCTGTTCAGATGTTTTCATTTACCATGGCCTAGTCGATACTGTCTTAATCACTTCATTTATCATAATCCCTGCTATCTGAAAAAGCAATTCATTTATGTTTATTATTCTTTAAAAATATTTTGGTTGTTTTTATTTTTTTTCTCATTTAGCTTTGGAATTTACTTGCTATATTTTTTGTTATGACTAAGTTGAATCTTCAATAAAATTGGTGATAATAAACATCATTCTAATACTGAGTTTCCCACATACATATTTCTTGCTCACTAGATATTTTTTCCTTAATTTCCTGCATTATTATTTTATAATTTTACATTTTGTGCCTTACATATTTTGTTCAATATTTTTCTGGGTGTTTCGTGTATTTTCCTCAAATTAGAATTTGTGTGCATTTATATTCCCAAGTCTATGCAGTTTTATAGAAACTCAGTATAATTTTCTATTTATATTTTATATCTTATAAGATTTCTAGACTTTGTTTTATGTCCTTAAACTTACCCTTGGTTTCTTTAACTGTTTCACATCTTCATCTTCTACATCCTCTTGAAATATGGGAGTTTTATTTTTTCCTTTCCTGTTTTTATAATATAATTTCTCTTTCTCACATTACTACTCTGCCTTAAATCTTTAATACTGAATCTAAGTGATGGTATATGGTATCTTTGTCTTTATTATATATTTTTGGCATACACCAAATTTAACAAAAAATGTGATTCTATTTGCTGTAGTAGACATCTCTATTTCATCACTTTTAGTTTTTATCTTTATATTTACTTTATTCCACAAATTTCCCTATCGCCTTAATAAGGATATTGTTCTATAAACCCAAAGCAAATTTTTCTTACTAATATTTGCTTCTAAGTTTATATTTCTTTTAACAACATTGTACAAGTATTCATATGTATTCTTATCATTCAGTTATTTATTTTATGTTTTCATTAGGATTTGTGATTAATAATTTATTCAATAGGATATTTCATTAATTTTCCAAATAAAAAGTATTTTCTAGTTAATTGTGGGATGCTAATTAGAAACTAAACATTTTGCATACCAAAACATATTCTATATGATTTTTGCCTCTGGAAATGTGTTGATTTCTTTTGTTCAAGTATCCTGTATATTTTTGGTAGAATATTAGCCTGATGGCATTGGGTCTACTTTTCCATGAGCCTCCGTGTAGTTTTTGCCTAAATTTCTGAGACCATGTTAATAGGCATAAACAAATTTAGAATGTTATGTCTTGCATACTATTACTAACATGATTTTGTTAGAAATTACATTATCCTAATGTAACGCATGAGACTTAACAGATTCTCTGTTAATTCATAGTTTTACTCTATTTCCAAGCACCACATTAAACTTCAGACACTTTACTCCATTACCCTCATCTTGATGAATATTCTATTACTATCCTGTATTTTAATTAAATATATCATTTAAGTCCCACTTAAATCATAGTGGTCTTATTATTATTTACACCATCATAGTGATTTACATATATATTTTAGTGGTATTAAATATATCACTAATATTTCCATTAATATATTATTTTATATCTTTTATTCTATTACATATTATATATTATATTCTATTACAATGTTATAGTAATATTACTATTAATGAGTAATTTATAAATATTATATATTAAATAAAACCAATATTACATTTGTATTACACATAATAATAAAACTTTAATTAAGTTGTCACTTGAATACTGGCTAAATCCAGTAGTTATTTTTTAAGATTTTATTTTAATGTGTTAGGACTAAAAATCACTTGTATCTCTCACATGGTTATCCATTTATTTACTTTTATAGAGAGACCATTTGGTAGCTTAATTTTACTGGTACCTTTCAATAATTTGGAAAACTTTAAGGTGTTACCTCTCATTAAATCGCTTCTACAACCTGCTTTTTTATTTCTTACTGGGAATCCAATTGCATGTATGTTTAGCCTTCGGTAACCTTTTCTAACTGCCTCCTCAGGTAGGTCTCACCATTCAATCATCAACACAAAACAACACCTTTCAAAAAGTGTTCCTCTTATTTTTATTTATAGAAGCTCTTTTTCTTATTCTTCATCAGGTGTTACCTTGTTTTTCTATTTACCAGTTATTAGCTCCAATCCAACATCAATTCTGTGAGAACAAAGATTTAGTGTATTTTGTTCTTTAGTGTATCCTGAGGGTCTAAAAAGTAATAAACACCGTACATGCACTAAATAAATATACCGTAGGTTGGGTAAAAAATACATAATTATTGTTAGAGGTTAAACTAATTTTAGATCTAACAAACCCTGAAGTGCAGTGTATTTCAAGAGATCATCTCAGATTCCAGCTCTGCCACCTAATAATTTGTACAATTAATAAATCACTTATTGTTTGAGCTTCAGTTACTTAAAATGGAAAATGAAGATTAATAACTATAGCATATATATTATAGTAGGTATTATAATAACTAATGCTCATACATTATTTAATATAATTTCTGCCACATAAGTAAGAATTTATTCAATTTTGACCAGCACTAGAATAACAAATGAGCATACACTGAGACAAAACGGCCCTTCAATAAATTTGGAGATGTAATAAAAGTTTACTTTTCTAATCTCAGGGTGGAAGGTTGTTTTTTGACATGATTAGTTCTAATAAGTTCATTCAATTCTTATATTTATTTCAGATGCCAAAATAAAGAGCCAGGGCTATTTTTAAAAATTTACTCCGCAGCTTCGTAGGTTTTTCCTTTCACCAGCGAGTGGCTTCGTGATGGGCAGCTCAATAACATGTTCTCTGCTTTCATTTACTTTCACGTCACAAACATTCATTCTAAGCAGGCTTTACTTCGACTGTGTTCCAAGAGTCATTTTTGAGGTAAAAATAATAGTATTCAAAAGTTTGAAACTGTATTTTAACCCAAAGGACATGTTAACATTATTCATCTTTGTAGAGTGTTAAGATCTGTAGAGCAAGATCCAAGTTCTTATTAAAATCATATACCCCTTCAGTGTTTTCTTTTCTGTCTTGCAAAGAATAGAAAGTTCAGCGCAATACAGATGTGGAAAAAGTCCGTAATTATTATCACGCAAGTTATTAACAATGTCAGAATAGCAGCCATAAAATTGTGTCACAAGGAAAAACGTTGGTGATGGGATTTATCAGCTCAGTATGCATGTGAATCTTATTTGTTTTAATAAAGTATTTTAACACAAACATGGAAACATTTTGTGGTGACAATCTTAATTTGTTTTTGGTCAAGCTATTGTATATTTTTCTCTAAATTTAAAAAGGACAGCAATAAGATTAGTTAAAATTAATTATAATAGTTCACGTTGCTTACTATCCATTTTAAATTGGCAACCATCTTAATCACTGAATCCATTCCATGCAGCTATAGCCTTACTGAAAAATTCAGTTTATAACAATTTGTATTACCTCATGATGTTCATTAAACATATTGTACACAGTACAAATATTTACTGGAATATATGTGGTTCTGTATGTTTATGTATGCTCCTCCTAATAACTATTATTTGAATCTAAGGGAGAACACTATTTTGATTAAATTGTTCCTGGGTCATCAGTAATCAATTGATCATAAGGCTCTACCAGTGGACAGTGTTCTCCATTTGGAACATACACTTCAGAATCAGTTTAAACTATGCCAGAAATTAGTAAATTAAAAGTATTTATCATCAATTATTATAGGGGTATAGATTTCAGGGAACTAAATCTCTCTGGCAGCTTTTCAATAAAAGATAAAATTAAACCATTGTTTACGTAATGACAACTTCATTGGCTGACTTAAAACTGCAGTCTGACACTAGTTGAGACAAAATGTCACACTTATTTAATCTTCCATTGCCTGGAACATATGTCTGCATTTACCCAACTGGATTTTAAATTTCATAACAATGAATATTGTTTTCCCTTTTCTTTTTCATACCCTAATGTAGCTCCTTGCCTTGAAATGATATTTTCTAAAGCCTTTAGTTCAAATTATTGTCTTAATAGATCAATTCGTATTGCTTGTGCTTATTTCCCTTAAATTACTAATTAAAAATCCACCCCTGCTGGTGTAGCTCAGTGGATTAAGCATAGGCCTGCAAACCAAAGGGTCACTGGTTCGATTCCCCAGTCAGGGCACGTGCTGGGGTTGCAGGCCAGGTCCCCAGTAGGGGGCATGCAAGAGGCAACTACACATTGGTGTTTCTCTCCCTCTCTCCCTGCCTCCCCCTCTAAAAATAAAATAAATAACATCTTTTTTAAAAAGATCTTATTATATCACCAATTAAAACTCTTATCTATTTTTATCATCTCATGACCTCAATGACTGGTTTTTAAATGGTAATCTCTTGCATCTACTTTGAATTAATGGAAATGGTGAGCCCTTAAAAGGAGAAATGTAAAAGGTCAATGAGCAGACCATAAGAACAGTACACAAACTTCCCTTCTGCGGTATTTTCAGACCCTTTGAATCCCTTGACCCTCATTGTGAGGGTGTGCAATCTTCCATAGTGCGTTCCACGTTCTTTCTCTCCATAGTTCCCAATTCCGAAAGACAAAGCTGAGAACTAGTGAAAGGTTTTATTTCATGTAAACTTCCTTTGGGGATGTCTCTGCCACTTTCACTCGTATAGATGAACTCTTTCTCATGGGAGTGATTTTTCTTTTTTTCATAAGATTTTCTCTTCCATAAAGCACGTTCACCTCTGCTCAGGTCTCAGGTTTCTCAAGTACCTCGGGTTTTTCTGATATTGCATTTTGTAAGTCTCAGGTTAGTGGCTCTGTTTGTGCACACCTGGAGATTTCATAGAGAATGAAGCTGAAGGGTGAGAAGGTTTCTTTTCCACACACACCAATGTAATGGTATCTAAAAGTCACTAAGCATTCTGGGTGTGTCTCCTCTACAGCTGAATGCAAGGGCCACCAGGCACTTACAGGTGAGAGCCAATTGTCAAAGCTAAAGGAGTTCATTATCACCAAGCCCTTATTATATGAAATGTTAAAGGGGCTTATCTAGGAAAAAGAAGGTCAAAACTATGAACATTAAAATGACAACAAACTCACAACTATGAACAACTGAATCTAGAAAAACAAAAACAAACTATGCCAAAAACTAGATTAGGAACAGAATTACAAATGGAGATGACATGGAGGGTTGTCAACAGGGAGGGGGAGGGGAAAATGGGGGGAAGTTACAGGGGTTAAGAAGTATAATAGTAGGCACAAAATAGACAGGGGGATGTTAAGAAAAGTATAGGAAATGGAGCAGTCAAAGTAGTTATATGCAGGAACCATGGACATGAACGAAAGGCAAGGGGGTTGGTAGATGGAAGGTGGGTACTGGGCAGACAGGGGCAAAGGAGGAAAATTGGGACAACTATAACATGATAACCCACAAAATATACTTAAAAAACATTAAGGAATTTTGTGAGCCAGCCAAGCAAGATGTGAGTGTTTATACCATTTGACTGCCTCCCCTACCCTCAGAGCTGGCTTTTGAATCACCACTGACACTGGGCCTTGCCGTGGATTCCCAGGGGTCTTTGTGTCTACCAGAGGGCATAGTAGGCAACACTATAATTCTTTAAGATGTCTTAAGGAATCTTAGTCTGATTCTTAATCATTACAATGAGGTCAATTCTGACTTTGTGAATGTTTTTCTTCTCATGGAGAGGCTGAGGGAGGGGAGGGAGAAACAAACCGTTCCATTTTTTCAACCCAATAAGTCCAGCTTGCAACCAAAAGGAAGGGCCAGTTGCCACTTCATTTCAACATGACAGTCCTTAGCCAGATACACAGTCAATCTGGGAAGTTTTCTATTGTTCTAAGTTACTGCAGGAAAATATTTTTGCTAATTTTTCTGCCATTATGTAGCATGTGATAGTTTTTTATCTAAATGTGAATAATAATTTCCTCATGGATCTACCAACTTCTGCAAATGGTTTCCTCACTGCCCTTTCTACCTCCACCTGCAAAACAACCCCAAAGTCAACAGCACACATTTTATTCTTGCAACAGCATCCATTTTATTTTTTCATTGCTGGGTAACAAATCAACGCAAGACCTTTGTGGCTTAGAACAACAATTACTGATTCTGTGAGTTAAGTTGGTGACTCTCAGACAGGTACCTGGGATGAAAGTATCAAGACGGTTTGATGATCATCTTTAGCAGTTAGTGAGGCCTGTCAGCAGGTATGCCTGTGTTCTCTTCCATGTAGCCTTCATTCCTTTGTAGAAGATTCAGCAAACTTTCTCTGGGAACAACCAAGTAGCAAATATGTTAGGTTGTGTGCGCAATAGGCCTTCTGTCAGAAAATTTCAATTCTGCCACTGTAGCCTGAAAAGAGCTATAGAAAATATGTAAACAAATTGAGAATTTATAAGTAAAATTTTATTTATATAAACAAGTAGCAAGCCATATGATACAGAGAGGCATGATTCTGAGAGGGCTGTTAATGAAATAACCTATGAGATAGTTATTTTTATAAGTATAAATTATACTTAATGCAAATTAGAGACCTTAACATCTCCATGACATTTATTGCAAAATCTGTTATTCCATACACGTGTTTCAATGATAATTTTTACAAAAATCAATATCTCATATTAATATTAATTTGTATATATTTAAACTGAATGTATGCTTAATATCAATTTACATATAAATATAAATGGCAACTTTTCACATTAATGACCAAAATTGCTAGATAACTCACTCTCTATTTACAGTAAAAATCCCAATAGCATGTCCGTTATGAAATTAAAATTTATATCTATTAAATCTTTGAATTTTTCTCATTTTAAAGCTTAAATAGTGTAGGATTACATTATTATTACTTAAAATAGATGTTAGCAAGGTGTTCATACAAAGGGCCAGAGAGTAAATATTTTAAAGTTTAAGGACAATGTGGTCTCTTTTGCATATTTTTCTTCATGTTTGTTTTGTTCTGTTTTATACTTTATAACCATTTGCTAATGTCAGGACCATTTTTAGATCTCAGGCCATAAAAAATCAGACCACACAATGAATTTGCCTTGCACTTTATAGTTGTCAACACAAGAAAAACAACAGTACCCTCATCTTCATGTTTAGTTACGTCAATTAAGCAATAAAGGAAGATCAACAGCCTCCTTGCATTAGAAATTGATAGTTTCTATTTTATAAATGAACGCATGCATATATCATCATTGTTTTACTTAACCTGAGGATGGGTGCTTTTCTTGAAATGATTATTTTACAGAAAAGTCCATTAAATAATTATTCACTTAAACTGGAGTCTAAAAAGTGACAACTTCAGATGGTTTCTTTTGGGTGTGAATTACTTAGGTCTGTGTCTGCTCTTCCCACAGTCTAGGCTCTTATCCCTGACACGCACGTATCTGTGACCGTCACCCGTCCTATGTAACCATTTGAGTTTGCAATCCCTGGTATAAATGGGCAATAATTTCTTGATTAATCTAATATTACTGATCTATTCTTCTCTGGGCACAATCACACATCTAATTTGTTTTTTCCCTGTCTGATCTCCTCCATGCCAAGCTATCTTAGGTTTCTGTCTTCTCTGTTTTTGTCACACCGGAATTCCTTTAGTTTTTCTAATATCCTTAATATTTTCTAATATGCAACTTACATTTCTCTTGTCTATGGGCTGTCTTCTCTACCATTTTTCCGAGTTAAATTCTACTCTCCATGTATCAGCACAAAATCTACAACCTTATAAATAGTTCTCTGGTAACCCAGAAACTGTAAATAATAGTAATAGCTAATGATTAAGAACAATGGTTAATATTTATATGACCTAAAGACCAGACAGTGTTCTTAGTACTATTTGTATGAACTCATTTTATCTTAGCATAATCTGTATGCAGTTGACACTATTATTATCCTCATTTTTCTTAAACTGAGCCTAAAAAAATTAATAAATAGATAAAGTTACTTTCTTAATCTCATAGCTGGCATTTCAAATTTTGACCTAGAAAAGTCTGATTTGGGGCCCATGAACTTACCCTACTAGTTCATCATCATCGTCTTAGTAGCGGTGGTACTGTTGCACTTTTTAAAAATATTGTTAAATATATTGTATTGATTATGCTATTATAGTTGTCCTATTCTTTCTCCCCTTCATTCTTCTCCACCCTTCAACTCCCCTCTCACCAGCATCCCCCACTTAGTTCATGCCCATGAGTCATACATATAAGTTCTTTGGCTTCTTCCTTTCTATGCTATTCTATACCTCCCCCTGTCTATTCTGTACCTACCATTTATGCTTCTTATTCCCTGTACCTTTTCCCCCATTCTCTGCCCCCCCGCCACTGATAATCAAGTGATCTCCATTTCTGTGATTCTGTTCCTGTTCTATCAGTTTGCTTAGTTTGTTTTTGTTTTTGTTTTTTCAGGTTCTGTTGTTGATAGTTGTGAGTTTGTTGTCATTTTACTGTTCATATTTTTGATCATCTTCTCTTTCTTAGATTAGTCCTTTTAATATTTCATTTAATAAGGGCTTGGTGATGATGAACTCCTTTAACTTTACTTTATCTGGAAAGCACTTTATCTTCAATTCCATTCTTAATGATAGCTTTGCTGGATGGAGTATTCTTGTATGTAGGTCCTTGCCTTTCATGACTTTGAATAATTCTTTACAGATCCTTCTCACCTGTAAGGTTTCTTTTGAGAAATCAGCTGACAGTCTTATGGGAACACCTTGTAGGTAATTCTCTCCTATATATTATGAGCTCTGTGCTAAATATATTTCTGTTTATATTTTTTTATTTATATTTACAACAACACTCCAGAAACTGTGTTATAGTAAAAAAGAAATTAATGACTCTTTGGTGTCTTAGTAACTTCCATTCTTTTCCCCAAAAACTTCAAATTTACGTGGTTATAGGAAAACAAAAAACTTGACCTTTTTTTCTTTATTAAATATTCTGATATTTCCTTTCAATTCACATAGCCACTAAGACTATTGTCTCATGTTTATTCTTATCTGTACTGATAACTCCTTCACATTAATCTAGAAAACTTTCAACTCCAGAAGAATATTTTCTTTACCTCCTCACATTTGTCTAAGCAAATATTATTTGCTAAGCAAAAGCCCATTTTAGACCTAAGAGTTCCACCATAAATTTATAATCACAAGATTCAATTCAGTGTCTGAAACTCTTATACTATATTATATGTGAAGTAATATATCATTTCAAATTTGTTTTTTAGTTAGAATGCATGGCAAACTCTCGAATTGTGTGCTAACCATGAATCACGTGCATCTATTTAACTTTATATTAGTTAAAACTAAATAATTTAACATCTCATTTTCTTTATTTTATTTGCCATATCCCAAGTGTACAACTGACTCATGTAGTGAATGGTTATCATAAGAAAAAGTAAAGATTAGGGAACCTTTCTATCACCACAGAAAGATTTACTGGATAGCACTGCTCCAGGATAAACACTATACGATAAATGAAGAAATTATAGTTAAGAGCCAATAAATGATCATTTAAAAGGAACATTTAGAAATTCTCAATTAAACCAAGAAATGCCAAGGAAATTAACATAACAAAATTAGCATCAATTGGTTATATATGGAAATGAAATTAAAAAAAGAATGTGAAGGAATTTCTATAACCTAATTTAGGTGAGTGTTAGATCAGTGATTTTATAACTTAATTTGACTGTTATTTATATTCATGATAATCACCAAAAGTCAATGTTCACTTAAGTTCTGTGCATTTCACTGTACTTTATAATAACATAAATTGTTTTAAAATGAAAGTGTTTTTATCATTCCATCCAGTTATTTGTCTGTTTTCTGTGCTCCCCTGTAGTCAAACTCCAAAAAGAATCATCAAAAAATGTCATATTCACGACCTAGCATAACAGGAAAAATTCAGTGAGCTGCCAAAATGGTCAATATCTCACATTCCCAAGTCTGCACCTCACTTGACTTTTGATCAGTTATTCTTCATAGTTGACCTATTGGTCTTTATATCTCCTGACATACTTTTACTCTTGCTTGCCTGAAACCACATGTCCTCTCACCCCTCCACCCCCGCCTCACACACACACAACCCTCCAGCCCTTCCTTTTCTGTTTATTTTATTGTTTTTTCTTGCATCTCCCTATGTTTTCTAAAATTTGTCCTTATTGTCAATTCTGTGATTCCTTTAATTTCTATATTCTATTTAGATTATCTCTTCTATTTTATGACTTTAAAATAATTTCTATAAACACTATTATTGATTTGCATTTCCTGACTAGATATTTAAAGTCACTGACCTTATCGATTAATTGGCATGTTTGGATGTCAGACTGATACACCAATACTTTAACATATGTAAAAGAGAATAGTTGAGTTTCCCCTGAATGGACTTTCTCCCAAACTACATTATATTTCTAAACATATCATATACACAGTTACTCAAGTGAGACAATATGAAATCATCCTTGATTTTTCCATTTGTTTCACTCATGTTCAATATATCCAATAATATTAGCCATAGGTAGATACTAGATTGATTGACTGATTGATAGTTAATAGGAAGAAGAGGGAGACATATAAGTACATTTATATCTATCAAATAATAGTATATCATACTCTATTCTAGGTATTATTTATAGATGATAATGATATATTCTAGTAAAAAACATAAAAATATAATTTGAATAACATTACATATTTACTTAAAAGTAATTAAATGCGATATATTTTAATAACAATGAAATTATAAGGTACAATCAAGCACTAACCATAATCAACAAGGCCAAAATGTAGTGTCACTGATCATATTTTGAGAAGAAGAATTAAAATAATAGAGAATGCTTTTGATGTTGTTACATAAATGTACAGATATTTCTGTAAGTTCATATTTTCAGCACAGAACTATCTGTTTAGACTCATCTATTCTGGATTAATGGAGTGATCAGCTTCTGTTTTCTTAACAAATGCAATATACCAAGCAGTCTAGCATACTTGTAGCTCTTGATAACTATAAACCATTTCAAATGAAAGTAAAACTTTAAAATATTGTGGTGATATGTGAAGCTAGATCATTTCTGCTCAATAAGGCTGAAAATAATGTCTATCACCAGTATAAATTATTGGCTAACACCTGAAGCACATTTATTTACCCTCCAGTTTATTTGTACAGTTTGCATTTTATGTCATGGTTAAATAGCATTAAGAAAATTACTAGGCTCCAACACATGCAAACAGATTTAATTTACACCTGCGTTGCATGCTCTGTATGTTTGCTTTTGTTTAGAATGGTCAGAACATAGTGCTATGCAGTTTTCTATGGCACAAATTCTTTTGGACTCAAATTACATAGAAAAATAAATTAAGTTTTTCTGAAATTTAATTAAAAGTTTATAAAAAGGAGAAGAAGCCAAGACCTGTTTTGTCTGATATATATTTTGGTCTCGTTTGTCATGAAAAAAGTTACTGTTTATCACATGAATAGCAAGAAAAATAGTAATGAAATCAAAATTTATTGAAATTGAAAAACTGTTATATAGAAAATAAAGTCAGACTATGCAGTTAAGAAAAACTGAGAGGTCTTTTATATCTGTGAAACATAATTTAGAAGGGAAAAATATTACCAATTTCTAGTTTTATATTTTCAACTGCACTATTATTAATTTATGGAAATATTTAACACATTAAATGTTTTCATGAAGTAATAGAAGATAGAAGAGAGACAATAACTAAGCAAGGCCCAAAGCAATTTATAGCTTCAACACAGTCCTTATTAAAATACCACTGATATATTTCAGAGATATAGAACAAACATTTCAAAAATTTATATGGAACCATAAATGACCCCAAATAACCACAGCGATTTTGAGAAAGAAGAACAATGTAGGAAGGATCCCAATATCTGACATCAAACTATACTACAAGGTCACTGTAATCAAAACATTGTGGTGCTGGCATAAGAACAGACACATAGTGAATGGAACAGAATAGAAAGCGTGGAAATAAACCCATTTCCCTAGGGTCAATTAATAATAGACAAAAGGGGCGGAAGCATAAAATGGAATAAAAATAGCATTTTCAAGAAATGGTATTGGGACATCTGGACAGCTACAGGCAAAAAAATGAAACTCGACCACCAACTTACACTATACACAAAAATAAACTAAAGGAGGATAAAAGACTTAAATATAAGGCATGGCACAATAAAAGTCCTAGAGGAGAACATAGGCAGAAAAATCAGATATTCCACGCACCAATACTTTCACCAGTATGTCCCTTAGAGCAAGGGACATAAAGGAAAGAATAAACAAATGGAACTTCATCAAAATAAAAAGCTTCAGATGGCTAAAGAAAACATCAGCAAAATGAAAAGGGAATCAACCATATGGGAAAATGTATTTGCTACTGATACCTCGAACAAGAGTTTGATCTCCAAAATATCTAAAGAACCCATACAACTCCACACCAGAAAGACAAACAATCCAATTAAAAAATGGGCAAAGGATCTGAACAGACACTCCTCCAAGGAAGACAGAGGGCTCGTAAACATATGAAAGGATACTAAACATCACTAGCCATCAGAGTGATGCAAATTAAAAACACAATGAGACACCACTTCATATCAGTCAGAATGACCATCATAAACAAATCAACAAACAATAAGCGCTGGTGAGGTTGTGAAGAAAAGGGAACCCTAGTACATTATTGGTGGGAATGCAAACTGGTGCAGCCACTGTGGAAAACAGTATGGAATTTATTTTAAAAAAAACTAAAAATGGAACTACATTTTGATCCAGGAATTCCACTGCTGGGATTATACCCTAAGAATCCTAAAACACCAATTCAAAAGCACCCCAATGTTCATAGCAGCACAATTTACAATAGCCAAATGGTGGAGGCAATCTAAGTGCCCTTCGGTAAATGAGTGGATCAAAACATCATGGTGCATTTACACACTGGAATACTATGCAGCAGAAAGAAAGAAGGAGCTCCTGCCTTTTGATACAGCGTGGATGGAACTGGAGAAGATTATGCTAAGTGAAACAAGTCAGGCAGTGAAAGGCAAATGCCATTTGATCTCACCTGTAAGAGGAACCTAATCAATAAAACAATAAGCAAATGAAATATAACCAGCAACACTGAAATAATGAACAAACTGACAGTGACCAGAGGGGAGGGAGGAGGGGGATAACAGGGGAAAGAAGGGCAAGGGTCGTCAGGGAACATGCATAAAGGACCCATGGACAAAGCCAAACAGTGGTAGGATAGAGGGTGAAAGGTGGGGGCTGGTGGGGTGGGGAAGAGTGGTCGGGGGGAAATGGAGACAACTGTACTTGAACAGCAATTTTTAAAAAACTAAGTAATGCTTATGAATTTGTAAGCTTTTCAATTATTTGTACTAATTATGAAAGATTGAATAGATAATCTATTATTTCCTTATATTCATTTTGTTGTTATGATATTGTTATGAAAGCAGTATCTTCTGACCTTTATTTTTTCTTGCTTTGGAAACTCCACTTTGCAAAGTTGCAAAATATTTCTTCGGATTACTTATGAAAAGTATTGAGAGCAAGTTTTTCTGCTTGTGAAACTTACTGGTGAATGTAAGAATCATTGCAGACTAGCCTATCTGAAAGCCCAAGTGAAGTCCAGCCATCCTATGTCCAAGTATAAACTGATTATGTTAACACATGGAGAGGGTGCTTAAAATAAGGAGAGTCATTCCATAGCTGGGTGGATCAGAAACTTAAAAACGAAGAAATGGTGGAAGCTCAGAACTGGGGGAAGCAACTCAAAGTGCTAAACTTTGAGTTTGGTCTTATATTAATATCCATTCTTAATTGGTCTGTTCACCCAGCCTGACTGATCTGGGAAGATTTGGGGAGGAATGGGTTCAGGTGCAAATTGTCACTGTGGAACCTTGATCAGTCTCTACAGGGAGAAAAATATCTTTGAATCATAGTGAAGAACAATTGACCTTTGGAGAAAGAAGCTACAGTGTGACCCTGCCACCGACAGTGGAGCCTAACCTTTACTACCAGAAAACATACAGTGACCAGAGGTGTATATTTTACAGTGAAGGAACTGCCACAATCTGGAAGTGTAAAGGATGTCCTGGAGAGACTCCTTCTCCTTTGGAATGAGAGAATTGCTCCTGAAGTATTAAGCGGCATAACCATGTTGATATCTGCTCATAAAAATAAATTTAATCAGCCTGACATAATATACTTGAAGACAACGACGGAACAAAAGAGACTGTGCTTTCATATATAATAAATGCAACTCTTTCTAATGCTATTATCTTTATGAGTATTATACAAAAGTTGAAACCTGGCTAAGACAGTCCGTGTATCTGCACTAACTTGAAAGGTACCTATGAAAGATGAATCCAAGCCCTCTGAAGACCGGGTTATAGTCACTTTTGCATCTGCTGACCTAGAATCCCATGTCTGTGAGAGCCGCAGGTTTTGGGTATTATTATGCAAATATTAATGCAGGAAAAAAGAGAATTACATAAAAATGTGTTTCAAATTATATGTAAAGTTACAATTTTATAAACCATACCAATTATTAAATATATATAAATAAGTTATTAAAGTTTATACACACACACACACACACACACACCCCTTTATGAGTTTTTTTAACCTTTGTGTAGCAACAACCTGAGAAACAGAGCCTAATCAGCATTCCTGAATTTTCCCAAGAGGGACTATCTTCAGCCCCTCGGCCATGAGCTTTGAATCATTCTCTAAGGTGCCTTGATATTGATGAAGGAACGTTTTAAATGATGGTGAATGTTAGTAAAAATACCCCCGCCTCAAAGAACCCGTCCCCCAAACTAAGTGACAGAGCAAAGAGAGCCTAAGGGGCCTCTGAGTCTTCTGGTCTCCCGCATTCACCTTCCCCACCGCTCCGGTTTTCACACAGGTGAATCTGAGGGTATATTTAGATTCTTGTCTAGGAGTGAGGAGAAGAGAATGAGAATTGTTGACAGAATAGCAACAAGGTAACATTTCCCAGAGGAAAAACATTACAGTAAAACATCCCCTGTTTTTAAGCTCTACTGCTTATTTTGAAGTCAGCATGAGCCATTGAAGTATTTGTAGTTTGGGTATTTATTCAAAATAAAAATAAGAAATGTAGAATAAAAAAAGAAATAGATACAAGGGGTCTAAACAATGTACTTGTTAGAACCTCTTCTCTCTCATTTGGACAAAAATAACATTGAAATTTAACCACTCTTAAAACTGAAAATACTGTATTTACTGTATTTCATTTGTCTATCGATATCCAATGCACACATATACTTATGTTATTTGCTGCTTACACTGTGATCAGCAAAATGACTGCATTGTATTTACCATGGAGTTTGAAATGAAGAATCTTTGCCCCCACTCCCGATACTGAATTGGAATTTGTCTTTTAACAGAATTCCATGTGGTTGACATTCACATTAAAATTTGAGAAACACTTTCTGGAGCAACTTCAGTGTTCTATAATTGCATAAAAATAAAATTTAGCTCTAAAATAAACCATATGGTTATTTATATCATTGTTTTAATAACTGACATGGATTAAACTATAATTTGTACCTAGAAAACCAAACAAAAAAATAGCAGTTCCATGTTATTAGGGACAAAGTTATCAACTGGTACATTTATCGATTATAGATATAATTTAAATTATTTAATGATTAAAAACTTAACATAGTTTTTTGTAACCAACTATAATATCAGTATATGTCCCTGGCTTTAATTCATTTATATATCAATATATGTTATATAATAACATAATTTATATAATATAAAATGAAGATACTCCAGGTTAATATATAACTAAATAAATGATAATAGAGAAAATTTAACATACTTGTTCATGCAAGAAGTGAAAAATACCTGATTATTGCATTAAGAGTTTTCTCTTGTTTCCCCATCAAATTATTCTGACTCATCTGTCCTTGATGTCTCCACCCATGTTGACCACAAGAATAAGTCAAACATCACTCTGGCAAGGTGAATGATTTATAGTTTTCATCCTAAAATTTAATACCCGAAAGTGATTGCATTGTCACAATAAACCATTCTCAGACCATCCCTCTGATTGAATGCCGTATACCAATTGTTTATTTTATAACAAAAGCTATTTAAAATTTTGACCCAACTAATAACAGTTCTCTGAAGTAATGAATATATAAAGAACTACCTTTAGTTTTTATAGTGGGAACTATTAAGATTTGAGGGAAGGCCTTTACTTGAAAGCACAGTTTCTACTATAGATACTATATAACTGTTGTTACATCAGTGACTGTAATGCAAATGGACAAAATATTAGTCCACCCTCTCATTCTTTACTCTCCGGAGAAAAGGCTAACCCCTCACAGATGATCTATTAGCATAGATCAGTGATCCCAGAATACAATTTATCCAGGTATATGCTAACCGAATAGTCTTAGATAAATAGGGGCTGTTTTGACATTGTGGGAGGAGAAACAGAAAAAAGCAATGAAGTTCAAAAACACGAACTTTATTATTCTTCTTCTGTAATAATTTTCTAGCAAATACACTTCACGAAATACACAACTCTCTATTATGTTAAGAAAGGTCTTTTGTAAAAATTTTTTCTTTTTATTATTAATTAAATTTATTGGGATGACATTGGTTAATAAAGTTATATAGGATTCAGGTGTACAATTCTATGATATATCTTCTGTATATTATTGCATTTTATGTCCACCACCCAAAGTCAAAGAGAACAGTCTAGTGGTTACCAAAGGGAAGAGGGATGGAGGAAATAGCAAAGGGGGTCAAATATACGGTGATGAAAGGTCTTTAAAACAATGAAACAATCACTGCCATCCACCAAAACTGCTATCTTTCTTTACTTTGACTTTTTATCAATTTCAGCTATACTATTAACAATGAACTTAAGCCAGAGTTCATGAATTTAAAATGTTTCAAGAAGTCTCAAATTAGTGCTCAAAAACTTTTACTTTTTTTTAATTAACAGGTTTTAAAAAGAAAATGAATAATTATTACAAACAACACAGCTTTCATTAATTTGGCAAAAGCAAATTAGCACAAGGAGATAATTTGGAGTGGGTGCAAATATCTGGAAATTGTGCCCATCTCGATCCAGGGGCACCAAGGACGAGTTCGGCCCTTAAAGCAGCAACCTGTCTTTGTGGGCTGCAGAACATGCCTCGGCAAAGAATCCCCCTCCTCTCCTTATCACAGGACCTGCCTCTGTTTGTTACCGTGAATGAAGTACTGCTGTTATTATTTCAGTCCATACTGTTCTCATGTGCCATGGACTCTGTCCACCAGTTGTTTCTCAAAGACCATGTTTCATCTCCCGTGTCTCTCTGGACCTTTCAACATCATAGAAACATGTACCACATTCTCTCCAGCTCCTGTCTCTATTTCTTTCCTTCTTTTGAAAGCAAAACCTTAGGTAGGAGTCTGTAGTCGATGCTTATGGGTCCCATTTTTATATCACCAAGCCAAAATAAATCAACCTTTCCTCATTATCCCAATAAATTTCCTGGGCTTTGTCACCAATGACTTTCACATGTCAATGGCCACCTCTCTGTGTTCTCTGCGACCCAAGAGTAGCATGGCATGCTACTCCTTTTTTTATTAATATTTTTCTCAGTAATATCTCAGCAACTTATTTTTTCTCCATATTACTAGCTACATATTTTAAATCTTCTGTACTACCTTCTACTCCATTATAAAATCTTAGCCATGGTGCCTAAAGGATTGGTCTTCAGCCTTAATGTTTTCTATATTTACTCCTATTTAATCATATATAGATATGATTTTGCATACAATCTGTGTGTCCATGTGCCCCAAATCTATATCTCTGGCTCTCACCGAATATCTAATTTATATTTCTTTACTCAATATCTCAGCCATATTCCACATGGCTTCACATAAGCATGCCCACATTAAAAGTATGACTACCAATAAACTTTTGCATCTTCCGAAATTACTTATTTCACAATTTGGCACACTTTTCCCCGGTTGTTAATCCAAAGAGATAGGAGTTAGCATATATTGCTCTTTCTTTCTTATTCCTTCTATCTAATCCCTCAGCAATACGCCTACACCTCTCTCTACCAAAATATATCTTAACAACATTCACTTTTTTCCTCTCCCCTTACACTAGCTCTAGAAAAAGCTATCATTAACAAACATCTAGGCTAAGTGGTAGCCTGCTAGCCATCCTTCTGACCTTCACATTATTCACAGCAAAGTCACAAGAACGTTTGAAACCATAAGATGCATTGTTTTGTTCTGTTTTTAGCAAGTCAAAAATATCTGTTACAATGAACTCAAATCCATCAATAATAAAATACAAACTATTTTAATCTCTCAGACCAGTCACGGCATAGCTCAAGACTTAATCTCTGAAACCGTCTCTCTGAGCTTCCTCTTCATACCGCTAAACCACTCAGCTACATTGCTTTTCTTTCTGATTTTCAGTTGTACTACATTTATCATCTCTGTAGGGCCTTCAGCCTGTTTTCTGCTCCCCCAAAATTATTCTGTTTAAATAGTTCATTCCTTATAACAATTGCTTAAAAACCACTTTCCCCATTTGACCTCCCCTGACCATTCAGTGCAGGGTACTGATCAGTTCTCTCTGCATCTATTAGTTATTTCCAGGTATCATAGCAATTATAATAACTGGTGTAGTTATAAGTATAATAACTGAATTGTTTAATGTTCACATTGTCTCTGTTAATAGATAATAATATCCAAAAGTAACTTTTTGTTTGTTTTATACATGGTTATTTCCAAATACTTTAAAAAGACCCAATACATACTTAGTAAACTTAGAAATTAACACAATAATTGAACAGGATACACTCAACATGCAAGTCACATATGCTATTATTCTTACCAGGTATACGTTGAGCCCACAGTTGAAGGATTTAAGTTTATCCAATGATGAGCAGCTATCTAACTCAGAAGTAACCATAATCAGTTAAACTACTCTCTATTGTTATAGATGTTCTTCATAGCATCCATATTCCCATGATATTAGAAGTCTTTTTTTTCTGATACAAATATAGTTAGGTTTAAGTTCTACTCTCCTGATAGTGAGGAATTCAGTCTCAATCTTTCCTGTTTAGAGTTCTTTCCTAGAGATGTAAAAAATGGAAATAGCTAGAAAATTTGAGAGAGGCATGGCACTTTACAATGGTCAATGTTGCTCCTACTTCATTGCAGTTTCCAGACAAACATTGAGCATAGAAAACTTTGGTAAGTAGAGGGGAGGGTCAGTCTGTTACAAGAGGCCTCTCAAAAAGTTCCAGGTTCAACAACAAAACTAGGATGGTAGAAAACTTTCCCAAATCAGAGAATTTTCAATTTTCAATTTTCAATTATATAATACAAAAAACATTAGTAACTCCTAAATTGATGTTCTAGCACCCAAACACCTAACAAGCCTCCTTTTTTTTTTTTTTTTTTTTGGTAACAGAGAAGGAAAGAATACATTCCTCATTATTTCACATTCTTACAGCAGAAAGAAACAAATATTGAAATTTATATAAATTAGTCTGTTAAAATTATGTATTTTTAATGTCTGGATACAACATCCAATCCAATTTGGGTTCAAAGGCCTACAATTTTTAATTTCACCCATTCATAATAATCTTATTCCTTCTCATTCCTCATTATCAAAATATTAATGTCACCATATTTTGATATGTATGCTTACCAGTTTTATTTTCACAATTAACACATTACTGATTTATGCTTAAGTGGTGAAAACTGTGACCTTGAGCTTGGTCTCCAAGTGCTCATTTATTATGAATAAATATAAATTGTAAAATGGCCAGACTCTACCGAGACCACTGCCTTGTCTTTCGAAGGGGCCAGTGACCCGTGAAAAGCAGTTAACTAATGAATAGACATCATCTAAGATATTGGGTACCGTTTCTGGTTATCACACTAAAAACTATATCTCTTTTAGCCCAAAACCAAGGAGGCTCAGTAATGATATTGAGTTACCAGGCAAAACCCTTGCATAAGAAAAAGAAAAAAGGAGGATTCGCTCAAAGCAGCTGAAGCAGACATCTGGAGAAACGTCCATGAGTGCAGGGATCATGTGTGCCTAAAACCATAGCTGATATGCAACAGACATGTAGTAGGTAGCATTTGTTCAGCAAATGAGAGTGTGTCAGCAAATTAATAAATAAATATGAGCTCTCATCTCCAGCATGTATAGGTATTTGTACAGTAGGAAAAATTGAGCAGAAAATGAAAGGTACAAATAAATAGAATAAGATCATTTTAGGGGTGTGTGAACAATAAGGCATACACATTTTTCCTATTGTCAAGTAGTGTGGAGCTCCACCCAGTATTCTGCTCCATAAGACTGTCCGATTTAGCAAACATCATAAGCTGTTTATTTGTCTTATTTTTTTCTACTTGCTTTCATCAACTAAAAATTTAATTTTTTTGTTTTATTTTTTTATTTTATAATTTCTCTTAGAGGGTTACTGATAAATTTATAAATCAATGATCCTACATGCAATAGGCCTAAAAATCTCAGAAAAACAAATTAAAGTGTTTTAAATACCCCTAAAATTGTGTCTGCAATACAATAAGCTCCCTAAGTGATTGCTATCTCTTGTCAGCTTTTAATATTTACCCTATCCTAGTCATCTTGTGGACTTATATAACTATATAATTTTTTTAAATATCTAAATAAAATGTCTCATCTTTCAGGATTCAATTTCAATGGTTCTTCCTTAGTAATTATACAAAGTACCGATGGTTGATTAATCACTTGGAAGGAACATCAACGTAATCAATTAAATGAAATAGTTACGATATGAATATGAAGCTTTTACAGAAAGTAAAACAAATGCTGTAGTTTGTGCAAAGCCAAAGCTAATGTAGACTTTTTATTATTTTTTAGTAATTTCCTTTCCATTTATTCAAAGAGACATGCATTATTTTTTATCTTAATGGCATCTTTGGAACACTGGGAGCCACAGTCTGTCCTTATTAAATCTATTTTCACTTAGCGTTTTATCTAACTCTTAGAGAAATTGATGGGTATGATTAACAACTTAATAACAGTATTCTGTGGATATATTAGATATAGGAAAGAGAGGTCAAGGCTCTTTAGTAAGCAATAGAGACAAAGAGAAAAACCATCAAAATTCAAGATGAAGGAAGGCTGAGGAAACAAGATTTGCTTTATTAAATGCTAAAACGACAGAGATGAGTTACTAAAAAAATAAGCTCGTATTTTATACATACGCTATTTGATTCATATCATTTTATTCTTAATAAAATAGTTAAATTGCACACTCAGAAATAAATTGCAGAACATTTTTGGATTTATAAAATGATAGAAAAAGCAGTACAGAGAGTTCCTCTATCCCATATCCAGCTTCCTCTATTATTATCTTATATTAACATGGTATATTTTTCAAAATTGACAAACCAATATCAATATATTATTTTCAATTAAGGACTGTATTTTATTTAGAATTTCTTATTTTTCCTTAATATCCTTTATTCTCATTCCAGAATCCCATGCAATATACCATGATGCATTTAGTTGTAAACAGGTTTCTTTGGGTTTCCCGTGGCTGGGACAGTTTCTCAAATACTCCTTGTTTTTTTATTTGTTTGTTTGCGTGTTTGTTTTGACATTGACAGTTTTGAGGAGTACTGGTGAAGTACTTTGCAGAATATCTCTCATTTGGGACTTTTCTTACTAGGCTGCAGTAACGATTTTTAGGGGAAGAAGACCACAGAGATAAAGTGTGATTCTTATCACATTATACTGAGTACATAGTATAAACATTACTGTTATTTTTGATGTTGACTTCGATCACCTAGCCCACGGCAGTGTTTGCCAGGTTTCCCCATGGTTAAGTTACTCAATCTTCTTTCCATATAATACTCTTTGTGTGAAGGTCACAATGTACAGCCCACCTGGATAAAGACAGAATATACACATTCAATGTTTGGAACTTTTCCGTACAGAAAATTTATCTAATCTCTTTGACTGATTTATTTATTCCATGATTTATTTATATTAATATGGACTCATGCTAAATTACCTTAAATCCCCAATCTGATCATTCCAACATCCTTTTCATGTATGGTTTTGATGCTGGGTCTCTCCAATTTTTTTTTTTTTAATTGACAACTTGACATGGCGTACTAGGTTAAAGTGAGGCAGGATGGTAAAAAATGAGGAAAATTCCTGGCAAGTGGAAGAGGGAAACTGAGGCAGATACTTGAACAAACTGGTCAAGCAATTTACAGCCAGATACAAAAGGTCACCTCCCTAGAGATGACAGCTAGTCCTCAGCTGTATTTCTTTCAATCCATGCCCAAAGCAGAAGCAAAACCAGGTGGCAACCCAGGACCAGCCACTATGACTAAGAATTCCTTGCCCTGTCCCTGAGCAGTCAGTGGAGGTCATGGCCCTGAAAGAGCACACCAGGAAAACTGAAAACTCTTCTGCCGGAGCCCTCTCCTGAAACCTATCCTAAGATTCCTGCCTGCAAGAGAGAGCAAAAAGCCTCAAGACAAAAGACCCTGCGTGGCCCCGCTCTCCCTGTTGGGAGCAACCCACATCATTTCCTTCCCTCTCTTCTTCCCCCACAGGCACACACCTCCTAAACTCTAAGGGTTCCCACAAGACTTGTAACCATGAGAGAAGTGGGCAGTGGCAGCTTGTTCCAGGCTAATCCCCTGAAGCTCTCCCCAAGGTCCCCTTTTCTCTAACTTGCCAGTGAGCTAAGGCAGCCCAGCCTAAACTCTCCTGTTGCTTCTTCCATGCTAAGCCTGCCCCTGTTTCACTGCCCCCAGCTTTAATAAACATCCTCTAAAAATCACCTGGGCTTGTCTCATGAACTCTTTCCTACGTGAAGTCAAGAACCGACACACTACTGCGGGCCCTCAGCAGACTCACTCAGGGCCGGGTCCCCAGCCCAGTCACAAAAGGAACGGCTGTTAACTGACCTTGGTAATGTAATGCTTAGGTGTGCAGGGCGGGGAAGCAGTCTACAGTCCTATGACTGGCCTCAGTCTCCGTGAGCCTGCCTCTCTGCGCTGTGAACTTCACGTGTTCCCTCCCCCACACTAGGTAAGAGAATGGCTACAGTGGGCTGAAGGTGGTGTTTCCCTTCCGCAGTCAGTCCGCTCTGACAATACCCCAGGCAGATAGGCTCTGGCTCACTAGTTTTCACTGAGGGCAGGACTTCTGAAGAACAGAGCACTCTGGGCTATTTCAAAAATGGTTCCTTTTCTCCTCTCCTGCAGGAAAATAAGGAAATATTTCTCTAACATTCACTGTGGGTGCCTGGTTGAGATCCTGAAGGAAAACCTGACAATTTTGTGGGGCAAGCTCTGTAATCAGTTTCCCCTGGAATTTTCAACTCTCAGGCTTGTCTACAGCAAACCTCCAGAGATTCACTGATTCCACTTCCGGTTTTCCTCCTCAGCACTGGGTCGGCAGGCAATTTGCATTGTGGGTCACTTCCCTGGTAAGCCCTGATTCCCTGCGTTGGCCTGTTTTTCTCTCCAATTGTGGGATCTAAGGTTTGCCCTGTACCCTCCCCTCTTTTACAGAACCAAGAAAAGTTTTGGTATTTAAATCTGTTTTTTTTTTTCTTACTGTTAAGATAGTGTGGCAACATCCAAGCTCCTTACATAGAGAACTAAAAATAAGTCCCCTAAATTATGCATTGGGTTTGTTAACCTAAAAATAAAAGACCAAAGTGAGAAGCAATAGCATTTATTTGACATCAAAAAAATTGCAATTCTAAGAAGCACTGATATAGGCAAAGACCCAAATAGTGTTCCAATTAAGAGGTGAAGGCAAAAGGAAGTAAAATGATTACATGAATAAAAGGAATGAATTTTTATTGGTGATAATAAGACAGGTGTAAAAAAAGCCAAGTTATGCTTTATCTATATATGTTGGTGGTTAATTCTAAAAAATGTTTTTAATTTGCAGTCCTACACTCAGGATGACTGCTTTGCTGTTTGCTTTGTAAACAATTGTTTAAAGTAAAATGTTGCCTTGGCCCAGTCCAAAGGTTATTTTTTCCTGTTCAAACATTCGCAAGTTTTGAGGACTAAGACTAAAGCAGTTCCTCTGGGATGGCAGCTCTTACTCCCTTTCGAAATGGCTCCATTTATATTATTTTTCACGGGTTATAATCCAATAAAGTTTATTGTGAAGACATTGATGGAGACCTCTATGGCACCATCTATGTCTACTTTAAGGTAAAGTTAGTTCAATATGAGTTGTTGTCTCAAACTTTATTGCATTAAGACATGGATTATTTTAGCCTCTTATTCTTGTTTTCTGTAAACTCCTACTCCAACAATGAGAATTCTGGTCCCCACATTCCACAGTAATTAACTTAATTGTTAAACTGTGTGTGTGTGTGTGTAGCTTATAAGCAGTTCCATCATCTTTAGTCTTACACACTCCATTCATTTCCAAACTTGGTTAAATTGTCACTTTATTGCCCTTCTGAAGTTGTTGTATTCAGTTGAACTTTTGGGTTGTTTTGTCATATTCTTCACTGTCCAGATATCCCTGACCTCTAAAAATTTTTTTAAAAATTGCATTCATTAAGACTCCTCTTTGGACTGGAGTTTCTTTAGGTTTTCAGAAGTGCTTACTGTGTTGAACTCTTGGTTATAATATCACACTGAATAGTTTCTCTGCCTTAAGAAATTCTCCTTTACTTCAATACTCATTTCATTTCCTGTGATTCTGAAGAAATCACTGATCTTGATAGTTTTACTTTCTCCAGACACACATATAATCAAAATCATATACTATGTCGCTTTCTCACCCTGACTTTTCTCACTTAGCAATATGCATTTACGTTTCATCCTGAATTACTATAGTTTGTTATTTATTAACATATTGAGGACTACCTCAGTTGCTTCCAGTTTTTAGTAATTATGAATAAGCTGCTATAAATATCTGTGTGCATGTATCTGTGGACATAAGTATTCAACTCGCTTGGGTAAATACCTCTGAGCCTGAGTGCCAGATTCTACAATAAAACTTAGTCTTGTAAGGAACTGCCTAAGTGCATTCCAGTGTGGCTTTACCATTTGGCGTTCCCTGCAGTAATGAAGGAGAGTTTCTGTTACACTGTGTCATTTTCAGGATTACAGTCAGTCTGTGGATATTAGTCATTTTTAAAAGGTATGTAAAAGTATCTCCTCGTGGTTTAAATTTTCATATTTTCTAATAATAAATAACATTGAGCATCTTTTCATTCTTTTTTGTGATCAGTATATTTGATGGTGTTTGTTTAGACCTTTTAACCATTTTTTGATGTTGAATTTAATTATTACATTTTGAATACAAAGTTTGTGTTTAGATATGCATTTGAAAATACTGTTTCTCAGTCTGTTTGTTCCCTGTTTTCACCCTCTTAATAGTGTTTTTTGCTGAAACATTTTAACCTTTACTAAAGACGAACGTCTTTAGTAAAACGTCTTTAGTAAAGACGAACGTCTTTGATGAATCATGTTATTGGTGTTGTATTTAAAAGCTCATCACCAAACTAAAGGTTGTACATATTATCTATTATGTTTACTAAAGAAGTTTTATAATTTTATACTTAGTCCTATGAACCATTTTGAATTAATCTCTGTAAAACTTGTAAGGCCTAAAAATATTTTTTTAATATTTTATATGGATGTCCAATTGCTCTAACATCTTTGAGTTAAAAGGCTAATGTTTCTCATTGACTCACCTCATTCCTTTTAAAACTCAGTTGACTGTTTTGTGTAGGCCTATTCCTGACCCCTTTATATTATTCAGTTGATCTACGTGTCTATTCTTTTGCCAGTACAACACTCTACTGATTGCTGTAGCATTAAAAATCTCAAAATCAGGTAACATGAGTCCTCCAAATTTGTTTTTGTCCTTTAGTATTGTGTTGAATATGCTAGGGTCTTTTTTTATCATATAAATTCAGAATCAGTTTATCAATATCCACAAAATAGGTTACTGGGATTTTGCTTGGGATCGCATTTAATCTATAGATCAAACTGATACAAACATGTTGACATTATTTTTAAAATGGCCAAAAGATCTGAACAAATCTGAACAGACCTGAATTATGGAAAAATAAATGTACACAGCAAGGTACATGATACACAATTAATATACGAAAGCTAATAGAATCCGCTGTACTAGTAATGAACTATTGAAATTTGCAATTTGTCTTCACCTGAAACAGTGATTTTTATATGTCTACTTTCAATTCTACCAATTTTGCTTCACATATCTGAATACTTATTTGTTAATACAAACAAGTTTAGGGTTGTTATAAATTCTTAGAGAACTAATCTCTTTATCATTTTATGTTGCCTTTCTGTATCCCTATTATTTTTCCTGGTTTGAAAATATCACTTGTTTGAAATGAATAGTTAATGCTGATTTCATTGGATCGGTGTTAGCACGCTATGTCTTTCTCCATCCTTTTACTATTAACCTGTCTGGATCTATGTGAAATTTATTTTTATAAACAAGTTAGGCCTCCTTATTTTAAACAATTTGACAGTCTTTGTCAGTCCTGATATATGTAGACCCTTCCTAATTACATGATTATTTACATAATTGAATTAATGTTGATCAGTTTGTAACTGTATTCTGTTTATTGCCAAAGACTTATTTTTCTGCCTTCTCAGGTTATAATTTTACTTTCATATTTGTTTTAGTTTTTGTATCACTCAGGAAATGTGTGAGAGTATTCCCAATTCCTCCACCCCATTCCTCAGTACGTTGCTAAAATCATTGCACTCCCGTGTACAGTGTAACCAACTAATACATTCTTACTGTTATTTAAAGTTATTCTTCAGGTAAATTAAAAATAAGGCAAAGTTTATTTTCCTTGTACTTATTCTTTTCCAGCTTTCTTCCTTTATTTAGATACCTACTTCTGGCTGCTAGCTGTTCCCTCTGCCTAAAGAAAAGCATGACTAAGCCTTAGAGATTAGATCTGCTGGCAATTAATTCTATCAGTTCTGTTTGAGAATGTCTTTATATTCCCTGCACTTTTGAAGGACAGTTTATCAGTGTATAAAATTCTAGGGCAGGTATTTTGCTTTCAAAACTAAGGGCACCAATTCTTTCTACTCTTGCTTGTATGAATTAAAGCCCCTGGTAGTTTTTAATCCCTATTCCTATTTTTGTATGGGTAATTCTGTTTGTTTTGGTTTTATTTTTTATTTATTTTTTTTCAATGTTTTCTCTTTGCTTTGATTTTCTGCACTTTGAATATTATATGCTTAGATAGAGGGGTTTATTTGTGGGGACATTAGTTATTTTATATTTTTACTTATTTTGCTTGGTATTCTCTGAGTTTCCAGACTGGCTTGGCATCTTTCATTATGTTCTGAAAGTCCTTGTCCATTATTACTTTAAATATTATTTCCCGCCTCATTTCCTTTCTACTTCCTTTTTACCATCTGTAAGCATTTTACACCTTTTAAATTGTTCTATCTTTCTTCAGAGTTTTGTTTTCTTTCTTCTCTTTGTTTTCTCTTTGCATTTCAGTTTAGGGAGTTTCTTTTAGCTTACCTTCTTGCTCACTAGTTTTTTCTAGGCTGTACCCAGTCTACTGATGAGCCCATCAAAAACATTGTTTATATGTTTTGATATCTATCGTTTCTTTTTCATTCTTTCTCAGAATTTCCATGTCTCTATTTATATTACCCATCTGTTATATGCTAATTCTACTATTACAGCTATTAACATTTTAATTATAGTTATTTTAAACCCCCAACTTGATAATTCAGATATTTGTGTATATCTGAGTCTGGTTCTGCTGTTTGCTTTGTCTCTTCAATTTTTTCTTCCTTTTAGCATACATTATATATTCGTTGCTGTTATTATTGAAAACTAGACCTGATTTACCCACTACTCGAACTCAGGTAAACAGATCTCTACCATGAGGATTTACATCAGTCTGCCTGAGAGCTGTGCTTAGTTGCTTTTTTCCCAGGGCTTCACATTCCTCTAATGTCCATGGTTTTGTCATCGCTCCTGAAACCTGGTATGTGTTGACCACACATGAACCAAATTACGTGACTCCTGTGTTTTTACAGCCAAGTAACATTTCTTCGTGTCACAGAATGCTTATTTATTAATCAGTTCCACATTAGTATTGATTATATTTTTTGTTGATTATAAAGAAGTTAATATAAATATTCACATATAGGTTATTTGTGGAAACAGGTTTTCTTCCTCTAGATTTTCTCTAGAGGAAGAAAAAAGAAAAAGATGGGTCATTTTGTAAATGTATATTTAATTTTAAGACGCTGCTGAACTATTTTGGCAAATGATCCTACCATTTTGCATTTCTGCTGACAGTGTAGAAAATTTCTAGTTCATCTGCCTATTTAGCCACTCTATTAATTATATAAAGTACCTTAATTGGGTTTTCATGTGTATATTTTAATGAATAATCATGATAAACCTATTTTATGCATATATTTTCTAGTCATATATTTTGGGGAAGTATCTGTTTAAATATTTTCTCATTATTTTGTTTATAATATTATGTATATAGATATTTATATATTTTTTTCAGATATGTATTTTCCAAATATTCTTCTTTTGACTCCTTTTTATTTTTAACAGTAACTCAAAAAAGAATTTTTGTGATTTTTGTGAAGGGCAACTTATTGAATTTTCTTTTATGATTTATGGATTTTGCATCTTTTAAAAAATATCTTCCAGATGTTTTCTTGTTTTAGTTATTGCACTTAGCTATATGATTCATTTTGATTTTTGTTTTTTTCCATCTGAGTCATGGGTTGAGATTCTTTTTGTTTCACTTATGAATATGAAATTACTTCAGAACTATTTTTGAAAACACTTAAAAAATTCAATTGCCATGATCTCTGTTGAATAATAATTGGCTATTTATGATGGTGTTTATTTCTAAGCACTGTTTCATTTGAATCCATGTGTTCGTGTTTTTGCCATATGACACAGTCTTGATACTTATACAGAACGAGCTCTACAGTGTTTTAAAATCAAAATTGCTTTGGCTATTCTCGTTTCTCTGTTACTTTTTATATTTTTAAAAGGTTCTTTATTTTTCAGAAAATAGAGCTACTGAGATGTTCTCAAGGGTTTGTTTTTAACCTTTATTTTTACACTAGTATGCAAGTTTTAAAAATACAGTTTGATTAACTTAAGAATGTGTGTAAGTGAACTTATACGTCATTTCAAGAAGTTTTCTTGTGACTCATACCTCTTCATAATCCATCTCTCCCACCTTCTGATAAAGTAAATGAAATGAATTTAAATATGAATGGATATTATTATTGTTATTAAAGTTCAAAGGTAAATGTTTGTATATAGAACAAATACTGATGCACTATGGTATTTCATAATATGTAAATATAAAATGCCACAAAAGGTGGAAGAGAGGAATTAGGATCATAATATTTCAAGTTCTTGCATTATAAATGAAGCCTTATCTAAGATTATTTAAAGATAACCTTTGATTAACAATGCACATATCTCTCAAATATCTTTATAATGTAATTTTTTAATGTCTTCAATTTTTTTTTTCTAAATTTTTCAATGGGAGTATTAGCCTGTTATGATGACTACATTTTCCCTGGAAGTGGATATTTTTATAACAGGGGCCCCCAAAACGGGGATTTGTAATGTCCAGAATGTGGGGTGTCCAAGAAAAATGTAAGATATTCTCCCTCCCCCACCCCAAGTGGAGCACCATAAGGAAGGGAGGCCTGGAGCAGGGCTTTCAAAATTACTTTGCATATCAGTAACAGGCCAGCTTCAAACCCTGCACAGAACAGGGCCAAGGAGAGTTATTTTGCATATCAGTAACAACAAGATAGCTTCACACCTGATATGCAAAGATGGTTATTTTGCATATCAACCAAGAAGATTTGCTTAACTTAAACCCAGGTGTTGACTGGGAAGGACCACGCATCCAACATCCCTGCACCCCCCCAAGCCCCCCACCCTCTATCTCCGTTACAGAGCACCAGTGCATGAGAGCTGAGAGATGGTTCTCCCCACGCCATGGGAGAACAATGTGAAGACCATGTGGGAAGGAGAGGGGAGTGAAGGCTCTTGCTAGTGGACCATGAAAAGGTGCCACGTGGTTTTGGGTTAAGAACTGGAGATCATGGCAGCACAGCTGATGGTGCTGGGACCCAGGAGAGGTCTACCTGGCTGAGCTCTGGACTTCTGTTGTTTTCCTCCTGAAGGACATAACCCCTGACTGTCCTGACTGGGCCTGATTGGACAAAGGGGGAAAAGGCTGGACTGTGTGTATTAGTGGGTGTTTTAAAGGGATTTTGAGATTTACCGGTGACATTTAGCTATTATTCAAAACTTTGTATAACATTTGAATAAATAGTTCCTTTCCTTTTCATCGAACCCTGGCACTGAAAGCCGTAATTTCTAAGGGCGGTTGGCAAAGAGCCTAGAACAGAGGAACCCAGGGGAAGGTGGGGCATTATTTTGATAACAGTATCTGAGGCTCCCTGCCCCCCACAAATGGGTCCACATTCGATAACATTTTCACACTTAATTTTGATCTTCTAACACAAAAATGGTACTGAAATCCTATACTCACACATTACAAAAATAATTCAGTATACATGCCATACAAATAATGTTAGCCACACTAATAGGTTTTTATATGGTAACAAAAATTCTCATTTCAAAAGAGCAAGTTCAACAATATTCTTTATAGAATAATATTAATTAAAACAAGGCAATCATTCAAAAGCAAGTAGCATACAAGTAAAATGATACTCCTAAAACTATAAGTAGATTTAAAATTTTTTCTGGAATAAAATTTGTAAATATAAATAAAGATTTTTATCAGAATTTTACCTGAATGACAAAAAAATCCTGCATGCTGAAAATTATGCTAAAACAAAATAAAGCATAGAAAGGACAAACCAAATTTACATAAAATGATCTTTCTTTTCTTAGCTTATTTGTTAACCTGTTTGAAATTACAGAATCTCTGATCAATACTCATGGCATATAGTAGAGTAGAATATTAAGTAGACACAATATTATTTTCATGCAGTTTCAAAAACAATTTCATCACTTGCACATGGGATAGTTTGAAAAAGATCGCCTTTATATTAAAACTTTATATATGTGACTCAGTCTATAGTAAGAAATTCACTTTGAAAAGAATTAAAAAGTGTGCAAAACAAATTCACATTAGTTACAGTGCTAGGAAAAACACATCAGTGACTTAGGTTGTTAGGAAAATATCCACAAAATCCTATGCAGTAATGCCTTGTCTTGCTAGATTTTGAGTTCAAGTTCCTCTGTTAGATGGGTTTTAAGATCACATAAATTATTTCAGATTCCTTTTCATAGCAGTTTTCTTTACACTAGTAATTCATGTATGGATTCCCAATTATGCACTAAATAGAATAGACCCTTTGTTATTTCTAATTCTCTTGACTGCAGATATAAAAAAATTACCTTTGAACTTGTTTTCAAATATAATTGAAAAGATATCAGTCTTACTACCCATTGTAACCCCAATAAATGTAACTTAAATTTTTCAAAAAGGGAAAAAATACATTGCTGGTATTTCAAAGTTAAAAACTGAATTGAGAAATTATAAAATCATAAAATATTGAAGACTCTGCCCAAACAATTGTTAGGTAATTATGAATGTGTCAAGATATGGAAAGAGTCAAAAAGGCCCAAACCTAGACCCCTCATTTCTGCATTGGGAGGGTGATTTCAGAGAGGGTCGCATAGAGCTGAGATTTACAAAAAGAACGGATATAATAGGGTCAGAGAATACACTGAGATTTGGGAAGACTGGTGTCATTGGGTTAACATAAAAATGGAATTTCTGGCATTTATTCTAATGGAGAACGTTTTGCAGAAGTTACTGTTCTGAATGAAAGCAATATTGCTCTCTGAATCGGAGTAATGTTATATCCATGTCCATTGCATGTTGGGATAGATTTGGTCAAATGAGAGAGGTGGCAATAAGTATTTTCATCTGAATTTTTGAGGACCTGATATTTTTAAAGGGGTGAAAGTAAAACCTTTAAATAGAATATTTTCCTTTAAAACTCCAGGAAAATAGTACAGAACACATATACTAGAATTATCCTAATCATATCAGCAAGTTTCTTTTGAAACTATTCCCTGTCAAATATGAATGTTTTTCTTAAAAAATAAATAATACAGTTTAACTTAACATACAATTTTTATGTCAATAGTTCTTTAATATATTTACAGAATGTCAAAATACTTTCAAAAGTAGCTAAAGCTGTATGACACTTAATGACCATAATTTCCTCTCTGCACTTTTAACGGTTATACTCTTTGAAACTTTTGAGTATATTCACAGTTCGGCTCTCAGTAAAACTGAAAATGTTGAGTTGATTGAATGTCCAGAGGAACCAATTAAAGGTGGGATATTAATATTAACAGAAATGTTCATAAATGATGGGATTATTTATTTCCTATTTTTTTCATAACGCAAGATAGTTTTCCCTCTGGAGCTAAAAGTTTTTAATTTTTTTATTTATTGAAATGCATCCTTTTTTTAAAGAGATGATAGAATAAAACTTCACATATAATCATCCTAGTTGGAAGACGGAAAAAATAAACCCTTCGTAGAGTTATATTTAGCATGCCTGTCTCTTAGTCTCACGCAGAGAAGTGTTGCCTATGGACATTCAAAGAGAGTTGTGCACTGCATCAAAGCCCCTCTTCAGGAAATAACATTTCCCGGGTATGCCTTTGAGATTGTAGTTTACAGAATAAATTATATAAGTGGATTATTCTAACTAAATTTTATATCTAGGTTTTGTATTTGAAACATATTCATTGGTTTTCAAATGATGAGAGGGTACAATACATGGTATAAATATAAATTTATATATTTATATAGTTTTAAAGTAAAATTTATTTTAATACCTAGATACTCTTAAATCAAAATAGCCTAAAAAGATATGTAAAAAGTAATACTAGGAAGCTGGTAACAAAAAATTCCCATTTCAAAAGAGAGAAGTCTAACAATATGCATTATAAAATAACATGAATTAAAACAAAATAATCATTCAAGAGCAAATAGAATGCAAGTAAAATGATACTGCTAATACTATAAGTTGCTTTTAAAAATTCTTTCTGCAATAAAACATGTGAATATTAATCAAGTCTATTAAATATACTCTTACCATAAAACCCAGCAGTCATGTGCCTTGGTATTTATCTAAAGGAATAAGAAACTATGTGCAAAACCTGCACACAGATTTTGATAACACTCTTATTAATAAATACCCAAACTTGGAAGCAAAAAGATGTTGTTGAGCAATTGAATAGGTATGTAAAATACTGTATATCTAGAGAATGGAATATTGTTTAGCACTGAAAAGAAATGAGCTACCAAAGCATGAAAAGACTTGGAGAAAACTTAGGTGAGTATTGCTAAGTGAAAGGGCCAGCCTGAAAAGTCTATATCTTGTATGAACCAACCTTCATGACATTCTGGAAAAGGCAAAACTATGGGCACAGTAGAAATGTCAGTGGTTGACAGAGGCTGGGAGAGGGAAAGGAATGAAAAGACAGCACAGAGAACTTTTAGGGCTGTGAAAATACTCTGCATGATACAAAGATGCATACACTGTCATTATATATTTCAAACCCATAGAATAAACAACACCAACAGTGAACCATAAAGTGAACTGTGGGCATTGGGTGATGATGATATGTCAACGCAGGTTCATAGATTGTAGCAAATGTCCCACTCTGGTGAGTGACGTATAGAATGTGGAAAGCTTTGCATGAGGTATACAGGAAATCTCTGTATGATCCCATCATATTTGTTGTGATCTTAAAACTGCTCTAAAAAAATTAAACCTTTAAAAAAGGAATTCCATTATTTATTATAAATTGTGAGCATGGATCTAGCAGTTCTGGACAAAAAAAAAAGTTATGTAATAAAATGAAATAGAATATATTATAAGAAGTATGAGAACTGAAATGAAATTGGAAAAAATAGAAAAAAAGACAAAAACAGTAAAATCATAAGCAGCAGTGAAATTATATTTTAAGAATATGTAGGAGAAAAGAAAGGAGCAAAGAGACATGAATATAATTTATAGATAAGAACTAGAAACTTAGATTTAGATGTTTTAAAAAACTGGGATATAAAATTTTATAATTTATAGTAATATAATGGGCAAGTTAAGATTAAACAATGCTTATAAAATTGGGCTCCTTTTTCCATAGGCTTTTAATCATAGTAGTTAGAGAGACTATAGATGATTATACTTAAAATGTATTGAATTTCACCTTATGTTTTGTGAAGTTGGTATAAGTACATGGAAGAAAATTCTAAGCTAGTTTCATACTGAACAGCTGAAGACGTTGTAAGATCAAGAGCACAAGAAGGATGTCTTCCTTACTCAACATCACGCTGAAGGTCCTAGCAAACGCAGAAAGACAAAGGTAAGATAGAAAAATATCTGTTTGCTGACAGCCAAATTGAACATATAACTATTCCTTAACATTTCAGAAAAAGGGTCCAAGAACGAAACATGAGCTCGCAAGTTCCTAGGGTACATGGCAAATACAAAATTCAATGTGATAGCAATACAAGCTGAACTCCATTTTTACGTAAAAACAATAAACAATTAGAAACCAAAATAACAGTAAACACTACCATCTATAATAGTGTCAGATTATGTAATAATCAGGTACAGATGTTATTGCATATATGCAATACAAGTGTGCTGAAGTTGCAAAATACTGATGAAAGTAAGAAAGACAAATTAAGATATATATCAGATCATTTGGCTAAATGACTAATGTTAATTATCTTCCTACTCGTCTACTAGATTTGAGGCATTGTGATCAACGTCACTGCACTACACATACGGGTATACACCCACATATTAGCAACATTTACCAAATATATGTGGAGAAAGACAAATAAATTACAATACCCAAAACAGTTTTGTAAAAGAAGATCAAATTGGAGGGACTGTCCCTATCTGCTGTTCAGATCCACAACAAAACTATATTATTTAAGATACGTTGTTGCTGGAGAAAGGATATGGATAACCTGATGGAGTGGTATAGTGAATCTAGAAATTGATTCACATATATTGTCTATTTATATTCAACAAACACAAGCTGAAATGATACTGAACCAATGCATATGTATGCAAATAAGGGAACTTCAATCATCACCTCACACTCTACATACAAAGTAACTCAAAATGGATCAATAACCTGACTCATACCTGAATCTATGAATCTTCTGAAAGAAAACATAGGGAAAAAGTCTTTGTGAATGTAGGCTAAGCAAAATTTTATTAGCTATGATGCCAAAAGACTAATCAATAAAAAAGTAATAAACTAGACTTTATAAAAAAATTAAAAATCTGGTCTTCAAATGAGACTGTTAAAAGAATAGAAGAGAAACAATAAACTGCAGAAAAATATTCCAAATAATAAACCTGGTTATTAAAATGTGTTCATAATACATAAAAAACACACAGCATTTTTCACTAACAAATCGAACAGAGGGGCAGAGCCTGAGCATCGGGAAGGTTTTTGCACAGAGGACACAGGGAAAGTTCAGGGTGACAAAAGGGTTCTCTCTTTGTCCCAGCCCTGTGCCTGCTGCCTGGTATCAGGCTCCTAAAGATAGAATGTGATATACACATGTTGGACCAGGCCTACAGATCTGCTCCCGTCAAGTGTAGCCGGGTGCAGAATAATATATTGATATTTTGGCTGTTAGAAGGAACTGTTCTATAAAATATACCTCCCATTTACAAGATTCATGACTTCATTAAAACTCTTTCAGCTGAAAAGGGTAAACAATCTAGTTAAAATTGCCTATTTAAAAATAATTACAATAACTGTAGTGATAATTTCCCATAAAATTATAATGATAAAAAGTTTAGACATTCTTTTTTCCACAAATGCAATATCTGTAAGATATATGTGGGGTAAATTTAGAGAAGTATTTAAATTTGGTATGTATAAATCAATCCTTATACCTTTCTAGTCTTTTGTGAACTTTGACTATAATATCTATAGCTGCAGAACAAGTTAATAAGAACTTGAGCAGTTTTAAACAACAACTATTTCTTAACTCAGAGTCTGTGAGGCTAGAACCTGAGTGTGCCTTAGCTGGGTCCTTTGGCTCAGGGTCTCACAAGAATGCAATCAAGTATCCAGCTGGGCTGCAGCCATCCGAAGACCCAACTAGGAAACAATCCCTTTTTCATATTCACTCACGTGGCTGTTACCAGGCCTCCGATCCTCACTGGCTTTTTAGAGGGAGACAACCGTTCCTTCCCAGGTAAGCCGCCTCTTCAGAGAACTACTCTCAGCATGGCAACTATCCCTTCCCTAGCCAAAGCTGAGACAGAGAGAGACAGACAGGTCACAGACATGTTATAACCTTATCTCAGAAATCCTTCACTTTTGCTGTATTCTATTCATTAGAAGATACAAAGTGCAAATCACAGAAAGGCAATGAATGTATATTACAAAAGAGGCAGTGAGTCATGGATAACCATTTTAGAAGCTGGTTAGTATATGTTAAGACTACTCAGCTTCATATATACATATACATATGTATGTATATGTCTTCAAAAGTAAATCCCCAAAGTAAAATGCATGTCACCAGACTAAGGGCGATCTAAGCAAAAGAGATCATAAATATATAAAGACAGAAAAATTTCATCAGTAATAACAAATGAAACATGCCTTGCATCTGTCTGAAAGGATACTTGCTTCAAATTCAAGTCCAGGAAGGGGATGGCCTTTCTAATTTTCTGGGCAATGTTGAACCAGACAATGCCTGGGTATTCTTCAGGATTATTGCTAGCAGGCTGAGGAAGAAGACAACATGTAAGATGGCAAGTAAAAAAATAGAGGAAAACTGATATTATATGATAACGTTGAGCACTAACTACTACTACTAGCTGCTATGACTATGAGAATGGCTGAGCCTACTATACTATTCTTACTACTGCTACTACAGCTATAACAATGCAAATAATAATTGCTAAAATTAGTGAGTACTTCCCATGTGTGAATTTCTATTCCAAATGCTCTATAGAGATTATATTTTATTTCATGGGTCAACATTTCTATAAATAAGTCACTATTATATTAATATCATAGAGAATAAAAATGTCACATGAAGAGATTAGCACATGCCTAGGAAATAGATCTAACACTCTGGTCCCAATTTTTTTTTCTCTGCTGTGCTACAGTTTGTTCTTGAGACTCATGCTATTTCTGGACAACCTTTTATGTGAACTACTCATGATTAATTATGCACTTTTGAGAACAGTTTTTGTTTCCTTTAGCATTTGGAATTCCAACTTATAATATTCTAGAATTATTATTCTTTTAAAAAACTCATAATATACCATATAAATAATCATGTATTCATTTCAGAAATATCCATGTATATTACTTTCCAGCTATTTATCATATTTTACAAGTAAAGAACTTTTTGAGAATTTTTCTTCCTTTTCATTCATAGCAGATAACGGTTAACAGGCCTGCTACATAGGAGGGAATATGTTTACAAAGGGGAAATGGGTTCTTTGCCCTCCATGTAGACTGGCAATGTAAGGCAAGAAAAATTGTATGGTCTTCCTCCCTTGATCTTTGTTTTTATCAAACCCTCTCAGGCAGATCTCCAGCTCAATTGCCAATTAAAAAAATTTACTTTTCCAAAGTAATTTTTCAAATTTCTTCTTAAATTGAATTGAGATATTTTCTATTCCTCATCCATCTGCTACAAGCTATTCTTATTTCTTTCATTTAATTCACTCTCTTATAGTTATTGTTCCAATAAACTAAATCCAAATGAAGATATACTATCAAATAAGTTGTTATAATTGGCAAAAAATGCAATTAAAAGTCTAGCAATTGCATTATAAATTTTGTAAAATATATAATTCACATAACATTTTATTGAGTGTGGCTCACTCATAAATGTTAAACAAGAATAAGGCATGTAATATCTGAGAGATTGATTTAAACTACTGAGGAGATGAAATTCTATCCTTATGTTGTTTTAATCATTTGGATAGATTAATAATTACATATAGGTTAATTTCTTATGACTATTACTTTTATAATCTATAGGAAGTCAAATTATCATGTAAAATGTAATATTTGTGAAATATCCCCTTTAGAATCAATTATTTTATTTCTGGGTTGTTTATTAAAATAAAAGTAATGGTTAAATTTTGTTAATTAAAATATATTTTAAATATTTAACAGAGAAATATAAAGAAAAAATAAAAATTGTTCCAAATCTGTCAAAATAGTCCTATTGGCTTACAGAAAAGTAATAGATGCATATTAGACACCCAAATAAAACAGAAAAATTCTTTATCTCCTCCCATAATAAAATTCCTAAGTTATTTCATAATATTCTTTTCTTTATAATTTTCCACTAACAAAATTTATTAACAAATAACAAATTTGTTATTAACTAATAACAAAATTTATTTGAGGTTAAGAGTAACAAATGTATCCTGTACATCATTTGCATGTATTTTTAGTAAATACTATAACTTAGAGACAATTTATATTACTAAAATATCCATGCTTTCATTATTTTAAGACTGCATTGTATTTTATTATTTTAGTGTATATCTATTTAACTATTTCTTTAATTATTTTCCTGTTTTAAAGTATTTAGAATACATACCTGTTGTAGTTATACTGCTTTGAATATTCATGGTTATTTAAGGCAGTGTATACATATAAGTGAATGTTAAATTTCTACAATTGATTTGGCTTGTAAAAGGCCATGAAGAATCTAAGTTTTACATTTTTTAACTTATAAAAAAGTGCAGATTACTTGATTACCCATGTAGCTACACATCATTGGGGCTCTCAGTATTTTACTTTAAAAGATCATGCATGCACATGAAAAACAGTGACTTTAGAGAAATTGCAAGTTAAAGTCTGACTCTATTCTCCAATGAAAATAAGAATGAAAGGTACAATAAAAAGGTCAGTGACCTAAAGTTAAAATGTAATAATGTTTGAGAGGAGGAAATGGTAAGTGTAACACTGAGCGATGTCTTTATACCGTAGTGGCCTGACTAGTAAAATAAAGCTTCCGAGTGGCGTTCAGAGTAACTTCCATCATGCTCTCCAATATTGTATTATGCAAAGGCTCATGAATTTTTTTGTGATAGCTTGACCTAAAAACATTTTTAACAGTTTACAAATCACATTGCAATGTACCATTTAATATTTTGGTGGAATAAAAAGACAAAGCTGATAATATTTCAAGGACAATTTGAATCAATATTTTTCATTAATATCTGGCTATACGCATTTCATTGTTGAACATTTCACTTGTTTCTAGATTTGTCTTCTTTAGGAAAAAGAGAACATTGCAATCAGCCTTCTTTTATAAGTCTGTCTCTTAGGAAAAATATCCACAAAAACAAACTTTAAATTACCTAGGATAAGCATGCATTTCATTTAACTGAAACACTTATTTCCAAAGTATTTTTAATATTTTACATTCCAGTCAACCACACATAAGAGTTATGGAACACACCACTTTCTCATTAATATTTGCTGCATCAGGTTTTTCTATTGTTTTACCATTCTATTTAGCCTTTCCTCTGGTGTTTATTTGTGTTTCAATGTTTTATTATTTAAATTGCTTAAGCTATTCTGCTTTCATTTCATTTTTATATAAATTTAAGAATCAATTTTTCTATCTCTATTGTTAAAAGGCTTACTGGAGCTTTTATTAGAACTGTACTTAATCTATAGATAAATTTGGGAGAAACTGACATTTAATAGTTAAGTCCTCCAATCCGTGAATATGACGTGTCTCTCTTTGTTTTCTTTAGTACAGTATATACTTAAAGTACAAGTAAAATACTTGTACATATACTTTAAATGTATTCCTAAGTATTTTATATTTGCTGATGGTATCTGGAGATAAAATGCAATTATATATATAAATAGTTATATATGCCTATATAGAGAGATACATGTATAGTATCTGTTGCATTTGTGTGTGTGTACATACACAGAGGGAAAAGAAGGGGTCATGTTTAATTCATAGCAGTGTGGTATTTTGGAGCACTAAGAAAGGACAGTTCAAAGGTGAACTTAAAATGAAATTTACTAAAGTTGTAAATTCATAAATCACAAAACTTTCTTGCCAAGTCTTTCAATATTCTTTTTAATAAATCTTGTCATCTAATCTGGGAGAGAGAACTATTCAAACAGACCAGATGCTGCTCCTGAGAAGTAGCATTTCATTTTTCCTCGCATGCCCACTTGTGAAATGCATAGGATTCGTGCTTGTTCTTCTGGAATCATTCAAAAGAAAAGGGACTATGCCATGTTTTATGTATTTTTCAATCAATATGCATGCAACATTTAACTGAAAAATGGTAACAGTGTATATTTAATCTTTGGTTCCTCACCCCTTGTGGTTGCACTGTATTTAGGAAGGGTATTGGTTTATATTTTTAATTTTGTCCTCTTATCCTAACCTGATGCTTGCCAGCATATAATTTTTATTGATTTTTGTAGTAATTTCTTGCTACAAAAATTACTTAAAAAATTGCTTTAAGTGATTACAGCTCATTATTTATAAAATCTCACATTTCTGAGGATGCCCTCGTTACCGCCATCCCTATGTTCTGACAAGCTGAATATGAGCAACTGCTGTTCATGTTATGACGTATCCTATTTGCTACAGAAACCGACATACCTCTCCGATAGGCACAGTTGCTGAAACTTCTATCAGGATGGCATTCTGAATCTCTGTGTGAATCAGAAAGGGAAAAAATAACCTATTTTAAGTGATTGTTATTTGGTTCACTTCTCATCTTAAGGTATGGTGTCATTCCAAATTTCAGTGTTTATATTCCTGGTCATAGGTAATATATTTGAAAATTAGGGGACAATGGGAGTAGCAAGATGCAATACCTGTACTAGGTAAGAATACGGTCTTAAATGTTAGATCTGATTTGGGTTGATTTGCACATCTTTCTGGTAGACAATATTTTTAATCTCTTAATGTTTCAACCTCTATAGAGTAGAGATAGCAAAAGTTCCAAGTTTATTACTTTGAGGATTATTAAAAGCAATAAGTGTAAAATATTTAGTACACTGCTAACTAATAAATATTACTTACTGCTTTTATTATTAGCTATTATTCAAAGGGACTGCATCAGTTCTCTTGGACAGATTTAATTTTGTTTCAGATGTGTTGGAGATTTACCAGTTACCTTAAATCTTGTATGTCAGCAATTTGGAATGGGCTTAGATGGACAAGCCTTTGCAAATCTTTCTGGCAGTCACGTGTAAGGACATGGTCATCTTGTGACTGCTCTTTCTAGAAGTTCTATGGTAAGCTGGCATGTCTGCTGTTTGTTGCTGGCTGTCAGTTGGTAGTCAGATAATAGTTGTAGAGGAATCAGCTAAGGCAGCTCTGCTTCATGATCTGTAATTCTTCAATAGGACAGATAAGGAATATTTACGCGGTTGCTTCAGAGCAACTTACCAGAACTGGAGAGCAGAAACTTCCAGTATGCTCCAGGCCTAGGATCTGAATTCCCACAGTGCACTTCTACTGCATTTGTTGGTCAGCACAACTTGGAAACCACCCCTGATTCCACAAGGAAAACTCTACCTCTTGAGAAAGGCAATAAGAAAAACACATTGCAAAGCAAGAGGAGGAATTTATAGCCATTTCTTATTTTAGTTAAATATGCAAGCTTTATATCCCAGATTCTATTTCCTACAATCTTTAATAAATCAATAATATTTAACATTTTGACCCATTATGTTTTTAGTGTTTACAGATGTGCTTACTCCTATCAGAGAACGGGAATTGCATTTTTGTGGGTTTTTTTCTTCTAGTATTATCACACTATTCATTTTACTCAGAAGATAAGACATAGTACTTTTAAAATATATATAATTTCACACCTTTAAATATAACATCTTCTTATTAAAAGTTTAAAAATAGAATAAAAATGTAAAAGAATTAGTAAATTAATCATTAAGAGATCATCTCAGACAGGAGATTATTTAACTATCCTTTAAGTTTTTCGGATTCTGGGTTAACCATTTCACACACTTGAGTTTGTACCATATGTTAATACATATCCTGTATATCTCACTGTTCTTACTAAGCTTTCATGCACTTTTAATGTCCTATGCACTTCTCAGCTATACACTTCTCATCATTGCGGTTTTGCATTGATTAATGCTTCTTGCACTCAGTGCATTGGAAGTTTTTGCTGTTGATACTGTATTTACTATATGATGACCATTGTCCCATGTGACATGGCTGATGCTAGCATACAGTGGCCATTTAATATATGTTCTTCCTACCAAATATTAAAAGAAAATGGAAATTGAATACTTTGAATCTTATGTGTCTATTGAAACTTGAAAACAACTTTTTTTCTTCCTAAAAATGAATGGTTGCTCATTAGAAAACATCTAGTTGTTGTGGAATAAAGGGCACAGTTCTTTACGATGAAGGAATAATAATAAGTAACTAAATGGTTTAAGGTTAGAATGTGTTTCTCAGTACAAGGCACTAAAGCTGTTCCCCACTCCCCCGCTACAATTTGACAGTGAATGGGGAGCTCAGGGAGGCAATTAGATTTTTTTTAATCTTCCTTTAATAATAGGACAGTCATTCTTACCTTTGAATTGTTTTTATATTGTCAAGTGCAAACATCTTGACTCTGTACATTTGCGACTTGTCTTACTTAATAGTTGTGGTCAAGCAGGAATCTAACTAAGCATCTCTTGTTCACTTCAGCTTTCCACACCCGATTTAACCAAACCACAGATTGATTGAGCCTTTGATATCGTTTCTTTGCTCTCCAAGAGGTGTGAGAGAATCAGCAACTCTCATGAGCCCCTGGGGTTGCAGCATGATAAAAAATTCAGGTCACAGGAGGTTGTGCCCAATTTGAGCTTCCAGCTTTGAAAATCCCTCCCCAAGAGAGAACACATTTTTGGCTTTATCTATATTTTACAGTTGTTATTATGTCAGGCAATAACGTACGTGAACAATTCTTTTGTCAGTGAAAAGAAGTGGGGTAAGTGGGATCCAGGACTGTGTTTGAAAAATAAACTAAGAGAATCGTTTTAGAGTTAGCTGTGCATGGGCCACGTGAGCCACAAGCCAAGGCGTTTGTAATCCACAGGGCTTATTCTCCTCTGAATATTTTTTTCACGAAAACATTGGTTTTGGTTCTTCTGGGGAGACAGTGCTGGATTGAAGAATTTAAAAACTCACATTTCATTCTATTCTGCATCTCGTCCTATATCGTAATTTAAACTTCAATGTCTTCTGGTATAAATGGTCAGCTACCCTCATGTCCTTTAAATAAGCACATCTCCAAAAACCAAGACAAGGAAAAAAAACCTAATAAACTCTCCAGTTCATTTTTATATTATGTCATGGTAAAATTGAACCAGAGCAGTTAAACGAGCAAAAGAAACTTTGTTTATGACTACTGCAAAAGGGGAGAGAGATCGAACTCGACTCAAAAGGCCGGAGAGGGTAAAACCTGTGGTGAGCTAGAATAACGTACTGGACTGTTAGGGAGGAGGGTGGTCACCGTGACTAGGCCATCTGCTTTGTTAATATGTGCTTTTAGAAGTTAGGCTCCTATCCTCCCACAGAGAAGGAAGATAAGGGACATCTTTACCGGTGATTACACTTCAAAGAAATGGCTCCCAGGGCCTTGAGAAAGACATTTCTAGGTTGTAAAACTGGCAAGAGACTAGAAGAAGATTTACTCCTCAAGGGGGCAGAGAAGAAAATTTGCTATTGCAAGTCTTTGAAACGAAATGTTCTTTTAACAGAGAGGTCAGGGGGCTAACCTATAGGAAGAAAACTTTCTAAAGTTTAACCCCTCTGCGGGAGCATTGAGGTCACTTTAGTCAAGTATAACTGCCACTTTGGGTTCATTTGGACAAAAAAGATACAGACCCCAAGTCCATTACAGTACATAGAAAAACTACAAATAAAATAAAAGTGCAGTTTTAAAAAACATTTTGTTATGTTCACATATTTTAGTCTTTTTATCAACAATCTAAACTATTTTGGACAATATTTGTATAAATATTTTGTTTTAATAGTTGCATTAGTGTTCAAACCTAAAAATTTGTTTTCCTTTGATCTTAAAATAAAATATGTATAAAAAATAGTCAGGTATGCAAAACTTACTGAAAATTAAGTAAATTTTGTTTCTCTTCGATCTTGTAAATAACAGAATATATTCATTTGTTAAAATTATTTTAAAATTTAAACTTAGAGTTGTTATAGGCACAATAATTTGTATGGACTGAATCAGTTCATGAAACTAATATTAGCAATTTTTTTATAAAATTGGTAAATAAATAAAGGTCTGATCACAGATATCAGGTCACAGGAAGCTGACAGAATAGGAATTAACATGTAATTTATAACACAAATTGATCTAAGAGCTGAATATATATGTATACTTACTATACATACATATATATATATATATATATAACCTTGAAAATCCTTAAATATAAATCTATACTCATCAATTCATTTTCTTCTGGATTATAACAATAAAAATAATGTCATATGCTCAAAATAATAACTGCATTTAGTTCTTATTGTATGTCAGAAACTTTTTAGTACTTTGTATGTTTTAAGTAAATAATCTTTTATTCTTATTGCAGATGACACTGGAAGGTTATGAAAATGTTCCAACATCTAGTAGTTAGAGGCAGAAGTAGTCTATAATCTCCTGACTAAAATTTCACCTACCTCAAAGTGATCTCCATGCATTTCATATTTTAGTGGATGATGTCATTAATTGCCCTTTTGCTCATTCTAACAGTATGAAATTTACTCTTGCTTTTTTTCTTTATGTTCTTTTTTCTGTCATGCTACGCGGGTTTTATTTGGTATATAAGCACACACACAGTTATTAAATTCTTATCCAGCCATTGACTGAGAAACATTTCCATCAAAAATAATATAAAGGAGTAATTCCTTCTGTTTTCAACAATGGGTAGTTTTGTTTCCAATCGCATGCACCATCACCTTGTACAATTCTTACTAGACTGAGGGAATATGAATTCAATTTTCAACATAAATATACCAAAATTTCCTGTGAACATGATCTCCTGTTAAATATTAAAATTTCAGTATCATTACTAGCTAATAATCTAGGCCACTCCTAGTGGGAAAATCTTGGTTTTTGGAACATGGCCCATGTAATGTTTCAGATTAGTCGCCTGTTAAAGCTCTACACACAATGGGACAGTTTTTAGTATATGCATTTAGGTACCACTAACTATCATGCATAAGGACACATCACTGTTCGACTTGGGTATCTTTCCAAAGGGCCAGAAAATGTGGATAATACTTACCATTGAATAAATCCTAGTAATACCTACTCTGTAGAAGATCATAAACTGTCAGCAGAAAACAAGCTTTATCCTAAAATCTGAAACACAAGTACATTTGGAGTAAATTACTTCTGAGACCATAATGTTTACATTCCTTTATGGCACATAAAGTATTCTTCTTTTAATTACACCTTTGATACAGTTAAGGCTAGGAAAGAGAAAGAAAGAGTTATAGATTGAGAGATATTTTGAGAGAGAGTGAGAGAGAGAGAGAGAGAGAGACTGACTTAATTTTAAAACTTCAGGCACCTTGCCCTTAATATATGTTTCTGCTATTTATTTTCATTTGCCTTGTTGCATAAAAAGTACCCTGTGGTTCAAAATTAATATGTAATTCGATACAGTTTCTCTACATCTGACAACTGATTTCGTCTTATTTGGAAATTGAGAATTACTCGAATATGTTTATATTTTTAATTAAAAATGACAATTATAAATTTCAAATTAAGATTTGAGTATTTCTAAACAAAAATAACTTACTAAATCATACTTCTGACTAGTATATAAACAAAACAGGGAAAGACTCTGACTGACATGTAAAGATTTATTTCCAGTTTTTGTTCCTTAACATTATGTTTGTTTCTTGTTTGGATCCTCAAAATTTTTTATATTTATTGGAAAAATAGATCCGGTAGTGTTTTTTTTTTATTTTATTTTTGTTTTGTTTTAAGTAAACAAGAGAAATGTCTAAATTTCATTTCATTTTAAAAGACCAAACATGTTACAAGAGAATATAATAGAAGTCCATGATTATGGGGATTTAGGGAATGGCGTTTGAAGCAGAGGAGAAGTTAGGAGAAAACACTGAGAAAGTAAATATAAATTGGAAAACTTGAAGAGATTTTGGATGAAAAAGTAGGAAAAAGAATTTTGAGCAGATATTGTAATACTATAATACTTGAAATTTAAAGAGACACTTAATAACTCTTAGCAAATCTAATTTTAGCCCTTTTTGGGAAACCTTGAATAAAAACTTATGTGCATATGTTTTGGATAACTGATAAGTATCTAGATGATACCCAAAATTAAGAGCTTCATATATACTAAATTATATTCATTATGCAATGTTTGACATATTTGATTTGTCTTGTATTTTAAGGATTTATAGCCTCCAAATATTTTGTGTAAGAAAAAAAAGTTGCTCTTTACCTTATAGATAATTTTAGGTTTTAAACTATATAGTCTTTGATCCTATAATTGCTTTCAACAGCTACCAAAAAAGCCAACATTCTCTTTACTTTGTTATCAATTAATTGCTATTAATATTTTGCCAAAAATTTTAGAAAACCTCTTCTTTCCAAAGGTTAAAATGCTGAAGTACTTTAAAACAAATATAAATAATTATGCTTATATAAACATACAACTCTGTATATATAAAATATATATATATATAAATCAATGTCCACAGACACATAAATAATTTTCTTCATCTCCTGAACTCAATATATTTCTGTATTCCTTCTGGTTTATTTTTTCTGTTGCTTTGCTCACAGCATCAAGTCTAAACTTTCATTAAATAAATATATATTTCTACTTGTTAGTGTCTCATGGCAATATATGTGATTGGTTCAACTTAATTTTGTATACAGTAGTGGGCAAAAGAAGGTTTACAGTTGTAAGTGACGTTCTTTGGAATTAATTAAGTTATTATTATAATCATAACCTGTGTGTCTTCTTCCATATGAACAACTGTAAACCACCTTTTGCCCACCCCTATATTTGTAAGACATATTTGAAAAATATTCATTATTGAAATGGTATGAGTATATCAGGCTTCTAATATGAATAGTTTTCAGATAGAAGTGGCTAATTATCTAAAGTTCACTTATATATAAGAATATAAGTCCAGACAGTAAGTAATTTAACATTATCACTTTTGCTTGATGGGGTCAAAATAAAAGTATCTGATGCAACTTTTGTCTCCTTAAAACAAAACATTTTATTAAGTATAATTTCAATAGGTCAAAAAATTTAGATTATCGATGACATCATTTTTGACATGAAAATAGTAAAAAATATCTGAATGACAAAGGGGCAAGTGCATACTTTCAAATTAATTGTGAAAATTCAAAAATCAAAAGAGGTATAACTTATTCTACTGAGCTATTAATTAGCACATGAATATAAGTTTGTGTACAATATTCAACATTTTTAATGCTGTTAATTATTTCATGGGCATATTCTGTTTGGGGCTTTATTTTATTCTTCTAGTAAAAATGATTTTTTAGATCAAAGTCAAAAACTACTTCTACATAGAACCTTACTCCCTAGTTTAAATCAATTACAGATTTGTAAATTCTCAAAAAAATTAATTTGATTTAGAGTTCTAATATCAATTATAATTTATTTATTTACTATGTATCCCTCTAATTAATCTCCATGAGTTTAAGGGCAATGTCTCAAATTAGCACATAGTAAGAACTTTATTTATATATCATATACTTAGTTGTTATTTTTAAATTGAATTTGATATAAGAAAGGACAATTTTTTATATTTATATATTAAAATAAATATTTATGTTTAGAGAGAGGGGAAAGGAGGAAGAGAGAGAGATAAACATCAATGTGCAGTTGCCTCTTGTGCACCCTTAACTGGGAATCGAACCTGTGACCCTTTCATTCGCAGGCCATCACTCAGTCCACAGAGCCACACCAACCAGGAGAAAGGACAATTAAAAAAAAAATAAAACATTTCATGGTCACCTTTAGAACTGTTATTTTTTGTTGTATCTACTATATGGCTTACTGTTTCTTATTGATGTAAAATGAAAAACTATTATCAAGGAATTTAATGCCATGGAAGCGTCTTCCCAGGTGAAATTATGGCCTTCCTTTTAGCATAATTATATAATATTGCTTTTAACATTAGATTTGGCTTCTGGGAAGCTGGGAGATAAAATAGGTGTTTAATTGCAGTAACAATCTCATCCTAAGTATGGATATAATTTTTCTTTTTCCCCTGTTTTTTTAACTTTTATTTTAATAGGTATTTAAATCATATTAACCTATTATTTTGATAAGTGAAAAAATGAATGAAAAATGCCCACGAGTCAATACTAGAAAAATCTTTGTTATTTTTTGCAAAAGAAGTAAGGATGCCAGTAACTATGGAGGAAAAAGGGACAAAGACAAATATATTTGATTAAGTAACATTTATCATAATTTCTACTGAGCCTTATTATATAATAGAGAATTTAATAAGTTGCCTGGAAGTGTGTAAAACATGAACATTCCAGTGAACTATTATAAGAAAGAAAGAAATTCAAAAGAGAATTGGCCAGTCTGTAAACATACATGAAGGAGAATAATGGCCCTATCTGTTTCAGTTAGTTGTAGGACTGGAAAAGGCAACAGACTCTGATCTTGAAATACCAAAACATAAACTTGAAAATGATTTGAGTGAAAGCGACTGACTTATTCTCAATCTGTTGGCAAAGGACAGAGCAATTTTGTAATTGGTGTATCCATTTATAAAATCTCTGAAGGAATTAAGATGTTTTCGTGTAAAGACTCCAGAAAATTATTCCAATAAATTAAAGAGTTTAGGGAAAAAGTCTAATGGCATCGCTCTCCCACATGGGCAATGGTGGGAATGCAGACTGGTGCAGCGACTGTGGAAAGCAGTATGGAATTTCCTCAAAAAACTAAAAATGGAACTGCCTTTAGACCCAGCAATTCCACTGCTGGGATTATAGCCTAAGAGCCCTGAAACACCAATTCAAAAGAACCTGTGCACCCCTAAGTTCATAGCAGCATTATTTACAATAGCCAAGTGCTGGAAACAGCCTAAGTACCCGTCAGTCAATGAGTGGATCAAACAACTGTGATCCATTTACACAATGGAGTACTACGCAGCAGAAAGAAAGGAGGTGCTCCTACCCTTCTCAACAGCAAGGATGGAACTGGAGAGCATTATGCTAAGTGAAATAAGTCAGTCAGTGAAAGACAGATACCATATAATCTCACCTGTAAGTAGAACCTAATGAACAAAACAAGGAAACAAGCAAAATAGAACCAGAGGCATGGAAACAAGGAACAGAATGACAAGGCCCATAAGAGAGAGGGATAAGAGAGGACAAAAGGGGAAGGACCTAGTCAAAGGACAAGTGTAAATGACCCATGGATACAGAACGCAGAGTGGAATTGACTGTGGGAGTGGGGAGGTGGGCAGGGCAACAGAGAGCAATGGGGGAAAACTGAGACAACTGTAATTAAACAACAACAACAAATAAGTGAATGAATGAATGAATGAATGAATGTAAAAGAAGGGCCTGAGGGAAAGAATCCAAGAAAACGCAGCAAAGCTAAAGCTTATCTAGTAACAGTGTCTATTATAAATAGAATTAATTGAAGTTACGTAGGGAAAAAGCTATGATGCGGATGGTTGTATACTTTCAAAACACCTGGGATTTTACAAGGCTAACATGACCCTTGGTCAGCAAACACATACAGGAAGGAAGAAGACTGATAAAATTGCTCAACTCTGAAAAAAGGAGAATCACTGAACCTGAAGGCAGGAAGCCATGCTTACCCCAGATGTGACAAGGGAGGTTAACAAGACCTCCCATGAAGGTCTTAGAGGTCAGAACACGATTGTAGAGAACATGAACTGGGAGTTGATTCACAACTCAATCACGGAACATTCTCTGCTCCCACCTGGGGGTAGCCTCAAAGGTCCTACAAAAACATTTTAGGTTAATGTAATCTAATCACTCCTGCATTTCTGATCTCTCCCATTGGAATCAAGTGTGTTTATAGTGTGTTTATGGTGGGGAGTGTGTGTGTGTGTGTGTGTGTGTGTGTGTGTGTGTGTGCACGTGTGTGTATCGAGCGTGGGGTAAGATACTTTTCCTAAATATTTGATGGACCTGATCGAGAGGCCAACTACTGGGTACTTAGCTGGAGAATAGCTGAGTAATGAAGACAACTGTTTACTCATCAAATGTGGCTTCAGTATATATTAGGTCTTTCATTACCTTGTTAGATATATTTATTTTAAAAAGATGCATTCCTCAAATTATTATGCATATATGTGTAGATAGATAGATAGATAGATAGATAGATAGATAGATTAGACTATATAAGTTCACCAAATCTCCTCGCCCCCTCACCCCTTCAAAGCTGTTGGATGGTGGCTTCAGCATGCCAAAAGTTTTTTGATCAAATCAGGTGACAGAATATATTTACAGTGAATGCAAGTTTTAAAACACAGTCTCCAAGAAATAAGAATGTTCCTCCAATATGTTCATTACACTTCAGTCCTTCCCCAATGGTGAGATTTCTCACTCTACCCGCAAAAGCTGGAGGGTTCCACACGCACTCAGTACAGGGAATATGGGCCTTTTTCGCTTTTTCTTGCCCACCTCCTGCTCCACTCACTAAAGCTGTTGGGTATCCTTTTATAGCTTAAAGATGAGGGTGGTGGGTGGAAGAAGAAAAGCATGTAGCCAAGTCCTCGTTTCACTTCTGCTGCCTGTAATGGATATTTCCATGGGCGCCAGAAGCCCTGCCCTCTGGGGTGGTGCCTCTTCTTCTCTGCCTGCCATTTTCTGCTCCCCACAAGGAGTGACGTCGTTTGCAATTAGCTCACATAGACCTGCTTTATGGCCCTGCCATCCTTGTCTAGCACAGTCTGAGGCACAATTCCCTCTTGAAATTACCCTGGCCATGCAAAGCTAGATTGAGCCACAGTTTATTCCTGCACGCCATGTTCCAGTTACTATGTAGAGTTAGTAGAAACAAGTGTGGTTATTTAAAAAGTCAACCACGACCCTCCTAAAGCCCTCATTTTTTCTTCTCCTGTCTACCCCAAATGCTGCCAAGACAGGTGCCACAGATTGGTATCTTACCTGTTACGGAAAAATGAAGCGACCAGACACTGAGAGGTTAGGAGTACGATCTTTATTTACGTGCACGGGCCCAGAGGAGACAAACTCCAAATTCTGAGCCCAGAACAATAGCCCCGCATTCCTTTTATGCTGGGCTAAGCAGGGGAGAGTATTGGGAGGAGCAGTATAGATTTGGCACAAAGGGGCTTACAGAAGTGGGAGAGAAACATTTACAGCATTAGTCAGGGCAGATAGCGTCTCAACACCTGCAGCAGGGCAGATAACATTTCATTTCGTCCTTGGTGTCGGCCCTGACTCCCTCTACATACCCACAGGCAAGTGTGCAAAATCATTCCTGGGGCACTCCATACCCATTCCTGGCAGGTACCTGGTTTCAACTCTAGGTGATGCCCTGGAAGGCCCTCTCATTAAGGTTGGGGTCAGAAGTCACTTTCATCCCTTATTTCTTGAGGGTAACAATTGACTTTGGGTTTGGATGAAGTTTCAGAGAATGGTAATAACTTTCTTTAAAGACCTATCTTTAGAAATACAGTTTTAAAATCCCGTTTCAATTCTTATATCCTCCATCTAAATGAGAGTTTTCAAAAGTGTGGGAAAATAAAAAGACTTAGCTGTTTCTTTGGAAATTTACATTTTGACCTGTCTCCCAACTCTCTTTGGAATCTGATAACTATAGTGTCTCAGACATTCACAGGAAATTTTCAAATTAGCACCTTTCCACAAATGTTTCAAAGCTATACTGAGGACCCAGACAGGGAGAAGGGAGAGAGGAGGAGATTAGTGTCACTTACTAAAAATAAACAAGAGTGGAGGCTCTTTCTTCTATTCTCCTTACCATTAAATTTAATAGAAGAAAATAGATTAGATTACTGAAGAAAAACAACTGAGTTAATTTCTGCACTATAGAAATATGGAAGGGTTTCATAGTTTTAAAACACATATTTTTAGTTTCCAAATAATGTAATAACATGCTGGACTCCAAATATGAAGCAAAATAGACCTTTTAATAGAAAAAGGAACTTGAAAGTTAAAGAAGCATTCAGAATAAACAGTTCCAGGGCCTCTGCCTTTGTCTCGTCCATTTCCTGCTGGGTTATCACCTCAATTCTCACAAATCCTGCCAACAAGAGACAGGGGTACATGAATGTGTCATACAAGAAATTGCTACAGTAGTAAGCCTCTTTTGAAGTATATTGACCCAAAACTAAAGTTCGCAATGCATATTTTGGTGTCATGCTCTGTACTTTTTGGTCCTGTCACTAAAGTTTTATGCCTTTGGATGATAGTATAAACTTTTTTTTTTCCTTTTTAACCTCATTTTTCACTCTCTGAATGTCTAAGTATGCCTAACTAACTACATTGGCTAAGGTTGGCATTTTAAAATGCCATCAAATCTTCACAGTGTAAAGGATCTTTCACAGTTTAAGAAAAGCCTTACATGGGATAGATTTATTTATGATCCGTTAGTAAGTTTAGATATCTCACATAACACAAGGCCCCTTCAAGGCAGCACACATCTACTTAAGATTTATCGCAGCGGCAGGGAAATGCCAGACTTCTGATTTTATTTTCCTGTATATGTACATATACACTTAAACTTTGGTAGATGAACATCTTCGAAGATATTTTTGTAAAAAAAAATGAAATATTAGCATGATTTTAGAAATATATCTTATTGAAAGCAACTGTGAACTATTTAATGACTAACTGTCTGATTATTTCCCACCAGAAGAACTGTTGAGAAAGGGGGGAAAGTTCAGTGTAGTTTAGTTGGTGCAACACCAAACAATCTGTAGAAGAATGGCTTGCATGCTTATGACATCGGCTTGAGTTTTCCCGATTAAAAAAGGGGGGAAATGCTATAATTTTCCTATTTTGTCATTTTCTCTTGCAAATAAAATTATATTTTTCATTGAACCTCTAATCAGGCTTCTGAACTCCTTCCAAATGGCAGCTCCATTGTTGAGATATATTAAAAAGTGTCAGCAATCCCATCAGGAGTTAGATTTTCTTCATATATCTATCCATTTTTAAAAATATATGCAAATATTTACTGGCTATTTGCGCCTTTGTCGTATGCTCTTTACAAGACTATCTCTGGTGATCTTCAAATCTACAGAATCATGACTCTCTGACAGGGGATGAAACACTTCAGCCAGCGGGGAAAGTGGGCAAGAAAGAAGAGGCTCAAATTTGCTGTGCTGAGAACAAGTGGGAATCTCAAGCTTTCGGGGGGAAGTGAGTAGCAGTAAAGCTGTTTCCTTTGAGCTCCAAAGGTGAACGCTCACCTTTGATCAAGGACTCAAGCGTAATGAACATATTGGGGGAACATTCTTATTTCCTGAGAACTGTGTTTTTAAAATTTAAAATAACTACGCATATATTTTATCACCTGATTTAATCAAAAGAATTTGGCATGCAGAAGTCCTCGTCCAGTGGCTTCGAAGGGGTGAAGAGGTGAATAGGTTTTAATGACATTCATTGGTCAACTCATATAGCCTATCTACCTACCTAATAATTTGGAAATATAATTTTTAAATATATATTACATTTTAAAGAGTAGGGATAAAATTAACACATACTTAAGAAGCCAAGTTTGATGAGTAAATAATAGTCTTCATTGGTTAGCTATTCGTCCAGGTATGTCAACTGTTACCCTAACAAAGCAACATAAGACCAAATGAAAAGGGGAAAAAAAAAAAACATTTACAGAGAAAAATTGCCTTGTAAGAGTTTTCAGAAGCAAGGTTTTTTGTCCCGTCCCCCCCCCCGCCCCCCAGTCTGGACTTCCTAGACAAAAATATCCAGGTGTAAACAGCTGAGTTATGCCAACATGGGTGGTCTCTTTTCTCAGCCTCCTTTTTGTGAACTTGCCCATCTGGAGATGGAGGTTAATGCTGTCATCTGTAGAAGTTAGTCAAGGTGTAGAGACTAAGTAGCAATGTACCTTTGGACATATTTCATTCTTTGTGAGTGACTGGTTTTCTAGTTCTTTTTGTTACATGATCCTTTCAGACAGATGACGAAATAACATTTAAGACTATGGAAACCACGAGTTTGAACATTCTAACTCAGGCTAATAAAGAATAATTGTGACCAGAATTTTTAGTCCAGAGTACCCAAATTAAACCAAAAACAAACAAATAAACAACAAAAAAAATTTAAGCCATTTCTCATTCAAAAAGATGACAAAACCCCATGTGGGAATGTTTGCCAAATTACCTAATTTTTGTGATTTCCTTGTTGTTTCCTGTGTGATTTTTTAAATATTAAAAACCACAAATGTCTATTACAATGTAAGTAAAAGAATTTTCCCCCTTGATAAAGCATATTCAGTTTAGTGAGGACATTTTTATATCCTCCGGGTTTCTCTGTTTTAAACCCTGTCAACTCTCAGGAACCTCTCAATCAAGCACCTTTTTTATAGCTTTGGGCTATTGAAGCCTCCCCTGTTATTCTCTGAACCATAGCTTGAGGGATTTCCCCACCTTTCTGAGTCTCTGGTACACTGTGAAATAAAGAGGCTTAAAGACAAAAGAAAGAAATTTAGTTCATAATTCCCCTTTAGTCGATAAAGTCTCTGTACGTTAAATCAAGGCTTAGCTGTTTTTGTTTTTGTTCTTGTTTCATTTTGTTTCGAACTAACTGATCACTTTTTCTGTAAGAGAGAATTAATGGACCAAATAGAGCCCCATGTGCCATGAGAAACTATGCTGAACTTAAGCATCAGTTTACCAAGATAATAAATTCCCATTCATTTTTCTGGTAGAAGACAGTAGTTTTTGTTTTTGTTTTTGTTTATTTTTTTAGCTTCATAGAGGAATAGTTGACTTACAATAAATTGAAAATATTTAAAGTGAATAAAAAGTTTTGATACATATAATATCAACCCTTGAAACCATCATCACAATCAAGATAAACCTTTTCTTTACTGCCAACACTCTTTGTGTGCCTTTTAAACCCATTGTCTCTCCATGCCTACCCCCAGGCAACGTTGCCCCTGACCAAGTTCTCCAAGGTGATTTGCATTTTCTATAACTGTATGTAAATGTGATACAATGCATATGCATTTTCCCTGGATTTATTTTAAACCATTGCAGGCTACAGTGGTACAGAATCTACTTGGAAGTCCTCAAAAAGACCATGAAGCTTGATTGGGTTCTTGTCCAGATTTTGTGTTGATAGTTTTACCAGCATGACTCTGGTAAAAGCATATGAAGCATGCTCCAAAGTCACCCTCACCAACTCTGTTATATTTTCTCACCACTGTTGATCGAGTCCCGGGGCCAGTTTGACCTTGCTGGGTTGGATAAACTCATGCAAAAATTTTAAAGATTTTTATTTGAGATCCTCTGGTGCCATCACATGGCTGCCTCGAGATTGTGAAAGATTAGACTTGTATAATTTGCATCCAGATACAGTCCCATTATTTTTTCGTATTCTGAAACTGTTGATGACTTCCCATCGGGGCCCAGAATGTTAGTGAGCACGGCGTCTTCGACCTAATGATCATCTAGAGCATCACGCATATTCTCTGTTACATCTTCCCTCCCCTAGACTCACACACACCCTGGTCGGTTTTTGGTTTTGTTTTTCATAATAGCCACTTTCTTTATAAAAATTAGTATTTAGAATTATTTAATATTTTGAGTATTTTTAGTTGAGGTTCCTGCTGCAGTGAAGAAACTCTCTTGTTTTCAAAGCCTTCTACAATCTTTATTTACCCCCGAACGCATCTTTATCTTCAGATTTTTAGTAATCTCTTGTAAATAGAATGTTCCAAGTGTGATATCAGATCTTATTCTAGGGATGAGTTGAGACATATTATGGTATAACCTACCTAATACTTTTTTTTTTGTCATAATACAGGACCCATCAATAAAAACAGATAAAATCACATATTTAAAAGATGTCCAATAAATATATTTAGTGTATGAATGGTTCTCAGATAGAAGCTAAAATATCATGAATTTTATGCCAGTATTTACAATATTACAATAATGGATACCAGTGTGTGAAGATTTATAATTAGACAAACCTATTTGATGAGAAGACCGAATCTTCTCTGTGAGCAATCAAGCCTGCACAGGAAGAGATCATGAAGTGTAAGGAACACCTTAAACCCAAATTGGCAGAAGATTGTGCTAATTTACCTGCTGCTGCTCCTCTCCTAAGAAAGGTCAGTGGACTGTCAGAAAATCAAGATAAAGTGAGTAAAAAACAAATGATCGGTATCTGATGATTTTCATGAAGTTAGAGCACCAAGGAATTGTCTAGGATTTTCATAAACAATAACAGCAACAATAACAACAAAATTAAGATTCAAAATACTATATGCAGACCTAGGATAGAAGTTTATTTCAAGAAAATTACAAATTACAAACATCTCTCTGATGTTCTGATAGAAAATATCCATCCCCATTTGTTATCTGAGAGTTTCATATTTTATATCCTAGTACATAGATTTCAGATTTTCTTGAGTTTTTATAAAAACACAAAAACAGGTTTATGATTAATCCCCCTATATTCACCCAGCTTGTGTGCCAATAACACTGTTTGGGGAATTGAAAGTAGCTCAAAGTTTGGCACTGATTAGTATACTCTTCCCACAATTGGCTCAGAAATTTGGTTTATTTCTAGCTTGCATCTCATTTATTAATTTTACATGCCATTAAGTATACTTCATTAATTTTTGCATTTTATTAAATGCAAGGAAGGTTTGCTTAAGTATTTTGTGCATTTCTTTTACTTGGACCCATTTTAATTGAAAGATTAGGTAAGGAAACAGTTACTGCTACCCAGAGAGCACTGTAATCAAGCATGTATTTCTATCTATAAGTAAGTAATACTATAAAACGGAATGCTTTCCCACATCCATCAAAACAGGGCTGTATGTATGTGTATGTTTTCATAATCTCTGAGACAAAAATAAAAAACAATGTAAAAATACTGAAAAACTAATTTTGTCAGTTGCAAGCTTTTCTATGATGGAGAATACACAATTGTATGCTCAGGATCACAGCACTTGCTATTCTAACTTACACTTTGATTCTAATACATAGTTGTCTTTCCTTTTATCCTTAAGCAGAGTAGAGACCCATTATTTCCTGATGAAGTTCAACCTTATCGAAATTCACTCCTTTACCCAAGGAAGAAGGCAGTGTTTAACATTGCTGTGAAGTCCTCAAGTTTTTTTTTTTTCCAAGACGCAGAGACTTGAAATCATCTTTGATAACTTTTCTCTTTGTAAAGCCACTACATATTCCTTTTATCTATACAAAGATAAAGCAGATGTTCGCTTCTGAAATGAAGTTATTGTAAAAGCTGAAGCCTGTAAGAGTAAAAACTGCCTCCATGAGATTGAAGATAATGTTTCATGCTGAAAATACAAGTTCATTCTCTTGGAATCATGATTCATTTTGGGAATATAGAAGGGGGGAACTCAGCAAAAATCTAAATTCTCTTCTGGAGAGCAGGCCCCTTGTAGTACAGACTTCCCCAGTTAGGTGAGTGTCATAGGAACCCATCTGTATCACCCTTCCAACTGGGTACATTGTGAGGGACTGTATTCAGCTTCAGCAAAATTGTTTTGAAGAATCTTTCAGTGTTTGCCCATTTCATGGTGGGTGACTTACGAATGCACCTGCCCACACCGTGCTGAGTGTTCAGCAGTTTTTGACCAAAAATGACACGACCCCCATGCCCCACCCTCCCTATTCACCAGACTCGCCTGGGTCAGCTTTTTCTTTGTTTGTTTGTTTCCCAAGTGATAAAAGACCTCGAAGGGAAACATTTTGCTGATGTGGAAGAGGGGAAATAAAAAACGGTGGAAGCACTAAAAGGCATCAAAATTGATGAGCTCAAAAACTGTTTTGAGCAGTGGAACAAAGATCAACTCAATAGGTGTATTGCATCAAGTGGAGAGTACTTTGAAGGTGACTGAAGTTTAAACATGTAAGAATGTTACCAAATGTGGGCTCATTTGGGGGGTGGGGGCTCAGACTCTATTAGCGAAACAATGCCCCCCCTTCCCTGGGGTCCCTCTGTTCTAGGTTCTTTACCTGCCGCCCTTAGAAATTATGGCTCTTAATGACAGAGTTTGGTGAAAAGGAAAGGAATTATTTATTCAGAAGCTATACGGGTTTTGAATAATGCCTAAATGGCACCATTAAATTTCAAAATCCCTTTAAAACAACCACCAGCACACACACAGTCCTGGCTTTCCCCTCTTTGCCCAGTCAGGCCAGTCAGGGGTACCGTCCTTCAAAAGGAAAAGGACAGAAGTCCGGGCAGGCCTCTCGCAGGTCCCTGCACCATCAGCTGGGTCGCCGTGACCTCCAGTTCTTAATCCAAACCCACGTGGCACTTTCTCATGGCCACCAGCAAGAGTCCTTCCTCCCCTTCCCTTCCCGCATGGTCTTCACATTGTTCCCTGTGGCTTGCAAGGAACCACCTCTCAGCTCTCACGCACAGGCACTGTAACTCGGGGATCTTCTTCCCAGTCAGCTCCTGGGCTTAAGGTATGCAAAACTTCCTGGTTAGCGTTGTTGATATGCAAAATAACCATCTTTATGTTTGAGGTATGAAGCTATCTTGCTTTTAAGTGCAAAATGACTCTCAATGGCCTGGTTCCTGGCACGTCTGGAGCCGGCCTGTTATTGACATGCAAAGGAACTCGGAAAGGCCCAGCTCCATGTCTCCCCTCCCCCATGGTGGCCCCGCCTTGGGGGGGGGAGGGAGAGTATCTTATATTTTTCTTGGACACTCCACATTCTGGACACCATTACAAATCTTCCTTTCGTGGGGAGGGCCCTGTTACAAGAATAAGTACACATTTTAAATAAATAAATTCCATTTTGGGGAGGGCTCCCAGCTTGCATACATATTTATTTTGGGGGAGTATATTTTATTGAGTATGCTATTACAGTTGTCCCATTTTTCCCCTATTCATCCCCTCCTCCCTGCACCCCATCCCATCATCCCCACACCTCTTAGTTCACGTCCATGGACTGTACATATCAGTTCTTTGGCTGCTTACTTTCTTATACTAGTCTTAACCTCCCCCGTCTATTTTTTTTTTTTGTCAACATTTTCCCACTACTGCTTTCCCCAACCCCACCCACCCCCACCTCCCACCCTCAATCCTTCCCCCATTTGGTTTTGTCAATGGGTCCTTTATGCATGTTCCTTGATGACCCTTCCGCTCCTTTTCCCCTGTCATCCACCTCCCTACTCCACTCCTGTCATTGTCAGTTTCTTTTTTTATTTCAATGTTGCTCATTATATTTTGCTTGCTTGCTTATTTTGTTGATTAGGCTCCACTTCTAGGTGAGATCATATGGCATTTGTCTTTCACCCCCTGGCTTATTTCACTTAGCATAATGCTCTCCAGATCCATCCATGGTGTCGCAAAGGGTAGTAGCTCCTTCTTTCTTTCTGCTGCATAATATCCCATTCTATAAATGTACCACAGTTTTTTGATCCACTCATTTACTGTTGGGCACTTAGGTTGCTTCCAATTCTTGGCTATTGTAAATTGTGCTGCTCTGAACATTGGGTGTATAGGTTCCTTTGAATTGGTGTCTCAGGATTCTTAGGGTACAATCCCAGAAGTGGAATTGCTGGGTCAAAAAGCAGATCCATTTTTAGTTTTTTGAGGAAATTCCATGCTGTTTTTCATAGTGGTTTGCCTGGGTCCAGTTTTGGTGGGTCTCAGGGTCCCCGAAGGTGAGATGGCTCAGCGAAGAAGCGGAGACAGACACCAGGGCTGGGTGCAGGAGGAGGACAGACAGACTTGTGAGCCGGTTCTGCCTCTTAAGCTCAGAAACTTTATTTTTTTTAGAAATAGAACAAGGAACTGATACATAGTGCGGTTACAAGATAACTGCTATAGTAACTATTCTAAATAAAGGTCATTCTGACCAGGAAGGCTATTGGGACCTTCAAAGAGGTGTAAATGTATGGGATGTTAAGTCTGGGCTAAGAATAGAGTGTTTGCCAGGGCTTAGTGAGCCGATAAAGGTTACAAAAGATTCAGTAATAAAACTTTCCTCCATATCTCTGGCAGCTGGTCTGCCCATGCTTTAATATTAACTTTCCAGACAGGGGGAGTGGAAAGCAGTGGAGTGGTCGGGGGCTTTTGTCCTACAATTAACAAATCCTTTTGCATAGCAAGGGGAGGGGGGATTGTGCAGGTTTTTTGCAGTAAAGTACAAGCACCAGAAAATAGCACCCCCAACTATCAATAACAGCTGGCATTCAAGAGGGGATGACCAGGAAATCCAACTATGGTTGCTTCTGCTGTGCAGTCACTCCTCATCTGTCTTTACTGTGTCAAAGGTGGGCTGTTGGTCGGCTCCTGACAGTGGCTGCACCAGTCTGCATTCCCACCAACAGTGCACTAGAGTTCTCTTTTCTCCACAACCTCACCAGCACTTGTTTGTTGATTTGCTTATGACTGCCATTCTAACCGGTGTGAAGTGATATCTCATTGTGGTTTTAATTTGTATCTCTCTGATGGTTACTGATGCTGAGCATCCTTTCCTGTGTCTCTCAGCCCTGTGTATGTCCTCCTTGGAGAAGTGTCTATTCAGGGCCTTTGCCTATTTTTTAATTGGATTGTTTGTCTTCCTAGAGTGAAGTTATGTGAGTTTTTTATATATTTTGGAGATCAAACCCTTGTCCAAGGTATCGTTCGCAAAGATATTTTCTCATACAGTTGGTTCCCTTTTCATTTTGCTGATGCTTTCTTTAGCCATGCAGAAGCGTTTTATTTTGATGAAGTCCCATTTATTTATTCTTTCCTTTAAGTCCCTTGCTCTAGGGGACATATCAGTGAAAATATTGCTGCATGGAATATCGGAGATTTTCCTGTTTACACTCTCCTCTAGGACTTTTATGTTGCCATGACTTATACTGAAGTCTTTATCCATCTTGAGTTTATTTTTATGTGTGGTGTAAGTTGGTGGCCAGATTTCATTTTTGTGCATGTAACTGTCCAGATCTCCCTACACCATTTGTTGAAGAGGCTATTTTTACTCTATTTGATGCTCATGCCCCCTTTGTCGAATATTAATTGACCATAGAGACACTGGTTTATTTCTGAGCTCTCTATCCTGTTCCATTGATCTATGTGTCTGTTCTTATGCCAGCACCAGACTGTTTTGATTACAGTAGCCTTATAATATAGTTTGATGTCAGGCATTGTGATCCCTTCTATTTTGTTTTCCTTCCTCAAAATTGCTGCAGCTGTTTGGGGTTGTTTATGGTTCCAAATAAATTTTTGAATGTTTGTTCTATATTTGTGAAATATATCATTAGCATTTTAATAGGGACTGTGTTGAATCTATAAATTGCTTTGGGTTGTATGAACATTTTGATGACATTAATTCTTCCAATCCATGAACATGGTATATGCTTCCATTTATTTGTGTCTTCCTTAATTTCTTTCTTCAAGGTTGTGTAGTTTTTTGAGTATAGGTCTTTTATTTCCTTGGTTAAGTTTATTCCTAGATACTTCACTGTATTTGTTTATATAGTAAATGGGATTTTTTTCCCCCTGATTTCTAATTCTGATATTTCATTGTTGGTGTACAAAAATGCCTTCTATTTCTGAATATTAACTTTGTATCCTGGTGGTATACCAAATTCATTTATTAGGCCAAGTAGTTTTTTGGTGGAGCCTATCGGATTTTCTATGTACACTATCAGGTCATCTGCAAACAATGACAGCTTCATTTCCTCCTTTCCAATTTGGATGTTTTTTATTTCTTTTTCTTGCCTTATAGCTATGGCTAGGACTTCTGAATCTGCTTCTTTCTTTTTCAAAAATTTAAAAAGATTTTCATTTATTTATTTTTAGAGGGGAAGGGAGTGAGAAGAAGAGGATAGGAACATCAATGTGTGATTGCCCCTCGTGCACCCACTACTGGGGATCTGGTCTGCAGCCCAGACATGTGCCCTGACTGGGAATTGAACCAGTGACCCTTTGCCTTGCAGGCCAGCACTCAATCCACTGAGCCACACCAGCCAGGGATGAACCTGTTTCTTATAGTTATAGCAACATGTATTTACTGATGTTGTTGTTAATTTCACATTAAAGTAAGAATGGCGAAAATGATATAACTCCCATGTTATATATTTTTGATCCCACAGTTTCTAGATTCACCACTCACTAAGGTGTATCTCTAGTGAAATTATCTAATTATCTAGAGTCTGAGCCTGTGATATGGGACTAATGTACCTACCTCATAAATTTGTCATTAACAAATATAACAGCAACTGTAAAGAGCTTAGTAGAGTGACTTTTTTGTTTATTTTGTTGTTTTTTCTTTGTGCTATCATTTTAAAATGATTTATTTGTGCCTGTGAGGATAGGTTGAAGGTAAAACAAACAAATAATTTTGTAGGAGTCCAAATATATGATGCAAAGATATATAAAAATAATATATTTGTCCTCTGAATAACTATGAAATATGAACACTGATGGACCATGTGGAGAGAGATTTGGGCAGGAGTAAGGCACAGTAAGAATTTTGGAATTGTGCTTCCCACCTGACAAACACCTCACACAATGGAAGCCTCATTTTAAATCCATTCTGGGAACTTTGCTCGACACATATACATTCACGTACACAAGCTTTGTTACAACTCTCTTTTCATTCAACAAAAGCTGCAAGGGGATTTTCCACTGCACATTCTATTTAGTTTTCACCTATCACAACACATTATGCCAATCTCTTGGCAGATCAATTGAAAAGTATTGGGAAGCTCTTTCTATACCACGTGTGGCACAGCTTGTGACATTTGTTGAGTGATATGGAGGTCAAGAACTTAAGCATTGATAGTGCGAAAAAATAGCTCTGGTATTGCTGTCAGTGATATATACTCTTCGGAGTTTTGGATTTTTTTGTTTGTTTGTTTATGGTTTTAAAATAGGCCAGCTAATAAGTTAGATGATAGGTTTTAGAAAAGAATAAACTGTGGACTAAGAACTCATGTATTAATTTAAGAACATTTTTAATCACAGTTGCTTTCTAGTGTCTGTATATGTAACACCATTTATAGCAAGATTAGAATAGGGGTTATTTGACATAAAAGTGGAGTTGTATAAAAATGACAAGTTGCTATATTCACAACATGTTTTGACAACTAAGTAAAGGTATGTTTACTTATATCATTTTAAAACAACAGATTTTATCCCATTAAGTTCTATAATGCTGTGGGCCATGTTAACACTTTTTCAAAATGAGAATTTTATAACATCAATTGACCTTTACTTGTACAAGAACATCAGTATCTAAAGAATCAATACATTGTTTGTATATTTGCAGTTTCTAACAATATCAGATATATAGATCATTATTTTATAGTTATTTTATGCCTGCTTCTACTTAAACATTACAAGGGACCTTGCCTAGAAAACATGTTGGTACATAGATTGCCATGGTCAAGTTCTGCAAAGAAGAGGCACAGTATTTATTTGATGGAGAGATGTTACATAGTGCCATATATTTAAATGAAAATGGGTACTACCAATGAAATAAGTAGCACATTTAATATAAGAATTTTAAAAAGCATTATTTAAAATATGTCACATGGGACTCTTCAGGAGTCCAGACCACCAGGTAAAGACTCTGGTCAAGCCTTAGCTTGAGAAACATGAATTAACCATAATCTGCCATTCCCTAGTGTGGGACCCAAGGCAAGTTCCCTAAATCACTTCGAGGAATATGTTTCTAATAATTAACTTGATGAAATGGTAATGTCTCCCCTATTAGGGGTTGTTTGAAGTTTAAATGTTATAAAGGTTATGTAAGTACTTAGTAGAGTATCTTGTACATAGTAGATTCTCAATATATATTTTCTATTTTTGCAACTACCAAGTCGGTTTATTCAGGTGATCTTATTCAGTTGTCTAGTCTTTATTTTTTCAGAGTTCAAATGAGAAAGTTGACCTACATGGCTTCTGAATTCTCTATTTCAACCATAAGGTTCCAGTTCATATTACTTACTTATCTACAAGGAAATATTCCATTAATACTCTTCACTTAATTTATTGGTAAAATGTATGTGTTTTTCCTTCTCTGTTTGTATGTGTTTATACCAATGTATTTCAGATAGTTATACCAGCTAATGTTATAACTAATAATCCTGCTATAAAGATTTTCTTCCCTGTCATATTATAAACTCTCAGTGAGGGCCGTAAGGGAAAATAAACCCAATTCTGTGATATCATATGAGTAGAATTTCCAGGAAAATATTTTCATATTATTGATTGCAACAAATTTTTATTTTTATATTTTTTAGGAAAAAACAACCATTATCTCAAACTATTAGTTTACATCCTTAGAAAAACAGATGCCAGGAAAGGGTTAATGTTTAAGGAATTTATGGAGAGAAATGACTGTGTGAAGGAGACAAAGGAGCAGACCTTCAGCTTGCCGGATGTAATTCTAACCCCAAGTAAGGGAGGAAAACCAACAACACAGCAATGGGGACGACATTTTACTTTATGCCAAGGAGGATTCTTCAAAATTAGGAAATCCCTGAGCTAAAGTAGGTTTGCAAAGTAGTGTTTAGTCTCCAGGAACGGATCTGCTTTAGAATCTCCATGGCACTCCCATTATGGAAGCCATGGCCTTAGCACAAACATGGCGGTGGATTTCCAAGGCGTAAACCAAGGCCCTGGACCAGCCGTGCTGCTTCTAGGAAGGCGTCTGCAGCTGTGCTCGCATGGCCACCGTGCCAGTTGTTGCTGCTCCCCAGGACTCGCTTATTAAAGGCAAAGGCTCTAGGGTCTTAGGGGAGTGATGAAGCCAGAGGCTGGCCTGTGTCACTCTGCATTGTGAGAACTTGTTAGACTTTTGGAAAACTCCTTTTGCCCCCTGGTATCATGGGAATAATATACACATCACTTCAAACCTAATTCAAAGAGCAGGAAATTTCTCTGAAAGTTTCTGCAGATATGAAGATTGTTTTCCCCAAGAAACATCTTCCGTAATTTAACCTGTCCTTTTACTATAGCAACCCACATTTTAAAAAAAAAACATCGAAACTACCTTTATTGTGTTTTGAATAGCTGCCTATTCCACTGTGACTAAAAGTATTTTACTATGACTGGATATTCTGTTTATAATATTTTAATGTTATGCCATTTCACTTATATATAAGTCCTTCGGTTAATATCCTGAAGCCAAAAATCCTATACTGACTAACTTTAACAGCTGTCATTTTTCTTACATTTCAGTAGGAACAGTTACTAAAAAGATATATAAGGCACAGGGCCAGCCCTCCCAATATTTCCCTCTACAGTATTGAGTATACAGATCTATCAAACACATTCAAATCTGTTTTTTCTTCTTTTCTTCCCAAATATTAATATTTTACATATAACATTTGCTATTAATGTTCTCTTTTTTTAACTGATTGTATTTAAAGATGGCAAATATTTGCTATAATTAACCTAGAAACATTTACCATTTAGACAATTGATTAGACTTAGATGTGGCTATGAATGATAAATTTAATTGTGTTACAGGATATTTATAGCATAATTCTTCAAATGGAAATTTTCCATTGTCTGTTTAATTATAGAATTTATTCTAGACAATATTTGCAAGTATATTTTACTCAGAGTACTGAAGAGAAGAAGGCATAAGTGGTAAAGTATATTGGAAAAAAACCAATATATCTTTTATATGCTAGAATATATTTTTTTACCCTAAGTCTTAATTTCTTCTTGTGTTGGTCCTTGGACTTTAGGAATCTTTGAGTAAATAGATCCAAAATCCATGCAAATGTCATGTAAGCCTTGTTTTAATTATGTTTAAAACAATATATATGTATATATATACACAGTGAATTGACAATATTACTACATCATAAGTACAGCTGTAAGAGAATATTAGCTAATTCATTATATCAGTAGAAAGTCATAATCTTTATAATATTAATTTCTTAGTAAGCTGACATCAGAGAAAAATCCCACAGTGTAATGAAAAGAATTATTTATCACACATTTGAAAAGCAATAGCTTTTAGTTATTATGAATTATATAATAAAAATTATACAGAAACACAATATAAGATTAATTAGAATGCTTAGAATAATGGCACAAACCATTCATACTCTTCTAAAAAACAAGTCAAAAATAGAACACACAAATAACAATGAACTCAAATATAGACTTCTACGAAAAATTAAACATAAACTAGATAGAACATGAAAGCACAGTTGGCTCATTTCATTTCAGCCTTGCACATTGATTTGTATTAATTTCGCTTTTCCTCCTGCCTTCTTACTGGTGCTTGTTTTCATGGGCGGTTTACAATTCATCATCGCATTCACTGAAGCATATGGTTCCTTCTACACGCACGAAATGAAATGCGTGTTTGGGGACTATGTAACTAAATATGGGCCTTTCCTTACTATCAGGGTATTATTTTCAGAAATCTCTGAGGCTGCAGCTGCAGCCACCTCTTCCGCAGATCATCAACACTGTCACATGCATTTAGGAAGACAGTCAAATGGGTACAGGCAATTTCAGCAGCACAGAGAGATTTTTTTTCTGTACTTTTAACTGTTAGAAAAAAAACACACGAAAAACCAAAACTATAGGTTATTTTAGTAGTGAAGAAAGCCCGAAGTGGTATATTCATCACTTTTTCACTTCTCTGGTTCCACAGACAAGAAATATGAATTTACATCTTTTAATAGCATGGGAAAGCTATTAAACTTACTGATGAAAAGAATAAGAATTATATAGTGGTTATGTAAATATTCATAACTCAATGCTGAATACAAGAGACATTCATAAATGAAAGTAATTATGTAACATTGTATATAAAGTCATGGACAAAGTGATATGAGGAAAGTCTAAGCAAAACTAAACCATGAATCATAATTTTGTTATCAGGAACGATGAAAGCATGAAATAAGACATCATTAAATATGAAAATTAACTGCACATTTTTTAAAACTTTTATTTATTTTTGAAAACATATTTTATTGATTATGCTAGTACAATTGTCCCATTTTTATTCTCCCCTTTATTCCCCTCTGCCCTGCACCACCGCCTCCTACCAGCATCCCCCCCAACCCTTAGTTCATGTCCATGGGTTGTACATATAAGTTCTTTGGCGTCTCCCTGTCTATTTTGTGTCTTCCATTTATGTTTCTTATTCCCTGTACCTGAAAGGCACATTCTAAGTTAACAAGATACAACTTAAAATTAAGTACAATCGTTTAAATTATCTGGGTCTAAGAAAGTAACAGCAACATTAATTTCAGTAGTTATAAGGGAAAATAGAAACATTTAAGCAGTTAAATTTAATTTATTCTTTAATTTGAGGTGTATTGTGCATGCTGTGATAGTGACTTAATGTGTTTATAGTTCTCTGAGTCTTCCCAAATGAATACAGCCATGTTACTAATCTCCAGCTCAATTGAGATACAGAACAGTTTGACCTGCCCTTCCCCTGTCCCCCAACCATTGCCTCATTCTCCACTACTCCAGCCCCTAGCAAACACCAACCTATTTTCTGTTTTCCTTTTCCTGATTGTCATATAAATGGAATCATACAGTATAACTGAGTTGGGCTTCTTTTACTTAAGGTACATAATGCCTTGAAATTCACTCCTGCTACCCTGCACATGTAGCTATTGCTGGGCCACTGAACTCAGATAAATGGATTCCATAAGCCAGGTTAGAGATTCTTTTTCTGTAGGGTGGAGGCTGGGCAAGAGAAACTGTATTTTTAATAAATTGTCTCAGGTTATTTGATGTAAGAGGGCTTTGGAATATGCTGGTAAGAAGGCCTGAACTAAGAAAGGGTAATTACCCCGAAACTAATTCAGAAGATTGTTTGCCAGTAGAGGTCAAGGAGAGGAGACAGAAGGCTCCTGGCACTCCACCCATTCCTAAAGAACAGAGCCTTCAGGGACATGGATCCTAGTTTCATTAATAACAGTCTCAAACACTAATATGACACCTTACTTCAGAAACAAGGGTGGATCATTAAATCATAGCTTACATTTGGCAAAACATGATTGTCTCTGCAAAAAGACAGAGTTCATTAGTTATAAAGAAATAGGAATGTCTGTAACTAGAGCAGTAAAGGAGACGTATTAGAATTATTTTATTTGTAATAAATTAGCTAAATTAAAAAAACAAAAACAAACAAACAAAAAAAACTCTTTCCACCATGTGAGGAGAAAACAAGAAAATAGCCGTCCGTAAACTGGGAATGGGCTCTCTCCAGGATTCAATCTGCCAGGGCTTAATCTTGGATTTCCAGCGGGCAGAACAGTGAGAGACAAGTGCTTGTTCTTGGAGCCACACAGTCTATGGCAGAGTAAGGCAGTGTTGTTACCCTTATTGATACAACGGTGGACTGAATAACAACTCGGGTGATTTGTTTGAGGGTATAGTTCCAATAATGATGGGTTTAAAATTCAACTCCAATTTATTGATCCCTAAATCTGTTCTTCTCACTACCTGACAAACTTTTCAGAGTTCAAAGTGCCAGGTTAGGAACTCTTGTCCTCGAGGAGTTTATAGTTTAGCAGAGGTAATAAACTTATATAGGTTATGAAAAATTACTTACAACATATCAGCCCTTGTTTCTGGGATGTTCAGGATTAGATTGGCATCAGTCCTAGAGATTCAAATATTTTCTTCTTTTATTTCTACCTCTTCCTCTTCTTGCCTCATTTTGTGGGTTGAGTTGAACCGCCATTCCATAAAGGAGAGGGATATCGTGAAGTTCTAACCCATAATGCCCCCAAATGTGACCTTGTTTGCAAACAAGGTCACTTCAGATGTAATAAGTTAAGACAAGATTATACTGAAATAGGATGAGTTCATTTCACTATGAACTGGTGTTCTTATAAGATGGCCTTGAGAAGACAGATCCACACAGAGAGCACCATGTGATGAGAAAGGCAGAGATGGGCAATATGCAGCTATAAGCAAAGGGATGCCAGCGGTTGCTAGGAAACTAGAAGGTAGGAAGAGGAAAGGAAGGATTCCCTTATGGGTTTCAAAGCGTAACCTTGAAAGCACCTTGATTTCAGACTTCTAGTCCTCAGAATTGTGAGAAAATAAATGTAATGTGTTTTAAGCGCTCAGTTTGTAGTACTTTGTTACAGCAGTCATAAGAAACTAATGCATATATATCAACAAAAACAATGATTTTTTTCTATCTATGTTAACTTTATTCCCATATACTGCATGTTCGTTTCCTTATGAACCAGAAGCAGGAAGGGTCAGGGGGCACGAACACAGAATTTTCAAGGCTTATATCACTTTGCTTTTTTTTCTGTTTTGTGTGGTCCCTGAGGAGTGAGAATTTCCTGCCTCTAGTCTTTGTACATAAAATACAAGGGAAGCACTATGATTGACCAAACAATGTGATTGCTGTGAAGGGCATTGCCTGCCTCACTGGCACATGTACTGACCCCTGTGGCAAGAAGGGAAGGAAGGTGTAATAATTTTGCCTCTCTAAAACCATGTAGAGTAAAGGTGTGTAATGATGTGGATGAATTTTGAGTAAGACTTATGAAAAAATTTTATTATTGGTTTAGAAGGTTTATCGGACATTCAAAGTAGAGATATATAACCAGATAGATAGATAGATGATAGAGAGACCGAGAGATAGATAGAGAGATGATATAGATATAGATGATATGGAAATAGACAGATGTATATAAACATATAACAGGGGAGCAAATGCATTTTTACACAAAAGCTAGGATGCTATATGTGCATTACTCTATCGTTATGATCTATCAAGAGAGCGAATGATGAAATGTATCATTATTTATATTTTGAAGATAAAGCCAATTAAGTCATAAAAAGAGGAGTTTCTTTAAGCCTGAGAGCGAAGCCTAGTGATTAAGTGTCAGAGAGAGACTTGGATTCTAATTCCAGTTCTGATATTTGTCACCTGTGTGATCTTCAATGGTTAATTTGTCCTCTTAGAATTTTAGATTTTTCTCTATGGTAATGGTCATTGGGGAGATTAAATAAGATACACCAAGTATTCAGTAGAGTATCTGGGATTTTTATTAAGTGCTTAGCCAAGGTCAGCTATGTGTTTTATAATTTTAATTTTCTAGGTTCCGATGAGGCTGCTGCTGCCAACAGGAGCATGTTCTCATTTTCCTGGTGTAGGCATCTGAACTCAGAGCCCAGAAGTGAGGAGGCCAGCCTGACGGAGGGACCGGTCTCAGGGTTGGAACAATGAGGAAATACCACCATGAACACTGAAGGCAATGGTACAGGGTTTCTCTCATAACTTTTAAAAGTTTGGTTAATCACGGTTTAGACCATTCTTGGTAGACCCAGAGAGCTGAATCTTGTAAAGAACAAATTGATGTCAGAATAAGCCCTGTGTTCAATCTTAGTATCAGAAGCCACTGTAGAAATGAATTAAGTAGCTTGCGTACTCTGCCGCCTCCTAAGAGCTCTCAGCATCCAAGAGGGGACAATATTCACTTAAACTATTTAGTCCTGCTGACTGTGGGTGATGCTGTGATGCTATGAGAACCCAGAAGCAAAAGGAATAAAAAAATCAAAATTTATTTTAATTTTGAGAGTGGAATTTGGGCTTGTAACTTCAAAACCTTTAAGTCTGTATGCACAAATATCTGAAGTTTGCCTCACTTGCCTTTTCACTTAAAGTGTCAATACATTTTCTATTTTGCTTAAACTCTAGATGACCCTACTGACTATTAGACAATAATAAAAAGGCATGTACATGTTTATAATTATGATAACAGCATAAATGTTAAAGGCACAGATCTTCAATACTCTTTATGTTTCCATATGGAGAAATTTTCTTTAGACACTTTTTCTTTTTACACATTGCTCAAAAAACTAAATATATAGAGGCACCTATGATTTTTGTTCTTATCTTTAGTTTTTGTTTGGATAGTAATTTTCTTAATTTAATATTGCAAATTTGTTAATTGTATGTTTCCACTGGATTTAAAATAAAGCCATTTATAGTTCCCCAATAAGAAACTCCATTGTGATTCAAAGTAATTCTGATTGATGTAAAATTTATTTCTGAAGATATTATAAATATATACATGGTATACATTTATAGGAATTCAGCTGTTCTCACTTTAATCTTACTTCTTCTTTGCCTCCTTCTTCCATTTTTACTCTTCTCCTTGTCATCATTTAAGAAACTTAAAGTTTGACACACACAGTAAAATGACTTAAAAAAAACAACAAAGAATAAAACCAGTATATCTGTAAGTGAATGGGTTTTTAACCAAGACTGACTGAAAATCTCAGTTCCAACACTTCTGGTTGAAATTTTAGCCAGCTTTCTTAATTTCTCTACAACCTAGTTTGTTGAGAACTAGGATTCAGCCAATGATTGAGCCAACATGTGTTCACTTAGATGAGTATCTGAGATATAGTAAGTGCTAAATAAGTGGCAACTCTTATTTAACAGGAATAAAGATTATTTAATATCAAGAAATGTGAGATGAGCTTAATTTAGAAAATTACCACAATTAAAGTGAAACATTAGTTTGCTCACAGTAATATATTTGCATAAATAGATAAAGTAGAACATTCATTAGTAGTAAATAAAAATGAATTTAGAAAATGTTCTGCATATATATAAAAAGTTTCTTAAATTTTGCAAAAATAAGTGGGAGTCAATGCAATACCATTAATCACCCATTTAAAATGGCTGTAATGCTAGCTAATATGCAATATTAAGGGCCGGTGAGTTTGGGAAGCCTCCAGAACTTTCACACACTGCTGGTGTGATTATGCAATTTTGCAGCCATGTAGACAAACTGCTTCCAGTTTCCATAAAGTTAAATCTACACTTATTTCATGACACTCCAACTCCACTCCCCAGAGCTTACCAAAAAGGAACAAAAATACAATATACATCCATAAACTGATTTGTATGGGAAAGTTCGTAAAACTTTATTTGAAATAATAAAAAACTGGAAATAACACAAATGCCTATCAGTATGAGAATAGATAAATTGTAATACATTTCTATAAAGGAAGTATTTTTCAGCAATAATATGACAAACTGCTGATAAACTCAATATGAATGAATGTCAAAAATAATTTGCTGATGCTGACAAAATAAATTCATACTATTTTATTTATATAAAATTATAACACAGGCAAAACCAATCTACAGTGACAGAAAGAAGCTCACGGCTTGCCAGGTCCCAGAGTGAGGATGTATTGACTAGAAATCGGAATGAGGATATATTTGAAATAGTATGAAAATTTTCTATCCTGGTTATTGTGGATGATTACATGGGTCTGTGCATTTCTGACAAAATTCATTGACCATGTAGTTTAAATGACTGCATTATGTTGTATATAATTTGAACCCCAAAATGACAAAAAAGTTGGAGTGTACCAAATATAAAAGATTAACTAAGACAAATAAAAAAGACTTTTAACAATTATTTGTCCTATGACAGGCTGGATGATAATGATTTTGACACAATAGAGAAATCATTGCGTGAAGTAAAGTCTGAATACGTAAAGCTTCATTCACTTTATTAGTAACGATCACCTGCCTCCCGAGCACTTTCCAGATATTCCTGAACATATTTTTAAATTTTTTCAAATATTTTAGAAACTGGCTTCATATTAATTTTTTCCTCTCCACCTTTCTCGAGCTACCACACTGTCCCTTTTGCTGATGATGGCTGCAAGAGAACCCCTCCGTGGAACACTGTAATCATCTCAGGATGGACGCCACAGGGTCTGTAGTGCCTGTGAGGAAAGAATGCTGATTGCATACCTCTGTCACTACTTTACTTCACGTGTATGGCAAACAATTTTTTATTTCTTCCAGCAAAGCAGAAAACAGATTTTATGTCTTATTGTGAAGGCCAAGTAATTATGGAAGTGAAGTACTGTGTGAAGTAGCTTCCAAGAGCTGGGGAGTCCTAGGGGACCCCAATCCAGAGTGTTTCTGTTTTCTCCTCAGATCCTGAACAAACTGAAGTATAAAATAAAGAATTAATATCTAGATTAAAAAATATTGCCTGTATTACGGATAAATCCAGATCGGGGGACGTGGATTAGCCGAAAAGCAAAATGCACCATCTAACGCAGAAAAGGGCCGAGGTCGCCAGGCTACACACTGACATAGACAGCGCTGCAAACACACAGCATGTACTCTCCCTGGGCAAGCTGAATCCCCAGAGGAAAAAGCATCACTTACTCATTCCAAATGTCCAATCATATATTTCACCCACCACACCAGAGACAGAGTAGAGAAAAAAGGAAAATGAAGGAGATACTGAGAGTGGTAAAATAATATTCCTCCCATGCAGAATAATTTCATTTCCCCAATGAGATCGGGTCTCCACCCTTCTCCGTCCCAGTGAATAACTAGGACAATACATGTATGGACTAAATCAACAGCATTCCTTGACCACTGGACCCACCAGGCTTGGCTAATGGGAGAAATTGCCAGGAGACAGGAGGACAGGCGTAATTAAGGTCATGGTGGCTAGCAGCTTCGTTTCTCCACGAAATTCTGAAGCTCTTACCTGTCACCCTTTCCAAAGCTCCAGATGCAGTTCTTCCTCTGGATTAAACCATATTTTTCTTCTTACCCCTTTTTTCCCTTTGAATAGTAACATCCCTCATGGTTTGTCCTAACTCTGGCCACACAGGTAAAAAATAACCCCTTCTTTAAACCCTTCATAATTGCCTGTTAGAGTGTCATCTGTTTTTTTTTGCTTGTTTGTTTGTTTGGTAGCTTTTTGCCAGTTCCTGGATTAAAATGGCAGTTTGTTCCTCCTGGTTCTGCTCGTTACAACACAAGCCGATCCCATCACCCAAGCCCGCTGCAGATCCTCTGCTTGTTCATGTGACAGGGAAGAATTTAAACAGCACCACAACTAGCAAACACAAGGAAATCGAAATACATGACAGAACACAATGAGAAGCTAATGGATACTAGGCTATTGATGTAAGTAGGTTGCTAAGTATTTGGTGTCATATAAAGAGAATGTAAAGTTCCTTTTAAGAGCCTGGGCTCCTTACAGTTCGTCTGTAGCCCTGAGAGCTGATAATTGACAATAGCTGTAGACGACACTGGGGTTTCCTGGATGCTTTAATTTAGCCAGTGCTGTGAAAATGAAGCAATGCAACTTTGGAGGGCATTTCATATTCATTATTTTCTGGTCCAAGGAATGGGAATATCAGTCACTTAAAACCAAAAATTCATCAAGATACATTTCTCTCTGAACCAGGTTATAAAGAATTGCATAGAAAAGGCCACTTCATGTGACACTTTGCATTTCCTCAGTTATATCTTATCATTTTAAAATGTGCGTGCTTATCAGACATTGCTTCTTTGGGAAAAAAAATTTCATATACGCAGACAGAAAACCAGTAAACCAGTGTCTCTTGTCTTTGCCACGCCAATTACAACATGGTTACAATGATTAAAATTTCACATCAAATACAGACAAAAGTAAAGATCATTTTTATTCAGGAAAATACATTTTAAGTAATTTGTAAATTTTAAACAACTTTAGACTGTGTCAATGTTCATGCCCTTAAGGCAATTTCAATTTGAACATTATCAAGTCACGCAGGTTGTGTCTCCCTTCTAGACTAAAGTCAAATAAAATTGTTTCATTACCGTATCTACAGCTAAATTGCATGAACCATGAGCATCTGTTCAGAAGCGAAGCTCTCCCTGGGGCCATGTGTCAGAGAACTCTGTCTGTCCCAGGGAATCTGAGACAAGACTTCAGATCCCCGGAATACCTCTAAAGTAATTTACTTTCTAGCAGCGGGAAGCTTTGGTCTAAAGAAGAGAACTCTTTGAAAAAACTTTCAGTTTAATTACAAAGATTAGTTATTTCCTTTCAAGTCACCGTTTACAGCAGTATTTTTTTCTGTCCTGTAATTGCACCCCAAAGGGGTTCACTTAATACGTAAGAAACACTGACTGTGCATGTTTATTGAACAAGTTGCCAGAGAGATCAAAAGAACAATGTCGTAGAGACTAACCTGAACAATATTTGCTTGATTTTGAACAGTAAAAAGGCAATAAACTGGAGAAGTTGGTAGGAGATAAACATGTGCTAACAGGAAGTTTAAAAAGATCTAGCAAGATGGACAGTTGGCTGAAATGAAACACCTAAACTGTAATCAGAAAAGCAAAGTGTCTTACAAGTCTGACGTTAACTAATAGTGTAATCTTTGGCAAGGCAATTTTTGTATTCTTTGTCTGATTTCTCAGCTACATGAAGAGGAGCTATTTAAATCATTTCTCAAGTTCTGCTTAGCATTCTACTAGTAAATAAATTATTAAAAGGCAACATCAATATAATGATATATTTTCTACCCGACTATTCTCTTTCCCTTTTTGCTTTAATTTTCATGGAAACTGATGGTGACGAAAGTACATGAAGGAAGGGGTGATAGCAGGCACAGAAACTTTTAGAACTTGAGACATATGATTAAATATTTAGCTTATTATTTATTGAGTATAACCAATTGGTTCAACCACATCAATTACTGTTTAGTCCTGGGAAAGTGTAACGCTCACCCGTGAACCTAGGACACTCAAACCATCCCCGGGGTGCATCCTTGACAACCCTTCTTCATTTATTTAAAAGCTAATTCACATTTAAGTCATGAGTCTAAATATCACTTACTCAGGAAGAACGCCTTAACGCCTCCCCCCACACACTGTTTAAGTTATCATTTATATATTTATCATATCTTGGTAAGAAAAATTTCATAATATGTGTATGTTTCCTGTTGATGCCTTAGCCAATGACCACAGATTTAGCGGCTTCAGACAGCATGGATTTATTATCTCAGAGTTCTGTGGGTCAGAAATCTGAGGCAGGCCCCCTGGGGTTAAAAATCAAGGTGTCTGCAGGGCTGTGTTCCTTCTTGGAGGTTCTAGAGTCAGAGCTGTCTCTTTGCCCTTTGAGATCATTGACAGAACTCATTTTCTTGGTTTTGTTGGACTTAAAGCCCCTTTTCCTCGCTGGCTGTCAGCTGAGGGCTGTTTTCAGCTTGGAGAGGACACCCACATTCCTTGACTTCTCTCTTTCTCCCTCCAGCTTCCATTTTGAAAGCCAGCAACTGTGGGGCCAACTTCTCTCACACTTCAACTCTTCCCTTCTTCTTCCATTTTATCTTTCTAACTCAAGCAGGAAAAATTCTTGGTTTTATGGCTTTAGGCAATTTACTCGGGCCTACCTCTAATCCAGGATAATCTCCCCCTCTCAAGGTCCTTAATCTTAATTATGAGGGGGTTCAGAATGAACTTCCCCAAGATATGCCTCAGTGGTATGTAGATTATTTTGAACTAAAGGCAACTGAGAGCCTACAGGCTCTAGAGAAACTTCTCCTTTCCCCATAACTATCTAGAAGAATTTAAATTAGCAGTGTGGCCCATAAAAAGACTTATCACAAGAAATGACCTTTTAGCTATTTATGTGGCAGGACAAACGGATAATTATTGAATATATTTTCTCCCTGAAATTGCCTTCTGAAGCACCAAGGTGGGTCACTTCATTTCTAATTCAGAATTACTTATACCTAACCCTGCTTCTCTATCACTGGACCTTTGTGCACACGTGATCTCCGACTCTCTCGTGTACTAGGGATTCCCACATAGATATATAATAAAATTCAGTTATTTTCTTTTGCTAATCTGTTGTATGTCTGTTTGCTTATTAGACCAGCTGAAAGGACCTTGAAGGTAGGAGAAAGTTTGTTCCTCTCCCACAATTACATCTGTAAGGTCCCCTTAGCATTACAGGTGGCTTTCCAACTGGCTTGTAGGACCCGAGATGCCTCACAGGACATCTAGGGCGTGCGTTCATCGGGCTACTATGCTTTGGAATATTTGTCATTTGTTAGGCTGCCTATTAATGTCAAACCGCTGTCCATCTCTATGACAGAGATCGAGTTTCCCACCTGACATAATTCCCAATTTTGATTGGCAGATTATTCAAGTATCATCCAAACCTGGTCTTTGTAGGAAATTCATTGTCATGATTCCTCGAGATGAGAGGCTGGAAAATGTTTTCATATGGAACCAGACAGTAAAATTTTTAGCCTTCCTAGCGAAGAGGAGATGTTTAAGATATTACATCGGTACACAGATAACCATTTGTAATGTAAACATTTATTAAAAACATTTTATTGCTGCAAGCTGTACAAAAACAGGTATTGGGGCAGATTTGGCCTACATGGCCATCATTTACTGAGCATCACTTAGAGGAAGAGTGAACCATGTATGGGAATCCACTGTGTATCAAGCTCAGAGCCCATTTTGAAGGAAGTGAAATACAGAATATTGAGGACCAGAAAATATAAACTATTATATGAACTATATTTCTCTGAATAATCTTCCTCTCTTTTTCCTTTGTTCTGATAGTATATTTTTAGTCAACTATTTAATCTCCTGATTGGTTGTCAAATTTTACTTTCCCATTTGCCAAGATGTTTTTTCCATGCCTAATATTTGCCTTTAGAATATACAGAACTGACTATTCTCAGCTATGGAAATTAAGCATGAGGAGAGAGCTGGATGTTTCACCATTTAGCATGTAAGTATTCATTAAATCCAAATATTTCATCATATATATATATATATATATATATAAAATCTACCCAAAATATTCAGGAATTCTTCAGTTTATAGAATTCTATTTTTTTGACATGGTATTGCTTGAGGTTTTTCCATTTTACTGGCTTTTTTAAATAATGCTTGTTAACTCTCATTATTTTATGTCTTTAAAATATTTACTTTTTAAGACAAATAGTATACAGTTTGACTATCCATAAAGAGTAGCAAAAAAATGGAAGGATTCTTTTTTTAGTTTAGTAATTACCATTAAAGAAAAGGGTAGATTCTATACCAGGATGTATATATGCAGGTTTGCATGTAACCTATGATTTTGCCCAAGGCTCCGTATTGTTCCTGTAAATAAGATAAAGATAAATTAGGGCATGCAATTTGAATAACTGTTATATGAATATTTGTGAATGAATACTCAGTATGTTCTTTAAAAACTTATATCAGGTAGGAGATGTAGTTGTAACAATACTAAAAATTGTATGACTTGGATCTCTTTATATAAATCAGAGATTAGACATTAGACACCACTTAAAAGGTAAAAAAGTAAAAAGGCACCTTTAACTTTACATCTATCAGTGACTTATTTTTTCCCTTTCTTTTACTTGTTGTTCAATTATAGAGGTCCCAATTTTCCCTCATAGCTCTCCCCTACCCTGCATACCCACAATCCCTCAGTCAGTCCCCACCCTATTGTCCATTACCATAGGTCTTTTATGCCTGTTCCTTGACTAGACCCTTCCCCTTCTTTCCCCCCTTATTCCTCCACCCCTCCCCTCTGGTAACTGTCAGTTTGTTCCTTATTTCTATGTCTCTGATTCTATTTTGCTTGTTTGTTAGTTTCATTTGTTAAATTCCACTTATAGGTGAGATCATATGGTATCTGTCTTTCACCACTTGGCTTATTTCACTTAGCATAATGCTCTTCAGCACCATCCATGCTGTTGTCAAGGGTAGGAGTTCCTTCTTTCTTTCTGCTGCATAGTATTCCATTATGTAACTGTTCCACAGCTTTTTGATCCATTCATTCACTGATGGGCACTTAAGCTGTTTCCAGCTACTTGGCTATTTACTTGGCTATTGTAAAATTGTGCTGCTATGAACATTGGGGTGCATAGGTCCTTTTGAGTTGTTGATTCAGGATTCTTAGGGTATAATCCCAGCAGTGGGATCATTGGATTGAAAGGCAGTTCCATCTTTAGTTTTCTGAGGAAATTCCATACTGTTTTCCACAGTGGTTGCACCAGTCTGCATTCCCACTAACAGTGCACTAAGGTTCCCTTTTCCCCACGTCCTCACCAGCACTTCTTGTTTCTTGATTCATTAGTGATGGTCATTCTTACCTGTGTGAAGTGGCATTTCACTGTGGTTTTAATTTGCATCTCTCTGATGGCTAGTGATGCTGAGCATCCTTTCATATATTCATGTGCCATTTATATGTCCTCCTTCGAGGATAGTCTGTTTAGGTACTTGGCCTAGTTTTTAATTGGATTGTTTGTTTTCCTGGTGTCGAGTTATATGAGCTCTTTATACATATATATATATATATATATATATATATATATATATATATATATGAGATCAAATCTTTGTCTGAGGCATAATTGGCAAATATTTTTTCCCATACAGTTGGTTCCCTTCTCATTTTGCTTACGTTTTCTTCAGTGGTACAGAAACGTTTTAATTTGATGTAGTTCCATTTGTTTATTCTTTACTTTTATATCCCTTGACCTAATAGATATATAGTCAAATATATTGCTGCCTGATATCCTTGTATTAAATGCAATGTTGTTGATTTAAATATTTTCTCTTTTCTCAAATCCAGAAGTCACTCAATATGTTCAGAATTAATACAAGATGAGGATATTAATTTGCTTCTGAGAGTATTGTATTGCAACTTGCTAAATATAATCAAACTTTCTAGAAACAAAATAATGAAATAGAATTGTCCAAAATAGTTAATTTAACCAAATGGATTATTTTATATTATGTGTTCATAAGGCAATGCTTTCCATATAACATGATTTTACTTTTCTATTTTGATACACTTTTTATACATTTGTTGCTCTTAAATTTTAAATATTGAGATGTACATACAAATCACTTTTAAGACTTAAAATCATGTGTTACACAAATTAGAATGTCTAGAGTTTTGGACAGTTAATTAAACCCTTAAAAGTTGATTTTGAAAATGTTACATTTTTACTAGTTTTATGATTCCTTTTTTGAATAGTCAGGCAGCTTGCCTGACTATTTATTTATTTATATATTTATTTATATATATAAAAATAAATAAAATTTTAAAGATTTAAGCAGCTTGTATTTACATATAAATTATGTGAGCATAACAAGTTATAAAATGTGTTCCCTAGAATATTATATATGTGGAATAGAAACCATCCCTGGTACAATCTTTGTATTTCCAGTGTTTTTATTGCTACTTATCTTTAAGAACCAGGATGGTTTTTGTATGTTTTACTAATTTCTGAATGAGATGGGGTTTACACACACCTGAAAACAGTAGACACTGAATTAAAATTTGTTCGATAAATAATCCCAAATACACACATATTCTCCCTTCCTCAACTCAGAAGTCAAATATTCTCGTAAGGCTGAAAGTTTTCTCAAAGGGGCACCTTAGCAATAGGACATTTTAAAAACTGTTATATGAACAGAAATGGATCGGTCTTCTTCCCTGATTTCGTTTGTGGCTCCTGCAGCTAAACAACTTGTTTATGTATTATCGTTACTTAGTAAGGCAGCATATGTCATAGCTGTTGGTTGGCTTCCTAAACAAATCATGAAGTCCAATTTCTGCATTCAATTAATCTACCTTTCTTCAGGGGAAACATAGCACATACCCTTGACATCATGTTCTTAACAGTTGCACTCTTGAAGATTAGGTAGGAAATGCCAGGGAAGGAACAGCTAAAGCACTGTACTCATGTGAAAGGTAAAAGCAGCCCCACAGCAGAAGCTTCAGGCATGCCGCCATCCCTTTGCATGATGTACTGTTGTAAGTTCTACACAGGTTTACCTGTTTTCTACAAAGCATATTGGGACTGCACTCAATAAATTACATCGATGAGAACCTACTTGTAATACTCCAATAAGAATTTAATTATATATAAAACCATATTCCTATTTTTGCAGGTCCTATGATATGTTGAGGGAAAAATATTCAATACTATTTATTGAGCAATTCTCATTTGCTTAAAACCCTAACATAAATCATAAAAAATGGTATATGTTGATTTGAAGCATATAATTTCTTTTATCATCATCTGAGGACGTGCCTACTGATTTTTTAGAGAGGTAGGGAAGGTGAAGAAAAATGGAAAGAAACATCAGTGTAAGGGAAATATTGACAAGTTGCTTCTCATACATGCCCCAATTGGGAACTGAACCCACAACCTAGGCATGTTCCCTGTCTGGGAATCGAACCCGTGACCCTTTGGTTTATGGAGTAATGCTCCAACCAACTGAGACACGCTGGTTTTGGCTTTAAAGCATATAATTTTGATATTTTTGGTGAGTTCAATGATATTGTCAAGTATAAAATTCTTTGTGACATTAGAGGAAATGCGGAACAACCTGGATCCAAATCCTATATCACAAATTTTAATGTGGTCTTAGAATAAAAATAGGGGCATTACTTACTCATCTATGATAATAACAAACATAATAATAGCAGCATTGTATGGTTGACATACTATAACTTGAGTATCAGCTGAGTCCTTGTCGATCTCTAGACACTGAGGATCAAGAATCTCCCCCATATATTCTTGAATTACGCATTAGTTTCTGATGCTTCTTTTTGCCTCTTTGGTTCTATATCAGTGCATATTATTTCTGTTTCTTTCCTATTAAATTTAAAATGTAACCCTTTCTTTGATTTTCATAGGGAATTTACTTCTATAAAGCATAGCGCCAAGAACCATGAAGTATGCGTGTAGAGTCACTCCCTTGACACAGAATAAGAACTGATCAAGGAGCACCCATTTTTCTAGAATAGGCAACAATGATGTTTGCCCAATTTGATTTCAGAATTTCTAGGGATCGAGAAATGATTATGGTTCTCTTTTTTCTCCTCCATAAATGAGAGCATTTTCTGTGGTTATTCTATCTCTGTATCACCACTGTAAGTTAGATTTGGGTATTGCAGATAAAATGACTTTTCATCGTGGTGCCTTATTTTATCCAGTATAACAGTGCATTACAAGATTAAGGTCTTTAAGGCTGATGCTCTGATTAAAGGAAACTTTTGATGTTTTTGTGAGAGAGTAAGTATACATGTGAGAGATAAGTGAACCCTTGCTGCTAGAAGTAGACTATCCTAGATATCATAGTAGTAGCCCTGTATATTCATGCTTTCTAATATCTCCCATATCGGTTGTATTTGTATATACAGAATATGGGTTTTTCCATCTAAGTGATTTGAACAAATAGATAGTCATAAACATAGCATAAGCAAAGACTTGAGAATTGTTTACGTGTTGGGGTTTGTCCTCTCTTTTCATGTTCTTGAAACTTGTCCTATAATCATCAGGTAATAATAACCTGGGTAATTTGTTAGATGAGGAGAAATCATTAGCTTAGTAACCCTTGTCATTTGAGTCAAAAGCTAAAAATTGAACCCTTGCACTGAGAATCAGTTTACCACTTATATGGGTAAGCCCAGCTGAAACTACTAGCTCAAACTGCCAAGCCACAAAATTTTGAATTAAATTAATATTGATCCAAAGTATAAATTTTAAGTTGGATACAGTATGGGTTAGGGAGAGGAGATGATCGTGTCTGGGGAAGAAAAGATATAAAGCACTTTTAAAAATTAATTAAATAAATTAAATAATTGATTATGTTTATTACATTAATAATATATTATTTTTAAAATATTTTATTTATTTATTTTTATAGAGAAGGTAAGGGAGGGAGAAAGAGAAAGAGAGAGAGAGATTGACAGGTTGCCTGTCACACGCCCCCAACCGGGGACCTGATGCACAACCCAAGCATATGCCTTGACCAGAAATCGAGCTGGTGACCCTTTGGTTCACAGGCCAACGCTCAAAAAAATGAGCTGCACCAGCCAGTGTAGTAACATATTATTTTTAATTGGAGAAAGAAAAAATCTAAATCAGAAAATAAGTTTTATTATGAAAAAAATATTGAGGAAAGTAGGCGTTTGTCTTTATAATATATCTTGAGTGTCAATAAAGATTAAAATTAAATAAATATAATAAAATCTTTAAAATACATTGTAAATATATAATTAAGTTAAAAGAATTTATTTGTATAATACCAACTTAAAATGATTAAATACATTTTCTTAAGGAGGTTTAAAAGGATACATATTACTGTAAAAAATACTTTTAGGTCAATATATGTTGGAAGAGCACAGCAGACTTATTCCCTGCTCTGTATTTTAAACTCTCTGTATTTGTTTGTATATTTGTAAAATGAGGTGGTTGAAACAGATATTCAATGTCAATTCTAGCATATATTTTATTTTTAAACTTTAAAGAATTTGCATTCAATCATGATACAATGTGCCATCAAAAACTAGACTTAAATATTACAACAAAATCCATTGAAACAGTATAATTATTCTTTACCATTCTTATTGCTTTTTTCCTAGAAACATAAAAGTGCTCATGGTTGATAATTTATTATTTTATACCTAATCCATTCCAATATAACAGAAAATATCTATTCCTCAGGACATCTAAATTAATTGTTTTTTAGCATTAAATTTCTTGAATTTTTAAATGAAGCAATCATGTTTATCTCAAACATAATGGAATGTTAAAAAACATTCTAAGTAAATGTACTATATTTGCTTATAGAAGACAAGAACATTCAAACAACTGCCAAGCATTCATGGTCTGTAAATAACTTTGCAAAACAAATGAACAGAAAAATAGAATAGTGAGATAATCATTTGTACTTGCCTCAGTTTTTAATTAACCATGATAATGGTAATAGAGCTCTTCATCCTATTACTGTGGCACCCACCTGCCCACAGACGTATGCAGGCATACATTCACACACATAAAGCCTAGTTGAGTGATAAGAATATTTAACAAAGCCTAAGACAGTTTAATTAACATGCCAATGTCTCAGCACCACCACTGAAAGTTAATCAATAAATGGATCCACTGTGTGACTTGTAACATCATGTTTTCTTTAAAAGGACAAAACCGTGAAAGCCCGCTTTCCTTCTGTTCTACTCTCGATCTAATTAATTTGGTTGTGCCATAGGCACGGTCCCAGCTCTTTATCGAGATGTGCTTTTACACTATGTTTATGAAACCTGAGAAATTGCTTAACGTCTCTACCACCTAAAACGAGAACGGCCACGTGGATATAACTTCTATGTAATTCAGCCCTGTTCTTTTAAAAAAAACGTGTCTGAATGCAAAGTCCAAACCATATACGTTTTTTAGTGTGCATTTATAATGGATATTATAATGGATAGCACGTGTATGCCAAGAAAATGTATCCATTCTTGATACTATTCCTTTTAAAAACTGAAGTAACAAGACTTTGTTTTTTCTAATCTTTTCAGGAAACTAAAGGCTCTCAGGTGAAAAAGATATGCTGACAATTTTATTATTTCCCATGTAGGGCTTGATTTGGGAAGTACAAAATCAAGACAAAAAATAGAGGAGACAGATATGCCTAAGGCAAAAGTTACGATGTGATATTTTTTAAAAACACAGCAGTAAATGACAATGATTATTAGAAAATGCAACTTTTTTAAAAAATAAGAAAGTTTTTTAAAAAATTTTGAAGTATGTAAAAAAGCAGAATTTGTGAACAATATATTTAGTGATTAAAAAACTACTTCTCCCTGGGTACAGAATGACTTGTTCATTTTGAACAGAAAAAAAAAATTAGCTTTGTACTTTTTTATTACCATCCATGTTAACAATTTATAGTAGAATATAAGCCTTTTTTAAGAAAAAAGGTTATAATTAACTACTTATAATTGAATACATTTAATTGTACCTTAATAGGTATTACCTAATACCTAATTGTAATACCTAATAGGTATTACAAAACTAAGCAAAGTAGTACCCTTTCATTCACGTGCTACATTTACTAGAATATTTTCCAACATATTTTAATGTCTTTTTTCATAGTGCAGAACAATGAAGACATTTCTTACTTTAAGAAAATCATTTCTCATTTTTAAATAAACAAATAAAACTAAGAAACATACATTATGCTATTACCATAATGATCAATTTTTAACATTGCTTTAAATAAGAACATAAGCATCGATATAACAAAGAAATTCATACATTCATTTAATATAATGTATTAAATAAGAGTATAGATATATAAAGTTATTTTACTTTAAGTTCTGAAAGTTAAATACGTATCTTGAAATTACTATTTAAGGTATCATTAAGTCCTACTTCTTGGTAGTATTTAGAATTTATTTTTAAAATGTTGTTGCTATTCTGAGGCACTTGAATTTCAATATAAGTTTTAGGCATCACTTGCCAAGCTCAAAACTTGTGCAGGAATTCTGATTGAGATGCATTAAATCTTTTGTCTGGAATTTATGACCTCTTAATCAATCTGAGTATCCTAATCTTAAAACAAGACATAGCTCTAAATACCAGGGTGGGCAAAAGTAGGTTTACAGCTGTTCGAAGTCATAAGGTATCTTTACAACCTCATGATTAGGACTTTTATAGTGAAGATTTTATGTGCATTTTTTAAAAAGTGCAACCAGCTATAGTTGGGTGTTGTGCTATATGTATAGGGATATTTGAATTATTTATAATCTTTCTGGATTTTTGTCCAATTCTTCTAGCAATAACTAGAATACGGTATTAAAACCAACATCTAAGTTTGCAGATTTGTCTATATCTCCCTTTGGTTCTGTTTTTTTCCCATATATTTTGAAGTGCTTTTATTAGAATTTAAGAGAAGCAAAGAGAAAGCTGTGTGTATGCATGCTATTTTACTTCTCACATTTTTTCAATTTTGTTCTTCCTTCTTTCATTCCTGTGGCTTATGGAGTTAGTGTCAATACCATTCCATCTGAATAGCTTTTATGATTTCTTGTAGGCCAGGAATGCTTGTACTTCCGTCATATAAAATAGCAGATATCTTCCACATGTTTTGATTTCTCTTTAAGAGAAAAGCCTTTCTCTTAGAATAGCAAGAAAGGAAAGACTTTTCAACAACTTTCCTGTGTCCTCCACTTTTTAAAATTTCCTCACTTTGCTAGATTTTCTAGAAAATTTGTACATTCTCTTTCCAAACATACATCACAAATGTGTAATTCAGATTCTGTGGTCAGCTGAATGTCAATGACTGCTTGGGATACCTACTACAAAACAAAGCAAAACAAAACAATTTGTTTTGCTCAAGTATTTGAAGAGTAGAACATAAGAAACTGGAGTACCAAGGAAGTGAAATTACACTGCTACATTACAAGATTAGAAACTTTATTTAGTAGAAGAATCAAAAGAATTTCCCAGTATTTGCATGATCGACATCAAGTTGTTGGACTGCATTTTCTCAGTTGTATTATATCTCCTTATATACCGTTGCTCACATCTTTAGCTATTATTTTTTAACAAGCATAACAACAAAGTGAATAGGCGTTTCTAATCAGCAATACATTCTAGATACTAAGATTGACTTTTGAAATGTATTTTCAAATATTTCGCCTTTAAAAAAAATCTTATTTTACATATCCAGGCGAACAATGCCCGTCATGAGACATGACCTGGCAGTTGATGACACTGTGTAGTCCAAAATTCAATTAACAGGGAATGTATTTATCAATACAACTAAGCCTGTTTAAAATAAAAGTTCATACTAAAGCAACAAAGTGGTTTACGCTGTGATGAGACACTATAACATTGAATGAGAAGTTAAAGACTAGTGCACTCCTTTGTTTTATACCCGTAGTCTTTGTCTGTAACATTAGCTGATAATAAAATAATAATAACATGTATAAAGCACCTTATTATTTTAAATAGTTTTATATGGATTGCTTTATTTAATAAAATTTCTTTGTATTAAAAATTAATACTAAATTAGGGTTGAAATTTAGCCTAAATGTTTAATTTAAAAATTAATATTTTATGTGTTCTTAAATTATCTTATAAAATCCATATTGGCAAGTTACAAGCAACATATTTAATGAGTATAAATCAATAACATACTATTTTCTATGTTAATCATTTCTAGGGTGATTTACTTCTAATGTATAAACACATATATTATTGTTTTTAGAATTACAGAGGACCTCTCAATATGCAATAACCTACAGTGAGCTAATCAAGCTTTACCATCTCTAATTTATATGAAGCAGTTAATTTTCTTGAATATTTTAAAGTTTTGCTGTTTGTTACACATTATCTAATTGTGCCTAACAGATGCAGAAAAGGATAAAGTGTGTGCTGAGAATCAAAACTATGTTTTATATTAATTGTAACCTACTGTTTAAAACTATAGAAAAACCAAATGTCTTCACATGGGAAAGTCTGATTTAAATTTGTTCCTCAATCATATTATACTTTCTAAATCAAGAATTTTCAACCTATTTTATCTCATGGAACACATAAACTATTACTAAAATTCTACTGCACGTCAAAGTGCAGTAGTAATATATATTGCTAATCTAACAAAACGAGTAAGTATAATTTTGATTCATCTTCACTGGGTGGCTATTGTTGTGTTGGTAGTTGTCATTTTTTCATTTGACAATCTGAGGGAAAAGAGGTCATTGCCCTTAACTAAATAGTCAGGTATTACATGTTTTAAAAATTCTTGCAACCCACTGCTTGAAAATTGCTGCTCTAAATAACAGATATAACTGATTTGCAAAATATCATTCCAAGGCCTTGAAGTCACAGTTAATAGGAACCGTATCATTTAGAATAATCTTCAGCATAAAAAAAAAATAACATTTGTGGAAAATTTTTAAAAGAAATATATTAGATTTAAATTACCCTGAAATTGCAAAGCTGTAATTTTGAGTGTTCATATCTTTTATTCTTCTCCAGTTCTGACAGAGTAATCTCCTGACAATATTTTAAAAGATTTGTAAGCCAGTTCTGAGCAGAAAGTCAAAATCCTTTTTGTAATTCAGATTCATTATAGTTTAAACCCCTGCAGCCTTTAATTATCATTTTTTTTTTCTAAAAATCTGCATTTTTCTTTTTGTTTCCATTTCATTGTGACATTGAAAGGGCATCTCTAGGTAAGCCACCATTTTTATGAATATTAACTTAACTGGAAAGTATTTTCACATTTAAATAAAAATCAGCTACTTTGGAAACAACAGTAAAATCTGTTTTACTGAGCATGCATTAAATATCATTTATGTTTGATAATTTTATATATGCTCTAAAATTTTGATTTGGAAAACTATAAAATTCACCAACAATATTAAGTTTATATAACAAAATATTGTGATATATAATTCTGTTATTATGTTTTTGTATTGTTTACTTTTACCATATTTCGTATTTTGTGCACATTTCTTTACCTGTTTTATAGTCTGGAATTTTCTGTAGCACAATATGGAATATGAAGCATTGTAGAACAGGAACATTCTTGTTTCATGTGATAAGATATTTGATACTTCTTGTCTTATATCTCTTTCTGTGATTCATTAAATGGTACATGACAGGAAAATGAGGATTACTTTTAGCTCTTTCTTCTCACTTATTCCTAGCAGCAAAGTGGCTACCAAACTGGCTGATCAAACTTCCTTAAAAACTGAAAAATCCAAGTCTCCTTTCCGTTCCTGTGGCCATGTCTTTGATCCTAACACTCATCGCTTTTACCCTACATGATGACAATAGATGCATTTTCTGGCCTCTAAGCCTAGTTGCCATCTATTAAATCCTCCCCATCCTGCCAAAAGTAATCCTAAAATGCACCTAAGATCATGTAACTTCGCTGATATTATATGGAACTAGCAACTGATTATATTCAGGTCAAAAGTCCAGAATCCTTTTCCTATTATACAAGGACCTCCATATTTTACTCTGTACCTGACTTGGATACATTATCTTCTTCCAGGTTCTCAGGTATTCTCACCATTCAGGTATTTTCAGGACCCTATCAGTAACTTGTTATCATGTTTCTTATTTGCTGTAAGGAATTGTGAGTAATCTAATCTATTTATGTAGAACATACAAAAACAAATGTTAAATGAAATCATTATCCTTATCAAATTACTTATCTGAAATTACCCTTTGAAATAAATGCTTAGTATTTCTTTTCTCTGATTACAAATTTGTGTTCCATATTTCTTTTCTATAGTAAAGACTCGGTTATCCAGTTCTTTCATTTGAACGTTGATGTGGCAAGAGCCATGAATCCAAATGGTTAGGAAGCACCTGTGAGTGTAGGTTGAGCACCACAAGGCACAGAACAGAATTCAACCAGAGAAGGCATCATGGAATCAGGTCAGCCCAATAACCGAGTGAAAAATAAAAAGTCAAAGAAATAATATTTTACCTAGGATTTACAACAAATATATCAGCAGGCATGTTAGTAACTAGCTAGGGCTGCCATACAAAATACCACAGACTATGTGGTTTCAACTAGTTTATTTCTCAGTTCTAGAAGCTGAAAGTCCAAGGTTAAGGCTCAGGCAGGGTGGGTTAACCCTGAAACCTCTCTGCTTGGACTGCAGATATGTCTTCTTGCTGTGTTCTCATACGCCCTCTCCTCTGTGTGCATCCCTGATGTCTTTTTCTCTTCTAGTAAGAACACCAATTCCCTTGTGACCTTATTTAATCTTAATTACCTCTTTAAAGGCCCTACCTGAATGTATAGTCACAATGGAGTGTTAACACATAAATTAGGTCAAGTGTGTGTGGCAGGGTGCACATTGAGTCCATAACAATAGGTTATAATGGAGAGTATGACACCAGCAATAAGTTCTAGAACATTCTCTACCCTTATCTGGCCAAGTGATATTAGTCAAATACTTTTTGTATTTGAAGTCATTTTCCTGAATTGCAAAATAAGAGGCTTGAACCTGATGGTTTGTCCATTCCCCCCACTTTTGAAGAATAATTAAAATCAGAATTCATTGAAGTATAAGAATTTAATTTCTATTTATTAATTTATTTTCTTTGGGGACAGCAGCTCAAGGCTGGTCATCCTGTTCTGTCTGAGGTAAATGCTCAAGTTTCTGAAGAACTAATGGCATTTCTCTTTAATTATGGACTAATATTGAGACACCTGCCTCAATGCATAGAGTTGACCTGGACCTAATACCAACAGGTCTATGTTGGCTTAGTGAATACATAGTTTATGAGTGATCATTTCAGTCAGTTGGGTGTGACATTGTGTCATTGTATAAATATCCCCAGAAAAATCTTTGATTTCAAGAAAGCATTACAAGAAAATGTTAGAACATGAACATCTGCTGGCACCTTGACAAATATCCACAGTATTTTATGTTATGTATTTAAGACTGGGAAATTGCATTTACTATAACAACAAGCATTCAAAGAAGAATGCTTCTATGCCCAGGGCATTGAAACATCTGAACTAATAAAACATGCATTCATCAAAGTGATACACAGAGTGAAGTTCGTGTATGATGAAATACTTTTTTGCTTTGGAAAATAATTCAGAGTTACTTACAGTGTACATTCCCTCAAGTCATGTAAATTGTTTTCAGGAGTTTTATAAACAGATAATTTATAATGAACTTGTCTGTTAAATGGAACACTTTTCTACTATTACAAATTTCCCTGTGAGGGCCTGACATAAACTTTTTTGCTGTAAATCACTAAATAATATAAGCATATTTTTGGATTTTAAAGGTCAGAGGATATTGAATGCATTTATTTTGTTAATAATAGCAGTGGTGGAATAAACTATAATAATGTTAATGACTACAGTAATTTTTGCAAGGGACATAAACTGATTTTACACAACATAGCCTAATTTATTTGTATAATTATGAATTTATACCTTTCAAAGGTTAATTATACTACCTGATATGTATAACAGCTTTTCAATAAAATATTTCTATACATTTAATTTTAAAAATTGTCTTGAATTATATGTCCTGACTTACCTGACCCTCTGTGGTTACTCTTGGAAAGCAGGCAACTGACTTAAAAAACTACAAACGTAATGGCACAGGTGGGTGTTTTACCTTCCTATGCTGTCTGTAACTAATCAATACTTTCCCAATTACATTGTTGAGTCATTAACATAAATATGGCTAAAATTCTTTTCTAAATTTTAATCGCTATTCATCTGGTCAATATACATTTGATACACAGGAAAATTTGTGTCACAAATATAGTGAATAGCTGACCAAGAGTAGTTGCAAAAGTTGATAACCATAATTCTGAAGCCAGTTTTGGTTTTGGTTTTGGTTTTACTTTTCTCTGTTTCTTTGTAGGCTACTACCACTCTACTAAAATACTAAAATGTCTGTAATTTTAGGAATTCTGTGATACTGATATTCTATATGTTACATTACAGACCAGTTTTATAAAGTAGTTTTTCTATCTGCCATTGCTAATGATTGTGGTTAATGGTTAGACTTCAGAACAGTAACAAAGCTGGCTTTGAAAAACAGCTTCAGTGTCGTTACTCTGGGGCAAGTTACACAGCATGTTTGCCTTTGTTTCTTCTTGGACAATATCTCTCAATTGGCAGCATTGCTATATTGACTTGAACTAAAGAAGAAGAATTGAAAAAAATGAGTATACCACCAAAACTATAATATCTGCTCTCCTATTATTACTTTGTAGAATTATTTTCCAAGTCAAAGCCTCTTTATATTTTTTCTCAGGATAAAAATGTAACACTTCTGTCAATTTTCCATCATCTGCTCTACATACTCATTACATAACTGCTATTATTTGGAGTTTATCCTTATGATTTTTTTAAAAGTACGTGGTGTATATAGATAGTTTGTCTTCCTGATTTGTAATCTGTTTCGTGATATGTTTTATATCCATGTAAAAGGCTATTATCAAAAAATTTGTCTGCCAATAAATTAATGTATCATTATCATCATTTAGTGTCACACAGCATCTCTGGTTAGATATGATTTTCTAATCATGCCTCTATTGTTAGATATTTTAGAGTACTTGAAATTTGGCATGTTTTGAATATAATTCTTTTTTCTTTTTGTCCAATTTTCTTGTATTTTTATTTTCTTACAGAACATGAATTTTACTGTCAATCAGTCTTGGATTCAAATTTCAATGCTGAAAATGCCATGCCTGTGGGAGGTTACTTAACTTCTCTGAGTCATGTTAAACAAGATCTTTGTCTTTCTTTTTATTGACTTTATTGGGGCGATGACACTGGTTAATGAAATCATACAGGTTTCAGGTGCACAGTTCTGCAACACAGCATCTGTGCACCGTATTGTGTGTGCACCTCCCCAGATCAATTCTTCACCCATCATCATTTATTTCTCCTTTACCTTCCTCCATCTCACCCTGCCAACCCTCCCCCCAGCAATCACCACACCATTGTCCATGTCTATGAGTTTTCTATCTCTCTCTTTTTTGCTCAGTCCCTCCACCACTGCACGCAGCCACTCCCCTGCCCCAACAATAGCTGGCAGCCTCTATCTATGAGTCTGTCTCTATTTTGCTTGTGAGTTCATAGCTGAAGGACATTATGCTGAGTAAAATATGCAAGCCAGGGAAAGACAAATACCATATAATTTCACTCATAGGTGGAATCCAATGCACAAAATGTTCTGATATTTAAAAATATCTGTTCTCATGTACTTTATCACGATTAATTCTTCTTTGACATAGACGTTTTCAGATATTTTTCTGATACTACACCTTTCAATTAGTTAATATATTTTTATTGATACACATAGTTTATTAAATTAATTATATTTTGGTCATATCAATTCATATTTTCTTTCAAATATCCTTACATTGATTTATTGTTTAAAATACATCCATTTCAAAATTATGTGTAATAGACACTCAAATATTTCCTCCTTTTCATTAATGATTTGCTGTTTTTCCTTTTTTGTGTAAGGGAATTAGTAATAAACTTGGGATTGTGACATTCTGACATCTAGTGTGGTTGTATTTGGAAGTCGGTCCATTAGGAGGTGATTAGGTACGGAGGTTGGAGTCTCCAGGGTGGAATTAGTGCCTTTATAAGAAGAGACAGAGAGTGATGATTAGTCTTTCTACCATGAGATGTGACCATTAGGGTCTTTGGCCCCATTTTTGAATTTGAACTTGTAATTTTCTCCCACCAGTGATTCTTACCAGAAATTCCTTTAACCTAAGAGCTAAGGCTAGGATTGTCCCAAATCCACAAAGAGTGTGACTCTAACCCCTATGTGTGCATAAGGGCACAGCTATTGTTAGATTCTCATGTTTTACACATTTGAGCTAAAAATGAAAACGACACATTTCTTTGATTACTGTCCTTAGGAGCTGATTTTTTAAACCTATCCTTTCTCTGGGTGTGTGTAGGCTGCTAGCGTACCTGTATCCATTTATTAGTTTTTGTTTTTTTTTTCATTTTGTACAGCATGCTAAATATATTTAGGGGAATATGCATTAAGACAAATACCATATGATCTCACTTATATGCAGAATCTAATGAACATAATAAACTAATGAACAAAATAGAAACATAGGCATAGACACATGGAACAGACTGACAGTGGAAGGAGGGGAGGAGGTATGAGGGATTAGACAAAAGAAAATGAAAGGTTCAGCCAAAGACCATTTTTGTATGACCCATAGACACACACAACAGTGTCTATGAGGAGGGGAGTGGATGGATGTAAGCAAAGGGGACAAAAGTAGGGGCAACTGTAATAGCATAAATGATAAAACTTATTTTAAAATGTATTAGAAAATGTGAAAAAAAAACATAAATTGCCATACTGCCAAAGCAGAGGTACTTCTTTTCTTTCGAAGATTTATTTTTTCCTCCATTAAAATTCTCTTTAAATGACTTTTGGTTTTTAAATAATGATAAATTTGAAATAACACTGCTTGCTCATCAAATACATTTATGTAATTAAAACAATTCACTTTATATACATTTCAATAATTTATTGTTTTATGTTAGTTATCTATATGTGAATAATACATAAGATAACATATATTATGTGTTTTTATTATATATTAGCTACATGTTATTAGTTATATAATGTTAATGTAATATATTGCATATTTATATATGTATTTACAGGGGTACATAGGTGTACTTATTTACCTTAAGGCATCAGAAGTTAGAGAGATCCATTGAGAATCACAATCAGGTCTTCCAGCTAACATGAAGGCATAGGTAGATACATTTTGTTTCCTTGCACAACCTAAACAAGGATAACAACAAATTTAAAAACAAAAAATAGCAAGAACTGACAGAAAAATGAACTGTATGGAAGTCCTACAACCAAGGAGTCAAAGAAGAAACACTCAACCAGACTCATAGAGGGGATAGAGACAGGCAGCCAGGGCTGAGAGGATGCAGCAAGGTGGTGGCTGGAGGACAGGATGGTCCCACATTTGTGTGTGGATAAACCACGATAAACAACTGGGGAATGAGAGAGACCACGCAGCCCAGGGTTCCAGTGCAGGAAAAGAAAGCCTCAAAACCTCTACCAGTAAAAACCTGTGGGAGTTGTAGCAGTGGGAGAAACTGCCAGCCTCACGAGAGTTATTTGAGAGACCCACAGGGTCCTAGAATGTACACAAACTCAACTACCCAGGGATCAGCACCAGAAAGGTACAATTTGCTTGTGGGTAGCAGAGGAAGCGACTGAAAGCTGGCCAAGATCCAAGCAAGTGGCATTGTTTCCTCTCTGACCCCTCCCATATATACAGCACCACAAGGCAGTGATGTGGGTAGCCCCGCCTTGGTAAATACCTAATACTCTGCCCCTTGCAATGTAACAGGCATGCTAGAGACAAAAAAATATGGCGCAAAGGAAGAAGAGATCAAAACTCCAAAAATAGACCTAAGTGATGAAGAGACAGTCAACCTAACGGGTGCAGAGTTCAAAACACTTGTAATCTGGATGCTCACAGAAATGGTTGAGTATGGTTGCAAAATGGAGGAAAAAGGGAAGGTTATGAAAAGTGAAATAAAGCTAAATATACAGGGAACCAACAGTGAAGGGAAGGAAACCAGAACTCAAATCAACAATTTTGAGCAGAAAGAAGAAAGAAACATTCAACAAGAACAGAATGAAGAAACAAGAATTCAAAAAAGTGAGAGCTGAGGAACCTCTGGGACAACTTTAAACATTCCAACATCCAAATCATAGGGGTGCTAGAAGGAGAAGAGGAAAGAGCAAGACATTGAAAACTTACTTGAAAAAATAATGAAGGAGAACTTCACTGACCTGGCAAAGGAAATAGACTTCCAGGAAGTCCAGGAAGCTCAGAGAGTCCCAAAGAAGTTGGACCCAAGGAAACACACATCAAGGCACATCCTAATTACATTACCCAAGATTAAAGATAAGGAAAGAATCTTAAAAGCAGCAAGAGAAAAGGAGAGAGTTACCTACAAAGGAGTTCCCATAAGACTCTCAGCTGATTTCTCAAAAGAAACCTTACTGGAAAGAAGTATTCAAAGTCTTGAAAGGCAAGGACCTACATCCAAGATTACCTGGCAGAGCTATCATTTAGAATGGAAAGGCAGATAAAATGCTTCCCAGATAAAGTTAAAGGAGTTCTATACCACCAAGGCCTTATTATATGAAATGTTAAAGGGACTTATCTAAGAAAAAGAGGATGATCAAGAATATAAACAGTAAAATGACAATAAACTCACAACTATCAACAACTGAACCTACACACACACACACACACACACACACACACACTCAAATGAACTAAGCAAACAACTAGAACAGGAATAGAATTACAGAAATTGAGGGTTATCATTGGGGAGGGGGAGGGTGGAGAATGGGGGAAAAGGTACAGGGAATAAGAAGCATAAATGATAGGTCCAAAATAGACAGGGGAGGTAATGAATAGTATAGGAAATGGAGAAGCCAAAGGACTTATACGTATGACCCATGGACATGAACTAAGGTGGGGGAAATACTGGTGGGGGGAGGTGCAGGGTGGAGGGGAATAAAGGGTAGAGAAAAATGGGATAACTGTAATAGCATAAGCAATAAAATGTATTTAAAATAAAAGGAGCTCAAATAAGAGTGGAAAATTTTGGTGATGGAAGAGAAAACATTTTCAAAACAATAGTATGAGAAGGTTTCATGAAAGGAATCAATAACCCTCTTACTGAACATGAAACCTAATAAATGAGAAAAAAAGGCATATCACTGTAAAGTCTTAGATTATTAGAATTTTTTTTAAAAATCCTAAATGCGTCCAGAGACAAAACCCTAGTCATTTCAAAAAAAAAAAAGTCACAATCATAATTGCAATAATAATGCTGCATAAGAGCACTGAAATGTATTTATTTTTATTACCATGTTAAGACTAGTGCTGGCCCTAACTGGTGTGGCTCAGTGGGTTGAGAATCATCCAGCAAATCAAAAGGTCACTGGTTGAATTCTTGGTCAGGGCACATGCTTGGGTTGCACGCTGGGTCCCCGGTTGGGGGTGAGCATGAAACAGACAACCAATTGATGCTTTTCTCACACATCAATGTTTCTCTCCTTCTCTTTCCCCTTCTCTTCACCTCTCTCTAAAAATAATTAAGTAAAGTAAAAAAGACCAGTGCTATATAATTATAGAAAGAAAATTAACTTGAAATAAAATTCTCAATTTAACCCTTATTTGGCATTTAGGTTTCATGTAAAACCTGTAATTCCAGATGATAATAACAGTTCGCACTTTCAAAAAATTTATGTAAAGGACATCGATCAACTTTACCAATAACAATGCAATATTTTACCCACAGCAATGTTTTTGTTATTTATTTTTGAAGGTTTAAAAATGTCATTATTTAATGTAACTTTAGTGAGTATACAACATTATGATTTGTAAAATTATTTTCCTTTTTAAGTTCTTATTTTGATAATCATTACAGAGACAGGCAACTGAAGTACTGTTACCTACACTTGGAGGAAGGAACTGAGACTCAGAAAATATATGGATCATGATCAATAAGAAGGAGAATTAGACTCAACCTGGGTCTTCATACTCCATTCTAATATATTTCAGTTCTAATTTTCATGTTTAATATGACTGAAGTATATGTAAAGAACTCTAGTTTTACTGGAGCCAAACTGATTGTTTGCATTATGTATTATGGTTAAACAGTCATTAGTCTAGGCAAAGTGGGCTATCTGAATACAAAGCACTTCTTTTATCTTTAACAATATAACATTACTCACAGAACTGTGACTCTTTTCTGATAAAGAATATTTCATCAAAATAATAATGCTCTCTATATCAGTGTTTTACTTGGGAAGGTTTTAGCTGCGGTTCACTCTATAGACATGCAGTTCTTATAAAAATAAATTATTTGCAACATAAATAAGATTTCTGAGCGCTTGATATTTCTTTTGTCCCCTCTAACTATGTCAGTTGTTTCCATAACAAAGTGCAAAAGACATTGGAAAATTGGCTTTGGTTTCTTTACTTCAAGCTTTTCCTGTAAAGGAATTACAGGTACCCCATCACAGTGTAGCTATCTCTGACAATGATATAGCAGCAAAATCTCCTAAGCGAAACCTTTGCAAAAAATAACATCCATCCTATTTTGGAGAGAGACCAAAGGGAATAAGCCAAATTCTAGATTTTCACCCCTCAAAGACAAGAGACATCACCCTAGCTGTCTCCATGTTTACTAGTCTGAGACATCCAAGTATTATTTTAAAAAGCAATGTGACAAAAAACATGTATACTAGTGAGCACAACCTGGTTGCTAACATTTGAAAACTAATTTTAATATGTGAAGTTCATGCCAATGAGAAGAGAAGGCCTTTTTTCCTTTTATTTTCCTGTTTCATTTCGTACCTTATTTTATATTCTTGCTGCCCTGCTCTGACTAGGTCATCTGGTATCACACTGAATATAAGTGGAGAGATGGGGCATTAATTTATTTTTTCTAATCTCAAATGAAAGTTTTCTTATTTTATCACTAAGTTGTTTTCTCTAGATTTTTTGTAGACTTTCTTACGCAACAAATGAAAACATGAATCTCTGACTTACTGAAATTCTCTTTTTTTTACTTTAAACATGCTTTCCAAAACTGCAAGTATAATATAGAAGACTTGAACTAAATTTATATCCTTCCAATTTATATGCCAGTTATGTCACATATATTAATTCTATATATGTGGGTTTTTAGATTCCAGAAAACATCTTTGTTTAATATATGGAATATTCATCTTGTTTTACCTACATAGTTAGTTTTTAAACCAGCTCACTTATTTAATCTTAAAAATTTGTTTCACCTAAAGCTTCTATCTGGATTAATTTCCTTCTACCTATGTAAAAGTCTTGAAATATATATCTTTTGTTGCTGACTGTAATTTGGTTTATTTACCTAAAAATGTCTTCATTTGCCTTTATTTTTAAAAGATGTTTTTTCATACCTCGATGGAGAGGGCTTTTTTTTTTCAATACATTGAACCAACGGACATAGATCCATTAACTTCTTTAACCGATTCTGGTGAGAACTCAGTTATTGGAATCATTTCCCATCATTAAAGCTAATTTGCCCCTTCCTTGAGCTTTTTAGAGGTATTTTTACTTTTTTCTGCTATTTTATTATTAAAGGTCTAATTATAATTTATTTTTATTCATGCAATTTTCACTTTTGTAGGTTTCATGAATTGATTAATTATTACAGTTTAGAAGAAATTAAAATCCTTTCTAAAACAAACATAGACATAAAAATAAACAAAAAAATTTCTATGAAATTGAAGTATTATGTCTTGTTCTTCAATGTCAAATATCAATGTTTGACTAGATATAACTTTATAATTAATGACATGTAAGGTAATGATAATTAAGAACTTTAAATATAAGATCTAACCTTTTATCTAAATAATTAACAACTTGAAATATAAGATCTTAAATTTTATTTATATAATCTGAATTGTCATAATTTACATAACATAAATTACTCTCTATAAGGTAACATTTTATAATTATTCTATACATACTAGTTCTTATGTAAAATTGGATATAAGATATAAGAAGCAGGAAAAATATATCTTTTAAAGAGGAAGTACCTGTGAAATAATAGACTTGGAAACAGAAATTTTTGTATTCTCACCTTTGAGTAATGTGATTTTAGGCAACCTTGTCTCAGTTCTTTGTCTCTCCATCCCTCCCTCTCTTTCTCATTTCTCTGTGCCTTTTCTCTCTCAACTAAATACAACTAAACATTTTGGGCTGCAAGAATCCTTCCAAGGATAGCAGATAGTAATTATTTACATAGTAATGTCTACCCTATTTTGCCTTTTCCCCTTTTTCTTTACTAACAGCATAAATCAGCGCTATTTTTATCATAAAAATTCCTCAATATAAAAATAAAGTATGTCTCTAGTGAAGTAATTTTAGCTGCGGTTTAATTCATAATCTTGAGGTGATGAACAGGAAATGCAGATATATTCTTATAAATTTTTCTTTACTACTTTTTCTATTTCTGATATTTCTTTATAGTAAATAGGTAAAAATTATATATTTTCCATTTGCAAACATTTTTCAAACTCACAGGTAATATAAATAAAAGTAACTACAAGTCAAAGTGTAACCATACAGAATGAGGTTCAGCCGCTTGTTATAGTTAACCCATATGTCCCAATGACTTGTGCTGAAGGAAATAGGTTTTTATTAACAAGGCTTCAACTGGGGTAGAGGGTGTTGGGACTGAAAACACTACTGCTCTGAACTCTTCTCTTCCACAAGACCCAGAACTTTTCTTGCTCCCCAAAAGACTACAAGCCAAAATCATACCCAGAAGTTCCCCATTTCCTTATCTGTCCTTAAACTGGTCACGCAAACTGATTTCCATTCTCTCTGGAATGTGCCCTTGTGGTTTTCAGAGTCACTATCTTCTTGCAGCAGCTCTCTCTTTCAGGATCTAGGGAGTACTGTTCTCAGTCTCCATGTTACAGTTCAGGACCCATGTCCTGCACTGGATCGGTGTCCCAGAAGCTAGAGCCTGGCAAGGCACGTGTTGCAGGGTGGGGCCCTTCTTCCAGGCGGGGCCTTCTAATCATGCAGGGTATAAGGTTCTGGTGGGCCCAGCATCTGCTTTATCCCACAAGTGCTCCTGTCTGTGCAGGAGCAAGGCCAGAGCCAAGAACCTGTACCCAGAACCACAATTCAGAGAGAGAGAGAGTGAGAGAGAGCTTGCACCAAGCTCCAAAACCCCATACTAAGAGCTTCTCCACACCTCTGCTTTATAAAGGGTCCTCCCAAAATCCCATATGAGCAGGAAGCCAATGGGAGTGTGCAGCTTTCCAAACAATGGCCTTGTTTCCTTTTGCTCCCTTTTCCAGGCATAGGCAGAAGTCTCCAGTCACACTCAGTGAGGCGTCCTGCCCCCACAGTCCACACAGGTGCAGCATGAGCAGCTCTCCCGGCTTTATGAAGAGTGGCTCAGCTGCTGGCAAATGTCCTCAGATCCATGCTGTCTTTGTTTACAGTTTGCCCTGGGTAATAGGCTTCTTCTTCATCCCCTCCCCTTAGGAAGTCATGGGCTGCTTTACTCTGCTACCTCAGCAGCTTTCCTGCTCTTTTGCTGGGTTTTGAGGTGGGGTTCCCCTGGACCTAGGGTCTCCCCTGTTCTCCAGCGACCTCCAGTCAGACCTACTCCATGACAAAAGAACACTGTCATAAGAGTACCAAAAGGAAGCCATAGATTTCAGAAGAGCTCATTATTTTGGTGTGAAAAAGTCATACAAAATTGAATGTAAATTACTGAAATATAGAATAATAATTCAACAGAAATATATGGTGTTGTTTAAAGTTTCAGGTAAAATAACGGGAGTGAGAAATGGGTGAATAATGCCACAGTCTATGTGATGTCATTTCAAAGTGTAGCTGGGACCAAATATAATGTAGGAAATGAGAGACCAGATGGTAGGGATAAAGGCATTTAGATTTGATTAAGTAGACAATAGAGAAACTATTGAAGATTTATGATCAAGTGAGTACCCAATTGTATATATTAATCTAAAATGATTTAACTGATAGAAAAATGGAGAGGTAAGAGAAAACCTGAAGCCAAGAGAATAGTTAAGAGGTCCTTTCAATAGCTCAAGAAGAGCCAACATTCATTTCTACCTCATTCATACTAACTCAAAAAATCGTCCATGTAGGTGATTACATTGAGTCAAGGGTGGATTTTGAGGTAAAAATTATCCTCAAGTATTCTTTGTCACATGTAGCCATTTATTCACTGAAAAAAAAAATGTTTTGAAAACCAGTAGACTAAGCGTAGAATGAACTTGCTCTGAGGTAGTCTTTTTAATGTTAAAGTAGTGGCCAAGGAAAATGACATAAATAGAACACAGCCTACAGATGTGTTGTTTGGCTTTCATATAACCAAGGTACATAAGTTAATAAATTTAAATACTTTTAGAATAAAAATGTTTTTTCTAGCTCATGAACTCACCAACTCTCTATTGGTCTATTTGTGTTCAGCTTAAGATATTTACTCAGCAAGTTTTATTCTTTATTATTTTTTACCTGTTTATGTGTAAGTAGCTATTATTCCAGAAGAAATGGCCAAAATTGTGTATAGAGATACAGGTACATTTTAATTTAGATTTTCTTAGCACCTATATAATAAGAATGCAATGTAGTTATTTAATATTTTATTGCTTGTATTTTCTTTTCCCAACACATTCCACTACTAAAACTCCACAATGGGAAGAATCTTTTTGTTCACTGGTCTACAGTGCTGAAAACTGCCAGCCACAGAGGAACTTCAATAAATATTCATGAAGGTGACTAATAATAGCTAGTGCTGATGTGGCAGTTATTATTTTCCACATATAATTTAATGGCATGTGTATGTTGACTCACACCTTAAAAGTCAAAACCCTGTGAGGTCAGTACTAATGATATCCTCACAGTTGTTTGTGTGTCTGGCCCCAAAGTCAGCAGATGTCTCCATCTTTGATAAAAATGCTTATCATATTTGTTGTTTAGTACTAAATATTATAAAGGTTAATGGACCTCTCTAGGCAATATTAAGGCGTTTGATTTTTGGAAGACCTTATGTCCTCTCTAAACTATTGTCAAGTATCGAGTGTGATGAGTGGGGGTAGATGTATACTTTTTCTCTAGTCTGGCTTTGGCTAGAAGTAATATGTTTACTATTAGATTACATCAACTATTTACAATATATGCTACATACTGATAGGTAGTAATGTTACCCAAAAGCAAGTGGGATCCTGCTGCCTGCCACAGCCCTCTAGGCAAAATTCTGGAGGTAAAGGTTAGGTAATGGAGGAATCTTTATTCTAAAGCTACATGATTTTGGAATAACAGCTTTCCACATGCATTAGTCACTTAAGCCTACCAATTAAAGCTAAACTCTTTAACTCTTTAGCTATATCTTTAATCACTTAAGCTGATCAGTTAAGGCTAAAATCTTTAACTCCTGAGTTCCCCTGTCATTCCCCCTGTTAATTTTTGATGATCTCATTTCTATATGATTAGTTTACAAAGTAAAACAACGTAAGATACAAAAACTAAACAATGTTGAAAGAATGGCAGGCTTCTGCCTCCAAAGCCCTCCCCTCTAGAACACCCAGAGAAGAATAACCCTGCCACCTTCTGCCAGGCCAGCCCAATCCTAGGCTACCCTCAGAGTTTCTTCTCCCATCTGAAACACCATCCTCATCCAAAATACCATCCTTTGGGAAAAGCAGGCAACTGCAGCACAATGATCCAGGTATCCCTGAGGAAGAGAGCTAGAGAGCAAGTCTCTGCCCTTCTTTTATTTTAAATCTTCCGGCCCATAACTCCCTGCACTCCAGAGGAGTTCAGTTTCTCAGCTAATCCTGTCCTAAACTGTTTATTGTTGCCTCTGGCAACCTTGTCCTATGGGCCCTCCCACCTTCTCTCCAGTGATCTGATCAGATCTCTCTGTATCAGTAACAGGAATGAGATAATTTTCCTGTTTCTTAAAAATGTATTATGTAATCACAAACAAGAAAAGATCAACTATATCACAAGACAGAATAACAAAATGTTTCGTAAGAATGGAGTACACACAAATATAGACACACATTCTTGATTTTTAATTGTCTTGTGGATGTTCCGTAGCCATTAAAACTCAATTTAAAAAGTGTACGTTCAGCTCGTTTTCTGTCTGAGGGAATTCTGACTGCATATTCATTCAGGAAGAAACGCTGTCAATTTATGCACTCTACTTAGACTATAGCTTGGTTACTTATTTATCAGAATACCAAAACTGAAAATATAAATTTAATTTCTATAGTTTACAAAAGTCTTTATGAAACCTTTAAGATCTTTCTGACCTAGCACCAAAAATGGCTCAGGGGAAATATAAGGCCAAGATGATATTTTCTTTTATGACTTGGTTGAATATTTTATTTATTTTCCAAATCAGGAAGCTTCAGAAATAAAAAAGGAGATTTTAAAAATATATTTGTGGTGGTCAACATTTATTCTGGTCAACATTTATAAAGCACAGCAATCTTATGCAATGTTTATATATGATTATCATACTTATAAATTACTTATTTTTAATATAAGAAGAGGTTTAAATAGTTTCTTCTCTTTATTTTCAATGTCTCATAAAAAGTAATATGATTTCTTTTTGTTTTGTTTTGTTTTTAGAGTTAAGAGCCAATAATTCTTGACAAAAAATATTCTCTTTCAGTTTATAAAGTCAAACCTGAATTCAGCTCATATTTTATTTTCACCTGTATGTTATGTTATGCCTTCTTTTATCTGTGTCCGTCCATACCTACTTTATGATCTAACTTCATTAAAGTGATTTTTTGACCTTTTACCTTTTTTTATAATATTTAGTTACAATTTTTATTTGCTCTAGGACAGCATTTTTAGAAGAGTGTTTTTCTCCATTAACAATTTTTCTTTCTCTTATCGGCTTTTCATGTTATAGTGTATATGTTGCTTAGGCAGGTTAATTATTTTTAAAATAACTTATCATTTTTGGAAAACCCTTGAAAACTTAAGCATAAATTAGCATATAATTTAGCATTTCCACTTTTGCGTATATTCTCAAAAGAATTAAAAACAAGGATTTGAGAGGCATTTGTACATCAATGTTCATAGAAACATTATTCACAATAGCCCTAAGATAGATTGACCCAACTGCCCCATCCCAAAGGATGAATGGGTAAATAAAAGTGGTATATATACATAATGGAATGTTATTCTAACTTAAAAAGGAAGAATTCTGACACATGCTAATTCCGGGATGAAACTTGAAGACATTACGCTAGGTAAAATAAGCCAGACACAAATATTATGTAATTCTGTCGAGACAGAAATTATCATGGTGGTTTTAGGGGCCTGGGGCACAGAGGGATGGAACATTATTACTTGGTGGGTACAGAATTTCCATTTGGGAATGTAAAAAGCTCTGGAGATGAATGGTGGTGATGGTTGTACAACAATGTGGGTGAATTTAGTGACACAGAACCCTACAGTTCAAATTGTTAAAATGGTAAAATTTTGTTAGGTATATTTTACCATAATGATAAAAATAATTTATTATTAAATAATTTGAATTTCCTAGACAAGTTATTTGCTCAATGAAAAAGTGATGAGATAGAGGTCCAAGTAGTTTTCTAGATTAATTGATTTCCTTTAATGAAAATTTTTAAAGAAAATTCTTAAATTTATAAAAAATTGTGGAGATAGTTCAGGTAGTTCTCCTATACACCCACCCAGTCCCTCCTATTATTAATATTTAAGATTAGTATGATACTTTCATCATAATAAAAAAACCCACAGTGATGCACTGTTTTCAAAGTCCATGTTTTACTTGGATTCCCTTATTTTTTACCTAATGCCCTTTTCCTGCCCAGGGCACCATTCAGAATATCACATTACATTTCGTCACCGTGACTCTTAGGCATCTCTAGATTGTAGCCATTTCTGATATCAAACTTTGTTCCACATGACCTTGACCGTTTTGTGAAGTGCTGGTTAAATATTTTGTATATTAAGGTTCATTTGATTCCTTTTCTCATTAGATTGTGGTTAGGAGTTCTTGGGTGGAAGACTGCGTGGGTAAAAGCCCCATTGGTGAGATTGGACAATATGGAAAATGTGGTAACCATACCTTTTCTGTTACTACGTGCACATTTGGGTTGGGAGAACAGTGTGATGTCCTGACTGATTGTCTCAAGCAAAACACATGGAATGGCACTGGAGACATGTCTTAAAGGAGAACTACTGAAAGACAGAACAGCATGGTGATGCAACAACTATGGGTGTATTCCAGGTTTGCTTTATTTCTAAAACGTGAACTCTCTGGTTGGCCACTTCATTATGCATTAAATTTCCTTCAAACTTTAGAGTGTCCTTTCTATTTATCTTTCACTTTTTACCCTTTAGTATGCTTTTTCCTTTATTTGTACCTTGAGTTGTTATCATAGGTTACGGAAAAAGTCAATAAATGATAGTGAACTCTTTCCTTCAAAACTCATGTAACCTCACATTTCTGCTGGCTAAAAAAATAGTCTTTCAAATACCACACTGCATAGTTCTTCATTCTCAGTCACTAGACTGATTTTATTTTTTCCAAGGTCACTTTATTACCCAATTTACTTTACATATAGGTAAAACTATTTTATAAATGATTAGATTTATTATTGCATTATTGCAATCTCATTTTGTTTGTATCTCTTCATGCTGACCTATTCAGATAATTTATCATATCAGTTTTTCTTCAGAACAGTGAAGACAGAGAAAAATTACTATAGAGAGAAATTGCAGATAATTTTTATTTGGGTTTCTTAATAAATTTAAATTTAGGTATACTTACTCCAAATCATGAAATCGTGGTTCTATTGCACCCACTCCATTTCGGTCTCAGAAAACTAGGCCCCCTAAATTTTACCTGTTGGCAAGTCCTGAGATTTTTTAGTATCCTGATTTATGAATGCTCAAAACAAGATCCTTAGGTTCAGACTTCTTACACATGCTTTTATAGACGTCTCTGTGTATGACACTTTTGAGGTTGATAGTTTGTCAAGATATAATTACACACGCTAATGGAGAGATGTTGCAAGCAGCTATGAAAGTAGCACAGTGCACAGGCTCAGCCCAGTAACAATCAGACCCATATCATGAATCTGTCACTTGTTACCAGTATGATCTTGGAAAAACCTCAATTTCTTGGTCTATACATTGATGATAAATTGATAACAGAATCTGTATCCCAGAATGGCTCTTAGGAGAGTCTGATGAAATGTTGAACACAGTGACTGATACATAGTAAGTACAGTCAGTTTTCTGCAAATGTTAACCATTAATTTTTTTCCACCTTAACAATACCCTTGGAGAAGACAACAATATCATTGTGACAGTGACTAGTTTTGTCAACACAGAACTTAGACTACTACTGTTTCTCTAGCAGCTTGCATTTATGTTTGCAGTGAGAACACTAATGTGTGTATTAGACTATATGATTATGTCAGGATACAATGAGATGAATCTGGAAAAAATAAATATCATCAAGAGTTGGAGTTTAACTACAAGAAAGTCATAACAAATATTTATTCAGAATTTTCTATGGGCTAGCGTGTTTAGGAAAGCATTTCATGTTAACCCATATGGATCTAATAATAACTTCATAGGATAGGTTCTATTGTTTTTTCTATTTTATTGATGAACAAATAAAGATCTAGAGAGTCAATAACTTGCTCGAGATCATATAAATAATGCATAACAAAGCTGAGTTTCTAAACAATGTGGTCTGTATCCAAAGTCTATGGGAAAGGGTTATCTTTAATGCAAAATGAGCAAATCTCTGTGTTTAAAAAAAAAAGATAGGGAGAGAAAGACGTAGGATGATGTAATTCATTCACAGTGTGGGTATAAATTGTCTTTTGGGACTATGGATACTAAACAAAAATCTAAAAAGAAATGATAATACACACAACTACGTTTGTTTTAAAGGTCTCATAACTGCTTATTGAGTTATCCTTGATTACATAGCTGGGAGAGCTGGATGGGTAAAGTTTGCAAAATTAAATGGCTATACCATCATAGAAAGTTAAATGTAAAGTCTTAAACATAGAGCTGAGTTTTTACACAATTGTGACCAGCTAAGAAGAAGAGGATAAGAAAAAGTTAAACTACTGTAATTTGGGGGTGGGTCTTTTTTTCTACATACCTAAGGAAAAATTGGAAGTCAGAGAACAAGATCAAAAAAGCATTAGTATTTATCAGATATTTCTGCCGGGTACTTTCTTTATCATAAGAAATGTCATAAGCTGCTTTAGTTTTGGAAGGAAGTTATTTATCAAGAATTTAGAATAACAAACAATGGTGAGACAGCTACAACACACTAGTGTAGGTTATATTACTGCTATGTGAATTCTCAGGAATAAGATGGAGAAAACTAGTCAACATCTACAAGTGCAGCTCACAAACCTTCTGGCATCAGGTCCCTTTATAAGGAAATGCAATTTGGAAAAAATTAGGTACAGTTATTATAGTTATTTATAACTATAGTTAGTTATTAATTTATTTTAAATAACTATAATAAATACATTAACAAAATAACATTTAAAATGATACATTTTCACAGCATAAATGTTTAGAGAGAAAAAGTGGCTTTATTTTACATTTTCTCATCTTTCCAATGCCTGACAGTTTAAGACCTGGATTCTCATACCTGTTTCTATCTGCAGTATTTGTGATATCACACATGTTATGACTCTTGGAAAACATCATCATACTCCATTTAGAGATTAAAAATGAAAAAGGTAGATGCCATCTTAATATTGTTACGAAAATTATTTTCATCTCTTGAACCCCTGAAGAAGGTCCACCCTGAGAATTTCAAGAAAAATATCCTGGCAGAGAGTAAATGCTTAAATAATGCTTTGGAAAGAAGGAATGTGTGCCTGAGTTGCAAGTTGCCATAAAATTTGTCCTGAAATGGTATTAGGTGTCATCTTGGGAAATCATAAATTAGACAAACCCCTGTGTTCGGGCTGCCACATTCATCAAAACTCTTCAGGCTGAGAACTCTTAAGAGAATTGACTACACTCTGTTGTAATGACCTGATTCTTAGGTAAGAGAAAATGGCTGTAGGAAAGTATAGGTGACATAGAACTTTGACACAAAAATGCAGGAAGGAATATCGCTCAGCTGCAATGCTTTTTAATCTCATAATAATGAAACTAGTTAGGATTCTAGCCTGCGGGATATAACCCCCAAAGACATCAAAAGGCTTATTTCAGTATAAACAATGTTTTAGTGGCCATCTGTTATAGGCACTGTAATGTATGTTACAGTATGTATCATTAGGCATTATATTAATATTCAGGAGATATAATATCAATGACTATACAGAATTTTAAAACATAGAAGCTATACAACACATGAAAATATATGATCAGTATATTTATATATAATTTATATAGAATATATATAAACTTAAGTGACCTTAAATTTTAAAATATGACCAAAAATTGTTATTTAAAATTTGAGACTAAAAGAGATCACCGTTCTACTATACAATCTTTTTGAAGTAGGAATTAAAAAATAATGACTTCTTGTTGTGCCATTTTCCATTCCCAATGTAATCTCCGCACTAATATAAAATATCAAAATCTTAATGTCTTGTATATCTTGGGAAAGGTGCTTTACTACCTCAACCTTTTCAATATTCTGTATTTTGATTGCCCTGCCCTTCAACTCCACTTACAGTTTACAGCCTCAGTGAACTGTGGAGAAGAAATTAGATTGACAGAAAAAAAAAATCACAAAATTCTAAATATTAAAGGTGTCAGCTGTAAGTCTTAAATTATCTTATTTTATTTACCAACGTTAAGTACTATAATGGTTTCGGTGGTCATATTTTGTGACAGATTTTGAACTATACCAAAATAATTCTCTTATGATTTAAGGTGGTGAAATGTGCATAACCATGTGTGTGTATGTGTAAAGAACTAACATTTTATTTAATTAAAAGAAACAAATTAAAAAGAACCTGCACTTTACAGAACAGAGTGTTTTCCCTTTGGTTATCAGACTTGTGCAATATTCTCAAAGCACAAATGCAAATGTAATCGTGCAAGGAAGAGGCACAATTGCAATGTTGAATGAAGAAACTCTAACCAGTGATGGTCACGGGGTGTAGGTGGTCTGTATGGGCTCTAAACAGCAGCTGGGTTTGCCTGAGTGAAAAAGAGAAAGTGAATATGGGTGGCAAATACTACTCTTTCAAATACAAGGCAATTTCATGGAATGTAATGATGCTGAATGCAAACAAAAGCCTGTCGCAATTAGATCAGAAAATCAGAAAAAGAGGGGCTTGATTCGAAGAGCTTTACACTAGGCCGAAAAGGAGACAAGATGGGAAATTGGAGTGGTAGAGGAAGTTAAGTTGCACGACAAGTCTAGCTCTTCACTTACATTCAAACTTGTGGGAAACAATCATATCAGACAAAGAAAGCCTGCAGGTTCTGCTTGTTCATAAATGCATTCACTTGCATTCTATTTTCCGCTTCTCCTCGTCTCCCTTTCTCTCTATGTATTTGCAGATGTGTCTATCTGTCTTCATTAAAACTCAATCAAGGAGAACATTTGTATTTCTAGCTGAGAAGCAGTTTTCATGGCTTGGTAAGCAAACTGCTTTCTTTGGTGCATATTATTGTAATGTAACTCAGGAAATGGCATTAGATAAGACATTTCGTTCCATGTTTTGTTTAACCCAGGAGATTGTAAGGAACAGGTGAAATAAAATGTATATGTATGAGCACTTAAAGATTGGATAATTACTGCCTCTATGGAAACGTCAATAGCTCATGCATGGGAAGACAGTGCTTTCTGGTAACCATATGCATTACAAAGCTTTTTTTTTTTAATTCCCAGAAAAATAATGACATTTTTTCTCAAAAAAAATAGCATTCTACACTATTTATTGGGTGAAGAAAGTTTACATTTCAATTCCTTTGCTAATCCACCAAATTCCTCCAACGACAATAACACAAATTGTGTACCTTTGCATCTGTTTGCAAAAACGTGTATAGGAATATTTATTAAAGCATGAAATCATACATATTGGAACATGAAATTATGTCAGGGTTGTACCCAAGATTTCAGAGAAAAAGCTGTTAGTTTCCTGCATTGTCAATAGCGGCCACGCCCTCTGCTCTATTACAGACTGCCAGGAACGGCGCAGCCTCTCAATGGCGGGTTATAATGTCAAATAAGAAATTAAGTATGTAGTTATATTTATTATAAAACACTTCCAATTCTTTAAGCATTTTAATGATAAAGTAGAAACAGCATTCATAATTATAACTAAGAAACGTCAGCTTTTTAAGGAAGTTTTCACAAACTTTTCAAATATCATTTCTAACCACTTTAATACATTGCAAATATGAATAGGCTTTTTAATAAAAATAGTCAATTATATATTCTATTAAATGTATTCATGTTAAATACACATTTTTATCATAGATGGACTATAAAACAGTTGATATCTCCACGTATAAAACCACTAGTAAAATAATAACCATTAGATCTTTAAAGATTCTCCCTGGTACAGAAACTTAGATGCCCATTTTCTTTCAAAGCATATATACTAGCGTGTTTTTGTGGGGGATAAACACAAACCATCAGAAGATCCATCACTGATACCACTGTGCTAAGTAATTCACCTCACTCCTACAATCACTTCTGCCTCTTCCTTCCATAGTCAGTTGATTTTCACTCTTTAGCTTTATAGCTGCCGTGGAATAATCATCCTCTCCGCCCCCCTCAGCCAATATTTAAACTACATCTGGGTACAGTGACAAATTATTTTTAAAAGCACAGAATTATTATTATCAGCACCATCACTATTCACCTACTTTAACTCCTCTTCTATTAAAAAGAGATCATTTATGTCATAAAATGCATACTTTGTAAATTAAAATATGTAAAATATTTTTTGTGAAGAGCAAATAGCCTTGAAAATAAATTTGGATTAGGCTTCTACTCTATAAATATAAGGATAAGGAAAATAAGTAATAATTTAATGAGTGTTTGTAGACCCTTATTTTCTTTTTCCAAATGGGTTATTTTCCTACAGCTCCTTCCTTTGGGCGCATCTTCCCACGGAACAAGAGAACCATGACTTGCTCCGAGTGTTCTTCCCCTGAGGCACCAAGGCTCTTCTTTGCTGGCGCTGAGAGAGACCATGGAGACACTATCATGTCCCTCCCACTTTCCTACTTCTTTCAATCTTTAACTTCCAAACACTAGTACTTCAGATAGCTATAAAGCCTCAGATGAGAACAGTCCTTTCAGTGGAGAGGATCAGAGTTTTAAGAGAAACGTTCCCGAAGGCATTCTGATTCCCATAGAGAAATCTAGACACTATCACACCCCCAGTCCAACAGGAATGCACAGGTACTGAATACGCAACCCCCATTGCTCCTTCTGCCAGTGTGTTCATAGTCACTCTCATGGCTCAGTCACCCCAGAATCCAGACGGCAAGGGAACCTAGGCAGAATAGAAATCAGGGTTGCAAGCACAGAACACAGGGGAGGAGAGTGCAGAGGTAAATGGAGGGGTGGGGATGGAGGAATAAATAAAAACTGGTGGCCAAGGTAGAAATAGAAACATTCTGGTGTGGAAATTATTTCCTTCTCTTAAGTAACAAAATCTCCCTCTTACAGAGCATTTTCTTGCCGCTCCTTTAAGTAAAATAGCATTAAAAGGAAGAAGCAATCTCCTAGATTCTGGAACAGAGATAAGAGAGCAGAAGACTAGTTTTAGAAAGGACCAGCTTTGGAACCCTTTGAGTGATGTTACTTAACTAGCCCTTGACCTTGAGTAACAGAAGCACAATTTTATAGTAGACTAAATTTTCTATTGAATCTGATTGATGGAAAAGCATGATTTTCCCCGTCTGACAACTCCACTTTATATTCCAGCGAAGAGTCTCTACAAACTTGCAGAAAATGTATTTGAGCTGTCAGAAAAAGAGCAATTTGTGAAACGATGATAGCTCCAATGATTTTGAAGACACTAAGCAAAAGTCACCCACCAAGCCATGCATAGAACGGAGGAAATGGGAACCAAGACATGCCGCTCCTGACTGGCTCAGGGTCAAGGATTCGCCGACTAAGTGGACTTATTTGGGCCCTAGCAGCCATGTCCTCCCAGTTCGATGCAATTAAGTAGATAATTGGGCCACAGAGATCTCATCAACGGCAATAGGTTCTCTGCCCCCGAAGTAGAGATTTGAATTATTTTAATCATTAATGTGTCTCTTAAACCTATAAATATAAATGATATTATATTCCATAAAAGTTTCAATAGGGATCATTAATTTAAAGTGGATGTGAAAGTGATGAATATATTAGAAGGTTGTTACAGAGTACAGACCAGCGTTTCTTCAACTTGGCAACACGTACTCTACTTTCACGATTAAGGATGCTAGACCCATTAACTACGTTAATTTCTCACTTTAAGAATACAAATTCAGAATTTATATCTATAACAATATTTTTGGAAAGACAACGTTAATTGTATATGTGTGTATTATTCACATACACCAAACTTTCAGCTGAGGGTAGAAAATGAACAGCATACTATTTCCCATCACAGGTTTTCAATAATATTTTTTGGGTAAAGCAGAAGAGGAAAAAACAAAGAAAGAAAATAGTTCCCATACTGTAACATCAAACATGCCAAAATGTTGTCTGTGTTTCTTTTCCCTTTTCTCTCTCTCTTTTTTGTTAATCCACTGCTATATCCCAGGAATATAGACCAATACTTAGCACCTAGAAGATGATCGGTAAATACATGTTAAAGAAACATGTCCTGGACTCTTTTTAACTACAGTGTATGTGAATCAACCCATTTTCTAGTTACCTGTATGAAGAATTTATGCATTTGTTTACCCAAAGTTTCAAGGGGCTCATTTGTATATTCCAATTTCCTCTGATATTATCATGCTTTGTTTATAATGAATCTGGCAATTGGACTCCTTCAATTCAGCCTCAATCTTCATATTCCCCTTAGAGTTAGAAATAAAAGGTCAGGGACCCTTATTGTTGAATGGTGTGTAATGTTTTTCTTGAAGGTGCTTTGCTGGCAATATCCGTTCACAGTAATGTAAATGAAAGTTTTGGAGAGCCAAAACACCATTGATTAAACATTTCTCTGGGCTGGCTGTAGCCCTGTTTTGTTATTTATTTATTTATTTATTTATTTATTTGCAGCAAAGAAAGGGCTTATTTTTAGAAGTGGCCCACACCCAGAGATACAGGTGGGCTAATGCTCCAAGATCTGGCTTCAATGGCTCCCAGAAGATGGATTATATTGGGGAAATATCATTAATCACAGTGACTAAGGGCATTAGGAGTGTGATCAGAGTCATGGCCTCTGCTGATTGCCCCCCGCTAGGGTAGGGGGTAGATGGTCAGTGCCTCCATGCTTTAGATGGTTCTTATTTTAAACGCTGAGAGAATCGTGATTCTGCCGTGTCAAGAGTATGAGAATCACTACAGAAGATATTTTGTACTTTGAGAAGCCAAAGCTTACTTTTTATGGACTTGTATGGATTTTAAATGGTTTAAAGTTAGTATGTCTTATCACTTCTCATATAATTACCAATTTTGACATCTCGGACTGTCATACCAAGGTAACAAGAAGGAAACAGATGGTCAGTGTTTAACTGAATTATTTTGTTGTTTTCTTTGTTTATTTTTAGAAAATGGGCAAAAAGATATGTTGTATTAAAATGTGTGTTCTTTTATGAAGTAATGTTCCGGTGTTCTCTAAATTTATGTTGTTTTTCTAGTTTATCTCCAAACCAAGCATCTACTACACATAATAATGTACAAGTTGTTAATCATATTGATGACAATAGGTATCATTAAAGAGATACAGTGTCATTTATTTTTGACATTGGTTTTAGTTTTTCAACAGTAACTCAGATATGTAGAAATAGAACAAAAAAATTGTCCGGTGTACTATTCAATTGTCTCACAATTTCCCTTTCACATACTCGGTACTAGCCAAACAGTCATCACACTGTGTCGTCGGGTTCATTTAAAGTAACAATCACTTCTGACATAACTTAGTAATTCATAGATTTACTCAACCTCTCTTTTGGTTAAATACTTCATTTTGCAGAATTTCAGAGCGATTCCTTTATTCAAGGTTATATCCTGGCTCATGAGTGTTTTTTTCTGTGGTGTGTTTTAGACTTTAGTCTCTATCCTTATGGCATCTATGGCTAAAGAGTCCAATCTCTCTTCCACTGGCAGGATATAGCCTTTTAATTGCACCCTCTTCTCAGTCCCATGTAAATTTGCATGCAGATCCACAGGCGACTCAGTAAACCAGCACCATGAGAATTCTGAGTTTTCTCCCCTGTCCCTCTTCGGGGCACATAAGAACTTCTGAGTCCCTCCAGGCCCTATGACATCGAACAGGGTGCTAGTTAGCATAGCGGAGGGGGGATTGAATAGGATGTATTGGGGGTTTATGAGGAGTTAACGAGATCAGAATCTCTCTGTCCTATTTTCTGACTCCTTTCTATTTTCTAGAGTTTTCCATATTGTGAAGCTGACTTCCTCTAGGATTCCAACAAGAAATAGAAAATTAATTTTCTTTGCTATTTGAATCCATGAACCTATAAGAGTTGAGATATTTTTTAATAACTAAGATTTCTAAATGCTAAGATTCCAAGTGTCATTATGGATTAGTATCCTTTCAGAGAACTTCCCTACATAAAATTATGTTTACATATTCTCATCACTGATTCCTTGTCATCTATATTGATTATAAATTGCCACAATATGTTGCCTAACAAACAATCATGCAACCTCAGTGGGAAAAAGTTTATTTAGTTCAGGCTTTATGTTGCTGAGGAGGCACTGCTGCCGGAGTGTGAGTAGGATTTTCACTGGTCGATGACGGTTTTGGCTAAAACACCAGGAGCCTCGTGACACTGGTTCACATAGTTCTCCTACTTCACCTGGGACTAGCCTGAGTATATTCTCCTGATGTTGATAGTAAAGGGCTAAATCAGGACTAGGAACACTTAATTGGTCTTCCTATCTCTGTTGTGTCATGTTTGTTAACTTTCAAAGTGAGAAACTTGAGTGATCCTGTTGTTGGTTGAAATCAGGCTCATCCATGGAATTGCAAGGAGAGGATTCCATGAATCCATGTATGGGAGGCTGTGGTTTGGCAAGATGGTTTTTTTGGAAAGAAATCTGTTCCTGGGTTTCCAATGTCCCATCTCTGTCTGTCTTGCCATGGAAAAAGTCCAATCTTGTCCTCAGTAAGACCACAGCAAAGTCCGGTGTTCAGAGTTCCTGCTTCATATTAAAGCTTAGTGCTCTGAAGCCCACACAGTCTGTTTCATGCCCTGGTAACTGCTGGACCCACAAAGCCATCTCATCCCGGGACAGAGAGAATGTGAGAGTGCATGGGGCAAGTTTGTTGCTGGTTGGGCAAGAGGGAGGGAGCTTCTTTGTTCTCCTGGGATTATATTAGCTTGGGTTTTGGACAGACCAGGGCCTTTGGATAAGTCCACTCCTAGTTAGCCTGACAGGTCTCTATAGTCACGTACCTCTCCCAGTGGCCCTCAACAATTTGGTATCGCAGCAGTGAAGGGAGAAACGTTTCTCTGCTTGGTGGAGTAATGCTATCATGCCCTGGGGTATGAAACTATGGCCTTCTAGTCCAAGCAAGTAGGTTCACGCTTTCTAGTTTGTTAAACTCAAGATATAACTCCTTTTGCTTCTCTTTTTATTAATAGCTATTAACTACCTATTATAAGAATCCCAGAGTCCCAGCTGGATGCATAAGACCCTGCCCAGTGTAGAGTGTGTTCAAGGTTACACATTAAAAAGTGTAGATATAAGGAAGGGCAAAAGGTTAGAGCCAGTAATGTAATCAACTTAGCAAACTTTTTGTTTGGGGGATTAAAAAGACATTCATACTTCTTGAATCCTTCATCCATAGTTATTTATTTTTAAAACACTACACTCAATGTTTTTTAGTCTGTGCATTTCATATAAAGGAAGATCATTAAGTATGGGAGAAGCACTTTTTTTTCTTTTTTTATAATTACAGTTTAGTTCTTGCAAGTTAAGTTACTGGTTGGGAGGTAAATATGTACATCAATAAACTAATTCAGTCCGTGCATTCCACCACAGCAGCCTCAAACAGTGCTTAATGATCACATTTTGTTTTACTACTTTTTTAAAAAAAGATTTTATTTACTTATTTTTAGAGAGGGAGAAAGAGAGGGAGAAGGAGAGGGAGAAAAACATCAATGTGTGGTTGCCTCTCACCCCATCCCCCCACTGGGAACCTGGCCCACAAGCCAGGCCTGTGCCCTGACTGGGAATCGAACCTGCGACCCTTCAGTTCACAGCTGGGCACTCAATCCACAGAGCCACACCAGCCAGGGCTATTTCTCTGCATTTGTTACTGGACTACATTTGTTCACCTGCACACATCGAATCCCAGTCAAACAAACACAAACAGGAGTTTGCAGCAAAGCAGGGGTTCATTAGTTGAGGAAAGCTTGGAGTCACAGTTGAGCTAATACTCAAAGCCCTGGCACCTCGATGGTTTCTAGGGGATGGGTTATATAGAGGAAAAAGTCATTAATTGTGGTGGCTAAAGGAGTTGGGATCGTCCACCCCACTGATGGGATGGGGCCAGGGTAGGGAGTAGTTGATCGCTGTGTCAGGTTCTGATGTCAGCCATGGCGTTGTTCTGTCTGATTTCATTACGGTGGGGTCTATAGGGTCATTCTACTTTCAAAGGCCTGGGGCTGAAACACAACCTAAGTCAAGATGTTCTTTTTAACTTAACTGAACCTCTGTTTCTGTGGTCAACAGGTCTGCGGTTTTATTGTTAAGACAGTGGAAACTGACCAGAGTCTGATATCCTAAGGGCTTAATGATTAAGAGAGGGAGTAGATGGTCAGAAGGAAAAGAATGTATAGTTAAGCAAGTGAAGTTTCTGTGTGGTGACAAGAGTCTCCACTTGGCAGCAAGAGTTATCTTTTCAAAACAAAAATCGAGGTTTGTCTTTTTCTCAAAATTCCTGTGTTTTTGCCTATTTACTGAAACTTAAAATGCTCGCTGTAATTTAGAGTGCCCTTCCAGGACCCACTCAGTACCAGTTCTCCAGCTTTATCTTTTACTGCCCTCTTCTGCCCCTGCACCTCTGTGTTTCTAACCATTCTATTTCTACAGCCATGCCAACTGATGTAATACAGTCATGTTAATGTTATTCTGGCTTTCTCAGAAAAAAAAAACATCTTAATTACCATATAAAAATAGCTATCGGTGCTCTCAATCTCATTACACTAGTTAAAACATTGCTGAAAACTTAATTATGTTAATTATATCACATTTGAATCATATGGACAAATCACTTCATTTTCTTCTATTTTGTTTATCTACTGATTAACATCTTCATGTAGACTTAGGATCAATAGAAACATTCTAAAGACATGCTTAAAATTCAGTCTGGTAAAAAGTTCAAAAAGTAGCCAATAATAAGCAAAGACATGGCAAGTTTGGATGATTATCTAGAAGAATGGATTGAATAGTATAATTTCTATGACATCCTAAAGCAATAGAAAGTAACAAAATAAAACAAAAAAGTAAATTATTTGGGAGTGCCATTTGTTCTAATGTTGAGGAGATTCATTTAAAAAGAATCGCTTCATATATTTCATTCACAAGTGATGGCTGAGAAATTTGAAGTTTTTCCAGTCTTCTTTCCACTGGACTCCGAAGCCAAATTTCCATTCTATACAACTCTTGATATACCACTTATGAAAGAAACTGAATTACAATTCAGAGGTACAGAGAAAGCAAAATTTGAAATGATTAACTTAGCTATTTAACATCGGGAAATTTCAAGCAAGTATTGAATATGTAGCCTGTTTTATTCTTGCTCATGATAGTAAATGAGAAGGAAATAAAGGTAAACTGAGGGAAGAAATATCAAACAAAAGAATCAGGACTCCCTGTTTTGGAAAATTCCCATCCTATCCAGATTGTAAAAGACTCTAAAATTAGAAGATTTACTTTCAGGGAGGCGTGATCCGAAGGTAGTTTATCGAGTCTGGGAAGCCTTTTGTTATTGCCTCAGAAAGAATAAAAGGTCACAGTATTGTTACACCTAAGACTTTTTGAAAAGATTAAGTGAGCAATTTAAGGATTTCCTCCATTAACTCAGGAGAAGCCAAAAGCAGAGGTTCATTATCTAGGAAAGAAAAGTGGGGGGACCTCTTGCTGTGTGGAGTAAATCCCTGTGACACACCTGGGAGATCTACAAATTTTGAAACTTTACACCATCAGAACTGCCAGCTTAGACTAAAAGAGATAGAGAAATGACAACACAAACAACAAAAGAATCCATTCAGAGTTTCAAAATTCTATAGGCAGAAGAGAGACTGATAAAACTACTTACTTGCCAACACATGCTACCCATCATGCCAAAGGCAGGAGGACTGCATGGGTGAAGCTTTGCAGCTCCCCGTGAGTGGAGCTATGAGCCACAGAGGCCCTGAAACCTGGGAATAATTGATAATAATTCAGCTTGTCTACAACCAAGAGGGGCATCACAGAATGTGGACTACTGTACGTGCTGATCAAATAATTTTGCCATGGTCTAATCTTCATAGGCAATCAATACTTCCATGAGGAAGACTCCTGGGGGAAAAGGAGTTGAGGAGTTGGGAGTCAAAATGGAGATTGTAGGGAGTCAAGGTGCTAAGGATACTTCAAGGGGAGAGACGAAGAAATGATAAATTCCAGAGACTGACTTATTAGTATTCAGCACTAGGAAATACCTTTACCACCTAAGTAAACTCTAATTCATTTGTATTTCTCAACAAATTTCTCTCAATTTGTCGAAACCTTTTCCTTTTAGTCAACTTCTTGGGAAAGACCTAGTATTAAACAGATAATAACAATCTGCTAATCCTACATGACTTGTCATCACTATTTAAAATATAATGTCTACCACTAGTTATGTTCTTAACACACAGTACTCTTTACATGTTTGTATGCATGTCTACATGTATATGTGTATGTTTGTACATGTATATTTTATACGTTATGTAATTATGTGTGTATACATATATGTGCATTATATATATTATTATATGTAGTATAAATACTTATGAATTCTTTCATTTGTCTCTGGACCCTGTGTACGTCCTCGTTGGAGAAGTCTGTTCAGGTCCTTTGCCCATTTCTTAACTGGGTTGTTTGTCTTCCTAGAGTGGAGTTGTGTGAGTTCTTTATATATTTTAGAGATCAAACCCTTGTCTGATGTATCATTGGAGAAAATATTTTCCCATACAGTTAGTTCCCTTTGCATTTTGCTGATGTTTTCTTTAGCTATGCGGAAGCTTTTTATTTTGATAAAGTCCCATTTGCTTATTCTTTTCTTTTTGTCCCTTGCTCTAGCGGACATATCAGTGAAAACATTGCTGCATGGCATATCTGAGATTTTCATAGCTGTGCTCTCTCCTCTAGGACTTTTATGGTTTTGCAACTTATATTTAAGTCTTCTATCCACCTTGAGTTTATGTTTGTGTATGGTGTAAATTGGTGGTCGAGTTTGGTTTCTTTGCATGTAGCTGTCCAGATGTCCCAACACCATTTGTTGAAGAGGCTATTTTTATTGCATTTTATGCCTCTGCCCCTTTTGTCTATTATTAATTGCCCATAGAGACATGGGTTTATTTCCAGGCTTTCTATTCTGTTCCATTCACTATGTGTCTGTTCTTATGCCAGTACCAGACTCTTTTGATTACAGTGGCCTTGTAGCATAGTTTGATGTCAGGTATTATGATCCCTACGACTTTGTTCTTCTTTCTCAAAATTGCTGTGGCTATTCGGGATCATTTATGGCTCCATATAAATTTTTGAAATGTTTGTTCTATGCCTGTGAAACATGTCACTGATATTTTATGCTCAACGTCACTACCCATCAGAGAGATGCAAATTAAAACCAGTGAGATACCATTTCACACCAGACAGCATGGCCATCATAACCGAATCAACAAACAACATGTACTGACAAGGTTGTGGAGAAAAGGGAACTCTCTTAGAAAACTAAAAATGGAACTGCGTTTTGACCCAGCAATTCCACTACTGGGATTATACCCTAAAAATCTGGAAACACCAATTCAAAAGAACCTATGCACCCCAATATTCATAGCAGCACAATACAATAGCCAAGTGTTGGAAACAACCTGGGTGACCATCAGTAAATGAGTGGACAAACAACTGTGGTACATTTACACAGTGGAATACTATGTAGCAGAAAGAAAGAAGGAGCTCCTACCTTTTGCAACAGCAGGGATGCAGCTGGAGAGCATTATGCTAAGTGAAATAAGCCAGGCGGTGAAAGACAAACGCTGTATGATTTCACCTGTTAAGTGGAGCCTAATCAACAGAAAAAACAAGCAAGTAAAATGTAACCAAAGGCATTGAAGTGAGGAACAGGGGGAGGGGATGAAGAGGGGAAACAGGAGAAGGGTGGCCAAGGAACATATATGGGGGACTTATGTACAAAGTCAAGGGGGG
>PVJD01002580.1:0-196817 GCA_004026545.1 Mormoops blainvillei | reverse complement strand
GGAAAGGAAAGGAAAGGAAAGGAAAGGAAAGGAAAGGAGGGGGAGGTACTGAGGGAAGGGGGGAGAAGGAAGGAAGAAATGAGGAAGATATTGACAGCATGCACTTTGTGTAGCTGCTCTGTGTGACAGTCCATGGGGCCTCCTCAGAGCAAAGCAATAGAATCATGAGCTGTTCTCTGTTACAGAAGGAACTGGTCTGATCTGATGGACAAGCTGACAATTTATGGTTCTTGACAATTTACCAAAGAGAAAGATGGAGCATGTGTTGGCCTTGAACATGGAACAGGGAAACAGCTACTTTTAAAGTTGCTGATTTTTGGAGACTGGGGAGAAACAGAGACCCTGAAAACAAGAACATGCAACAACAGAGTTAATTGTCGTTGGAAGCACATGTCAAGGGCACAGTCGTTTCCTTTGGTCAAGGATCTTAAGTCCTCCTTCCGGGGTTGACCATTCACAATTGGAAAAGTAGGGCCAGGGTGCAGGAGTGTTCTCATGGGTTTTGCAGAGCCAGCCCAGTCATTACCATCTCTGTAGCGTGAGACAGAAGTCGACTCCTCTGGATTTTGGTGCCTGATCTGCAAACACAGGATTGGATAAGGGTCTTGCTCAGCTCATTTCACCTGGAAGAACCGAGGATTTCTGTGTTTAGCTCTATGCAATTCTAGATACAGTGGATACTTGGGCTAAGGGTGAAACATCAAATATTTGATGAAGTTATGAAATTATCTCCTGAACACTTGGATTCATGCCACTTAATATTCCAACTCCCAAAAGCAGCAGTTTTGTCTGCTATTATGTAGTTAATTGTTTTTCCTCCAAAGAAATTTAAACAAGAAATCAAGGAACAAAAAAGAAGAAATACAAGCATCTAGCTATTGATTGCAACTTATACCTAAAAGAAAAATGAAGACTCAGCTACTTTTTCCAAACTTAAATTACTTTCTTTGTCTGGATGAGAATAGTACATTCAGTTAGAGGGTTTTTTTAAAACCCCATTTTTGCAGACAGAGTTATTTAAACATTTAAAATAGTCTTAAAGATCTATTATACATATCTGATGACAAAGAAGGAAGACTAAAATGAATAATGATTTATATTAAAGGAAACCATTTGATGTCCAGTGGTCACCTGCTGCCTTGGACGTGAGCCATCTCCCAATAATGCTATGTTTCTGCCTGTTCCAGCTTTCTAAATAAAAGGGTCCAGCCCTCACTGTGCATTCTAAGGTAATTGCACCCCCACTCGATCCTGAGGAGCTTCCCCAGCGAGTTTATCCATCAGTCAGGCCTCTGATCTACAGCTCGGAGAACAGACTGAGGTATCTGGTTTCTGCTGACCTCGTGGAAAAGGCCCTTGCATTTAGAGGCTGGGGCCAGATCTGTACCAGATGAAAAGGACAGTCTAGCTTGAAAGACTGGGTCCTTCCCACCCTGATCTGAGAAAAACCTCAGGATTCGTGAGAGCAGAGGCTGCCAAGGACTGGTTTTACTTAGGCCATTCCACTGCTCTTGCACAATAGAATAACTCCAGAGTAATCTGTGACAAATCACTTACATATGAAGAGGCTGTTGACTGCCCACGAACACCAAACTCTTGCCCTCTGAGTGGCAAACACATTTTTCATGTAGTGTGTGGCTCTTACCATAGAACACAAGCATGCAGGGCACTGCCACACACATTTTAGGTCCCTGCACAGAGCTGCCACTTACAGAATTACAAAGGTGCTGCCCTAAATTATACCTGTGAAAGGGGAGGGATGGGGTGAGGGTACATCCCAAATCCATCTTTGCATCAAAAGCAGTTGGGACTTTGCCAAAGCACAGGTTTCCAGGTGTCCCCCGCAGACACCTCAAGTCAGTATCTCTCTGGGGGAGGTCTGGGAACTGCACTTTTGAAATTCACCTTTTGAGATAGATTTGTATGCCACCTGCTCTACCCTAATCCTTGAGTTCAAGTTTGAGAACCACTGAACCAGATTACCTTTCCCAGTCTAGTAACTTCCCAGAAAATAATTGATTTCATCTAGAATTCTGGCTAAGCCTAAGAAATATTCCTAAGAAGAAACTTTCTGTGGAAGTTATTCATTTTAACTTGGCTGAAGTTGTTGCTGTTGTTTTTAACCACACGATTTAATTCTCATTTGTAATCAGACTAGTACAAATTAAAAATTAAATCTGTTTCTATTTTTAGGTTATTATATATGCTAGTGGATGGGCAAATTCAGAACAAAATGTGCATACATGTACATATATCAATGAATATTAGTCACTAGAACAATTAAAATGTCTATGACAATTTGGCTTTGGGGCTGTACATCTAATACAGTATATCTCCAAAACAGCTGTGGTTAACCCAGTGAACTGGAATAGATTTTCATGAAAAAAAAAAAATGAAAATATGCCTCTTCTTGTAGTGTTTATATTGTTTCTTTTTAATGGAAAGAATAGCTCTGAATCTTGCTCCTTTGGATAACAAGGTGTTGTCAACACCATTCCAATCCTTTTTGTTAAACCCATGAGATGAGCAGAATAAAGGAGGTGTGAGGATTTGTTTCCCTGGATTAATTTGCTGGCAGAGATTTTGTTCACACCTTGCACTAAACCAACATCTTTTCCAAGACTCTTCAGAGTTCAGTAAAACTGTTTGTTTGAATAAAAACTTCAACTTAAAAAAAGTACTTTTTTCTTGCTTGCTTTAAAATATTTTACGTGCCACCCACTTTCCCAGCTCAAGAAGAATGAGGATCACTGTACCACCTCACGAAGCATGAACACAATCTCTACAGTTGTTGGAAAGTTCATGAAAGTTTGAAAGCTTGTGGGAAATCATAGTCAGTGACCTGAGCAGAGAGAAGAGGAAGAGCCATCTTGCTTACAAGCCCAATCCAAACTTAAAGTTTCATTTATCCTTTCACACAGCCTCTCTCAAGTGCCTTCTATATACCAGACACCAGGACTGGGGATTTATAGGGGCTAACACACAGTTCCCACAGCTTAGAAACCCCAAGAGTCAATGAGAAGGTATTAAATAACTACAACACTATTGGGTAGATGAAAATACAGAGCAATGAAAATATACAGAAGGACAATTCGTGAGCTGGACTTTGCAGAACTCATAGGGGTTTGATAGGTAAAGAAGGGAAGGACATCTTCCCCACTTCCCAAATAATAAAGGTACAGGGGTTGAAAGAGGAAAAGTCAAGTGTGGGCAATGGCCAATGGTTCATTGTGGCTGGAATACCAGACTGTAAGATGTGGCTTACCTGAGGCTGCAGGCGTTAGTGGGGTCGGGGGAGTGAAGGTTAGTAACTCATGCAAAGTTCAGGTGTTATCCTTCAAGGGATGGAGTAGTCTTTGAAGGACAAGATTTTTGACAGCAGGATAGAGGATGGAGATGAGACCGGAGGCATGGAGAGCAGGTAAAGGCTTTGACCAAGTCAAGGTGAGGGATAATGGGGCACCTGAACCAAAACTGTGACAGAGAGGAAGGAGAGAAGTCAGAGTTGAGAGCTCTTTGAAGGATGCACTGGATAGAATTTGCTTGGATTAAGATGATCACGTGGACTTCAGGCAGGGAGGTAACAGGGAAAAATAACTGACCCGAGAGCTGATGCTTCAACATCCTGTTTCTTCTCCTCTCTCATTGCTACTATGTCGCTCTTGCTTTTTAAGACCCCTTTTCTGTTCTTGTTCCTATTTCTTTTCACTCTAGATCCAGTAAGATTTGATATATCACTACCACCATCCACATGGGCCTCCGTCATCACAAACTGTCCTACCAATTACAAGAGCTCAGGCCACAAACAGAAGCTGGTGAGGCAGTGGGTCCCTGGCGCTCATCATTTTTCAGCCACAAGAATAACATGGCATATTGCTTCACAGTGCCATTTTTTTTTCACATCTGTGTCTCATTCAATTCTTATAACCACCCTTGTCTGTGGAAAGACAGATCTTACTGTTCCCATCTCAGGGAGGAAGGAACAGGCTGGAGAAGCTCATCTCCGCAATCCCAGACCAGCCTTCTGCCTCCTGCCTCTGTGACGTTAGGCCTGCTGGTCAAACTCTCCAAGTGTCAATCCTCTGAAAGTGGGAACAAGAAAAGTACCTGCGCCCTGGAAGCCTTGCATGGGCTCCAGGAAATAACGCATGTAAAATGCTTGGCACAGGCCTGGTGATGTCTCAATAAATGTTCGCTGTTGCTCTTACAGCTCTTCTAGCTCCATAGTCCCAGTTCATTCTCCTGGACCACAGTGTCCCCGCTCTTTTTCAGAAGGCTGTCTTTTACCATTGGTTGGATTTCTGTTTGCTGACAGAAGAAAAACGTCAAAAGGAAACATGACTATTTCACTGGGCCTGGTATATCATTCAACAGTCACAACTCATGTCCTGAAATTACTTCAAATACAAAATAGATAATCTCAATGGAGAGATCTTAAGTTTTTAAGGCCCACTCACATCTTCCAAGGGAGCTTCTCGTATTTGCAGGAAGTGAAGGTTTGACAGAATGAAAGTCAACATGTCTGTATCTTACAAGGGGACCAGCTACTGGGCTCAGGTGGGGACTTTGGCTGGCCCTGTTTGGCAGCTTCAGAAGAAGCTGTGACCAGAGCCATCAGGATGTTCCTGAGATCCTGGCGATACTGGGTGTCTGCACTGGTGACAAGACCAAGTGGCTAAGCAGTGTGTTCTTATACTTTATGGTTGTAAGTCTTTCTCAAGAAAGCTGTTTCCAGTTCCCATGTCAGGACCTAGTTCTACCTCCTATGACTTTTCTACACATTTCCCCTTCATGCTAACAATCCATCTTGAACATCATGAAGATGGGGGGAATGGGGAGGGGGACAAGAATATTGGCATATTATTTGGGGACATGACGGGGAAGGATACCTTAAGGCAAACAATTCAAGAAGAAAGGAAGAAGATTTCCATTCTGCCGGGTGGAATAAATGTTTGAGCAGCATTCTGTCCAGCTGGGGAAAGGCCAAGACTAATTTAACCTTTGGTCAAATGGTTGGGAGTTAGCTAGTTTCCTTTTTCCTCTTACATCACTCCCAGAGATTCAGACAAAAATAACATGGTCCCGATTACATGACATTATGGGCTCTGAAAATACACCAGGGAGGATAGTGTTGAAACCCCTCAGAGACAAATTAATCCTAGCAAGCAACAGCTGTTAAGATTGATACAAACAGAAGAAACAACAGCATATTGGTTCCAGGCTTAAGAGTTGATTTTCATCCAAGCAATTTCAAAAAGGGTTAAAAGCACAATTTGGGGGTGTTTTTGTTACTGTAAGATGGTGCTTTATGAAATACTCATCGATCCTCCATGCGCTACAGTGTGCTGTTTGGCACACTTTGGGATTTAATCCCTAACTTGATTTTTTAAATGTTTAATGGTTAAAATTGAAATAAATGCAGGGAGAGAGTTGGGCTCTGCTGTGGCTGAGCCTTGGTACCAAGCCTTCCATCGGGGAAGCCAAGGTGTGAGAGTCGCTGATGCTGTGGACACTCGGGGACTGGGCACCTACCTCTCCTCTCTGGGCTGATCACATCCAGAGCAGACACTTGAGTTTTCCTGAAAGCATAGCCCAAAGCCCCTGGAGGACCATCTGCAGAACTTGTATGCACCACTGACACTCCAAAATCAAAATATTTCCTCTCCCCGGGACACAGCGGCCTCTCCACACCCACCCGCTTTGCAATTGGGCATTACTTGGAGACCCAACATGAACCCTAGAATAGAAATCTCACAGCTGGAGCTGAACTCAACTGAAAGGAACATGCTTTTAGGACACGAGGAAATCTATCGTCATGGTTATGGGCACAGTTTCTGTACTCAGTCTGCCTAAATCCAAATTCAGCCCAGCCCATGGTTTTTTCTTCTTCACCTTTAATACCTGCATCCCTGATGGCTGGGAGAGTGAATGATAATGTTTGAGTAATGCTCAGTGTTGGTCTGACAAATAATACAAACTGCTGCTGTCATTGTCCAAATCACAGTCATCTCAGAAGTCTTGGCAGAAATTGGCTGGCAGCTGGTCTACTGAAGTAATCTTTATTATTGGGCTAATTTATCACCCTTTTAATCATAAAAGCAAATACTGACAGGACAGCAGCCACATAATATGTAAAAAGAGTCACAGTGCCAGGTCTAGCAAGATAGCTGAGGAGGTCTGGGTCTTTCTCCCTGGGACAGGGAAAATCACTTGGGCTCTATCAGGGTTGGAGAGGGCAGTAAATTCATCAAAAACCAGAAAGCAGAAGTTCTAGCACAACAGGGAATATTGAAGCTTGAGAACTGCTGTTTCTATATTCACCCACTCATATGCTAATCCATCCATCTATCCAGCTAGCTAGCCAGGCAGGTAACCAGCCATCTATTCATTCATTCATTCATTCATTCATTCATTCATTCATTCATTCTTCATTCATCTAACAGATCTCCATCTAAGCTATGCCTGACAGGCACTGTGTTTATATAGAAGAGGAAGTTAATAGAATTTACAGCATAGTGGCAGAGACACATTTCAAACATAACCGCACACATATTTAATTTTAAGTTGTATAATTTTTATGATTCATTTAAAAAATAGGATGCTATGATAGGAAATAACGAGGGGCTTACTTTAGGTTTGGGTTCAGGGGGTGCCTTATTGATGAACAAATAGAAATGACCCAGGCAGCTGGAGATTTGAACTTGTGCCTCCTAGTGTCTCAGGTCAACAGCCTCATTCCACCAGTTCTGAGCCTCCTTGTGTTGGCCTTGCAAGCTACCACCTCTTCTGCCTCTGCGGTAACATCCTTAATACCCAATTCCATGATGAACAGGCATTTAGTACAATGCCTTCATTCTCTACATGCAGAAACGCGGCCTTGGCTGGGGCAGAAGTTATTGCTTGTCCATGATCACACAGCAGATTGGGTCTGGAACCCGAACTCCTGAGGCTGTGTCAGTGCTCCCATGTGACTCAGTGCTAACACCCTTACCCCTCTAAATACATGTCTTCTTCCCAAGGAAAGAATGAGGGGAGGCAAATCTCTTAGAGAGATGACTCCTAGAAAAATCCCTCTCAGGGCAACCCCACTGTCGGAGACCCCTGATCTACTCTGCGATCCTTCTAGGTTTCCACCATTAAAAAATAATACAAAAAATAAAATAAATAAAATAAAATAAAATAAAATAAAATAAAATAAAATGAGCCACCATGGGGCATGTTAAAGCTGACACCTTCAGAACGATAGTCTCGGTTTGCTGCATTTGTATTCTGACTGGCCTGGCTTCCAGGTTGCTCTACCCCGCAGGGAACATATTTCTGATTATTTCTGACTCATCTATAGACCTTTTTGCTAGCACAGCACATAACTGGTGGGACTTCAACCCAGATCTTTTGACTCCAAGCCCAGTGCTTTTCAACTCCAACATGTGAGGTTAGTAACAAATTCTGTTTGGGATGCATGGAGGCTACAGAGACGGAGAATGTTTCACATGGTGATTTCCCATGGGCAGACTGAATGAGGCAGATGGTCACTAATTTATTCAGCAAACATTTGCTGAATGCCAGCAAGTCAGGCCTTGTGGATTTCCTGGTGAATAAGACCTATTCAGTCCCACCCTCATGAAGCTAATAATTGTCCAGGAAATTCATACAATAAACACATAACTACCCAGATAGTGGTGAATTACAATGGTGCTGAGTGACAGTTGGTTTTGTACAGGGTGGACACAAGAGGACCTAAATAAGGTCCTAGTTTATTCCTACCCATGTCAAAGAATAGTACTCCCCCTGCTCCAACTCCTCAGTGTGGAAGCCAACAACCCAGGAGTCATCCTCCATCCGTCTCAGTCCCTATTATCAGTTCCTTACCAAAGCGTCTTGATTTTGATCCCAAGTGTCCCCGGAAATTTTGTACCTCTCTCCATCTTCACTGTCATTGTCTCCACTAGAACCATCATCTCTTGCCTGAACCACAGAAGTACGTTGGCCAGGTCCACCACCACCAACAGAGGCCCGAAGTCCATTCTACATCATGCAGCCAAAGAGATCTCCTGAAAGGAAAACCTGATTATACCACACTGTACCCCTCTCCCCTTCCCTTCTATCCTTCGACACTCCCACTCTCCATCCCACACTTAAAATCTTAATGTCTCTTTGCTCTTAGTATCAAGACAAATTCCAGAGTAAACTCTACCAAGTCCTGGATATTCCGTTCTTCCCCGTCCCCCATACTCAGGGAGATAGCCCTCACTCTGCTCCAACCACCACAACCCTCTTTCAGGTCCTAATATGTACTTTGCTCCCTCCTGATGAACAACCTTTCCACAGGTTTTTCCTCTGCCCGAAATGCTTACATTGCCTAAACAGCTTTCCCTGCCTTCCCTAACTAGGTCCAGTTCCCCCAGCAATGCGTTTTTGGAGCAAATCATGGTGGGAACCTTCTGCCCACCTACTGGACTGTCAGCTCCCACAAAGCTGTGGGCTCCGTGAGGGATATGTTTGCCTTGGCTCATCATTGTATCTCTGACATCTGGCCCAGGGCCAGGCACAGAATGAGTATGGAGTGAGTGAGTGAATGAATGAATGAATGAATGAATGAATAATGAATGAATATGAATGAACAAGCTTCCTGAGGAAGTTTGAGCTGAAAAATGAAAGATAAACAGAAGCCATTTAGATAAGGGGACTAGGGAGGAAGGAGCATTCCAATGTGAAGGAAAAGCATGTTCGCGTAGAGGAACTAAAATAGACCCTCCTCCACTTTCCAGGGAGAAACCGGGGGTATCAGAGAGAAACTGTATGAAGAGAGTGCCCTCCATGCTGGATGGGACAGGAATGCAGTCTCAGCTAATGCAGGGTTGGGGGTGGGGGCCCGGGGCTCTTTTTAATGAACGTAGTTCAAGAAGGAGGCCAATTTACTTATAGCGTAAAAAGATCAGAGTTATTTCACAAGCTTGAGTGGCGTAGAGAGAAAAAAAAAACGTTTTCTTCATAGACTAGACTATAGCATCTTTAGGAAAAAAAATAAGTTGCACAGTGACACATGCCCCTAGATGATCCAGAAAGAAACCAGTGATGGACATTCCCCAGGTATAAAGACCAAACTGCAGAGGAAGCAATCACTGTCATTCTGCCTCCAAGGCAGGTGCACTGACTGTCCTCTGAGCAGCGAGAAGCCTGGCCGGAGGAATGCCCCATTACCATCTGCCTGTGTCTGAGCCAGCAGCACAATGGACAGAAATAGGACTCCGTTTTTTTATTGAGGGTGGTGAGCATCTTGAGGAATGGGGACTGGGTTTTGGTCTTAGTCAGCTCAGGCTGCTATAGAAAATACCACAGACTGAGTGGCTTAAACAAAAGACATCTATTTCTCACAGTTTTGGAGGTCAGAAGTCCAAGATCAAGATAACAGGCAGATCCAGTGCCTGTGAGAACCCTCTTCCTGGGTTACAGGTGGCCACCTTCTCACTATGCCCTTGCATTTCCCTAGTGAGCATGGAGAGCAAGCTCTGGTGCCTCTTCCTTTTCTTATAGGGACATTCATTCCATCATGGGAGCTCCACCCTCATGATCTCATTAAACTTAATTACCTCCCAGAGGCCCCACCTCCTAATACCATTGCATTTGGGAGTAGGGTTTCCACATATGAATGGGGGGGAGTGGACACAAACATTCAGTCCGGAACAGCTTTGAACGTGGAGAGTTCAAAGAAAGGCCCAAAGTGGGTACAAGGATGCTGGGTGGGATGGTGAGTGTGGAGGAGCAGGGACAGTGTCTATTCAGAGAGCTGTGCAAGGTTTTCCCACACGACCCTCGTTTCAGCCCAAGGGACCAGTTAGCCTGATAAATCAGAACTCCCATTTCTCCAGCTCGGTACAATTTGGGGATGTTCTCTTAAACCTTCAGGAAAACAACTACTTGCGACTAACTTAGAGTTAGCATGTGGCCTGTCAGTGGGAACAGATATGGTGGTGTTAAAAGAAAGGAGGCGTGGGAGCTGATTGCCTGATAAGGTCACCTTGTGCACATCCTGCAGTGCCTTGTGGGGCACAGACTACATACCAGCAGAGGACCCTGGAAGCTGGGAGACTATTCGGTCCCTTCCTTTGAAACTCCCTTTCCCTCAGCAGGTGCCACGGAAAGGAGAGACCTGATGTGTATGTTAAGAAGCTAACACCACCAGACGGAAAGGAATTTTGTATGTTCACAGGCTAGAAAGAAGGCTCTGTGCTCCATGCTGCATAGGGTAGGAGAGGCTTAGAGACCAACCTTGGCAGATGTTATAGCCTGTGGCCAGTCTTTTGAACTTGACTGGATGTCTATGAGAAACCATAAGCAAGTTCTCAGAGGTAAAATGCCACGAGAGTTGGATGTTTAGGTCACCCTGTATGGGTAGACAGGAGATTAGAGGGAGCAAGAGATGAGGCAGGGGAGCCACTGGGAAGCGACTACTGTACCACAGGTGAGAGGGGATGGCGGTCTGACCAGGTGGTTCCAGAGAACATAGAGGGAGGAGGGATTTTCAGATATGAGATAATGAAGAACAATGGAGGGCGAAGAGGTGGAGGAGGCTGGGGAGCCCATGCCAGGGTTCCTGACTGCCACAAACTAGACTGTAGGCAGGGTCACTGCCTGGGCTGGGGGACACCAGGCAAGGATCCCACACTCTTTGGAGGAACCCATTTATGTGGCTTTTTCCTGGTGGCCGCGGTTCCTGTTGACCCAGTGACTTCCCTCTTCTGCACAGCTTTGTGTGGAAGTGGGGGCCTGTGGGGTTTTTCGTTTACTTTTTGGCTTTTGAAACGACTGGTTCTCATTTCCTCCTCCGCACGCCCTCTGAAGTGGTGTGTTTGGGAATGTTGCATAACGGCCCTTCCCCATCTCTCTCATATTTATCTTTGCCTGTGCACCTCCCTCCCCAACAGGATGGGTGACCACCTCGGTTTCAACAAAATGAATTTGCCAAGTGCCTGCCTTGGAGGTCAGGGCTGGGCTTAGTTCTCTGGAATCACTCAAAAGCCCACAAGGCTTGGGGATAAAAGCATCCTCCTTCCTTAAATGTTTAAATGTCTGTGGCTCCCTTCCCTGCGGCCTCAGGTACATTTTTGGGATGGCCCCTTCTGGTGAGTGTAATGAAGAAAATGATAAAGAATAATAAAGGAAGAATAATTAAGGGCAGTACATAAAACTTGGCAAAAGAATGCCAAGCAAGTGCCAGCTACCTTTGTTACACTTTTTTTTGATTTAGAGCCAAAGCTCTTTATCTTTTGGCTACTTCAATTTTTCCACTTGCGGGGTCTGCTTTCTCGCTTAGGCCTCCCCGTCCACGTTAGCAGCTTAATTTGCACCCTTTCTTCATCTCTCTTCTGGTGGCTTCTCCCTCTTACGCTTGGGTTGCGGATCTCGGCTCTCCCTCGTTCCCTTGCTGACTTCCGGCTGCCCACGGATTTGTCCCTCCCTCATCCCGCCGCCCCCCCCCCCTTCTCTCTCTTTCTTTTTCTCCTTGTCACCATTTGTTCTCTATCACCCTCCTTTCTGGCTGGCTGATGTTGGAAACATTTCAGGAATTTTTAATTGAAAATACCATGAGAACTGTTATCACCTCTGTTTCACCAGGGAGAGAACCCATGGCTTGGGGAGGATGATGGGTGACTCCTAGGGCGGGCGGGGTTTAATATCTCACCTAGGTTAACCGGAGCAGCTGGGCTCCGCTAACCTAGGCCCCACGTGGAATGTGAGAAATGAACTATCATCTGACAGGAAAGAGGGTGTGTTGAGTAACTGAAAATTCCTATAAAGTCTGAGGAGGTGGGAGAGAAGTACAGGATGAGGAATTAGTTAAAAGAAACAAAACAACCAGGAATTCTTCTGCCCCCCACCTCCAACTGTCCACCGCAAAAATGACTGCGAGGGAGAGCAGGTACCACCTGGAAGCCAGAGAAGGCTCGGGAGACTCCTTCCTCCCTGCCTGGGGTGCTCGGTGCCCTCCCTCTGTTCTCACAGCTGTCCTGGCCCTGACTCTGTGGCCTGGGTCAGATGAGCTCAGCCTCCTTTGATCTCCTCCCCTGTGAGGTCACCAGCCCCCCCACCCCCACCCCAGGCCTTCTCCCAGGTCTCAGGTCAGCCTTCACATCTGCCAGGGCCTCAGAAACCAGGAGGCTGAGGAAGAAGGCAACTGTGGGCTGTGGAGGGGGGTGGGCTGGCTGTTTTTCCACAGTGTCATGCCACAACATAAAGGTCCTGTTTTCAACCAGGTATTGTGAAGTACAGAAGGAAGGCAAGGACGCTGGGATCACAGGGAGAGAAGGTGATGCTATGGCTCCCGACTCCTCTCCTGCGCCCTCAGCAGGAGTCAGGGGCTGAGGCACAAGGATCATGGAGCGCTGGAACTGGAAGGAGCCAGAGTGCGTATATCCTCCGCTTGGACCCTGGGTTTCGAGCAAGGCCTCTCCCCGGCCTTCAGTCAGCTTCGGTTTTATCTGCTTCCTATAATGAGGTCCATGCAAGATGTCAAGGAAAGAATTCCACTGCTGAAAAAAGAAGTAAAATTTTGACATCTAGTGATTTAGTCCAAGCTTCTCCTGTTTATTTGTGAATAAACCGAGCCCCAGAGAAGTTACGCGATGAGCCCAAATAAGGCTAAGCAGAACTGCAGAGCCAGCCCAGCCTTGGATCTCCTGCCCTCCGCTGATTTCCTCATGACCCTGAAGAAGGGGGACAGGGCCACAGCACAGGCAAAGCCGACGAGGGTGGATTTGCTCATCTCCCTCCTCCCGGACAGACCCTCCCAGCTGCACTTTCTCCAGGTGGGAGCTGAGGCTCAGAAGGCCCCGCTGATTTCCCAAAGGCACAAACGTATGCATTTTCGGGTCTAGAGCAGAGAAGTCTGTAGGACTTTTGAGAAAAAGCATCACCAATGTTTCCCTCTGAGTTGCTGGGATTGGTAAAGCTACTTATGCCGCCTCACAGATTATACAGAGTTATATGCTGAGCTCCCTTATCCCCAGAGCCTAGAACCCTGGAAATCATAAGTAAAAAGGGAAGGAAAGGAGGAAGGAAAGAAGGAAGGAAGGAAGGGAGGAAGGAAGGAAGGAAGGAAGGGAGGAAGGAAAGAAGGAAGGAAGGAAGGAAGGAAGGAAAGGGAGAGGAGAGGGGAGGGGAGGGGAGGGGAGGACATATTCACCAAATAAGACGTGTGACCCTCTTATTCCTGAAGAATAGGCTTGAAAATGAGGAGGTAAAGAAGACAGAGGCTCTTGGTCAGCTCCCACCATATGTCAAAGCTCAACACTGAGATTTTTATGGGGCATTTTCATCTGCTAGCTTTCTAAAAGGAGACAAAAGCAGAGAAAATGAAAACCCGGGAAGAAGGCATAAAGCTAAAAGCATAGCATGGAAGAGGATGTCAGGAAAAGCCAAACATCTGAGCAGGAAGATGGCAGGGCCGAGGGTGTCGGTGAAGAGCCTGCCATCGAATGACCGGAAAGGGCTGTGACTCCTCCTGGCCCTGGGTCTGGACCAGGGCAGCCCTCACCTCCCACCTCCCAGAGGCCCTCCCTTGGCCCAAGCCTGAGCAGCTCTGCTAGCACATGGTGTTTTCTTTTTCCTGAAATAAAATATCATCACCTGATCTTAGCTAAGTAACTGTGAACTTGTAAAAGTCTGCTTGTGGCTCCCCAGAGACTCAGTCAAATGGTTTTTCAGATGAATTTGTTCATTCAAACACTTCGCAATATTTCTCTAATTGTTTCTCACAGCCCCATCTGAGGCATAATTATTCCAGCTCCTTCGCTCCCTCCCATTGCAGGTGAGTAAACTGCGGTTCATGAAGGCGGAGACACGGAGGCAGAATGCACGACTGATTGATTCTGCCAACCCTCAGGCACCTGTGGGCATTCCCAGACCTAGAACTCTTGCAGAACTCGCAGATTGTACGTTTCTCGCCAACCCCAGGCCATTAGACCGGGCGTCTATTTGGCTTGGCCGGGACACAGCATCCTGTTGGTTACCATTAAGTAATTTTATAGCATGCCGGGAGCACCGGTCTTAGAATATCAGATCAGGAGATGAAAACTAATAAGAGCCAGGGTTCTAAGGAATCTTTAAAGATATTTGAAACTTACAAGAAAAGCATTTTGGGGCGATGCATTTGGGGCTGAGTTTTCACTCTTCTGACTAATGAAATATGTTGTTCAGGATCCTTTTCTGCATCCTTGGGGCCTGGTCCTGCACAAATATCCAAGATATATCAATTATTAATTAGTCAACAGTGTTTATTATAATAACATTTTAGGTTACATATTACATTATATCACATCACATATTATGATGCATTATTATTTAATATATAATATGATAATATATTATATTACTATGTTATATCATATATATTACAGTGTATTATATATAATATGATCAATATAATGTGTTAATAAGTATATATTTATCATACATAAGTATTATGCTATTTATGCAAATATTATATGAATATGTTAATAAATATGATAATGTAATACAATAGAATAATATATAATAAACAGCAAGCAAGTATCTACTATGTGCAAAGCATTGCTCCTAGCATTGTGTGTATGTAATAGGAACACAAAGCTGAATGAGCCCAACCCAGGGTGGGATGCAGTTGAGAGTCAGGTATGTCTAAGGCAAGAGGAGAGCATGGGCCCACCCAGGCCCCTCCTTAATGGTTGAGCTGGAACCCCCTCGTGGAGGCTGTTCTAGGTCCTGTGCCAGCCTTGTGGTCAGGGGTGTTAAGGACTTTCATGGAAGAAGTCATGAAAAGTTTTCCAGAATTAGAGAACTGGGCAGAAGGACATGTCCCTCCTTCACCCCCACCATTTCTACTCTATTGGATTATGGCTCTTTTTCCCTTGGGCACAGATAGTCTTAAATATGTTGCCTTGTGTGGAGCAGTAAGCAGACGGCAGGGATGGGGGGGGAGAACCTCTGCTACTAAGGGCCCAGTGGGTTGGAAAACGGGCTCACCTGGCTCTGAGGGGCAGGCCTGTCCCCAGCAAATGGGGGAGGTCATCGCGTGTCAGTGAGTCAGGAATTTCTCAGGGCCTTGGTTGAGAGGAGGCGACTTGGGGAGGACAATTCAAGGGGCAGCGGAGGAGACAGACTCACAGTGAAATGGAAGAATGCCACCCTAAAGACCCAGAAGCTCTGGGTTCACCCTGTTTCTGCCTCTAACTTACTGTGCGACGAGGGAAAAGTTACTTCTGCCCAGCCTTGGTCAAATGTAAACCCCATTCCTCACACTGGGCCCGAGGCTCCTTCCCCCAGCCCCACCCCCCAACCCTGAGACTCTGCCTGGACCCTGGCACGAATGGACAGCCATGCCTGGACTCAGGACAGAGTAACGACACTGCACAGTCCTGGCCCAGGACCATATTTTGGGTTAAAAGGAAAGCTGGCCTGGAGGCAGGAGAAATGGGCTCTGGTCCCACATTGGCCATCCTCTCGGGGCGAACTTGGGCAAATCATTTCCCCTCTTTGGGCCTCTGTTTCCTCACTGAAAAACAGAACACTGATCTTCCTACTTTTTGTGGCTATTTTAAACAATATATTTGAAGCAAGAGAAATCTTTTACGAATACCTCAGTGTGACAGAACAAACAAACCAACCCCAGAGCTTTCCCAGCTGAAGCGGTAGGGAAGGTTCCTGAGCCTATTCCTGTGACTTTGGAGAGTCATTTAATTTTCCTTGGGACTCGCTTCCCTCATCTGCAGCATGGGAATAAGAATTCCTGCTCTAATGGCCTCATAGTTAATCAGGGGGGAAATGAAACAAGATATGTGAAAAGGTTTTGCAAACTCTTAAGTTGCTGTGAGAATGTACAAAGTCATGTTCAGGCCCGCTGTTAACCCCTTTATCATTTCTGCTGGTTTAGAAGTCAAGGTCTCACAAAGCAATCCCATAGGTCATGGGTATGGAAGGAAAATGATGTCCATTGTGTTTCAGCCCAGAGTACGGTGGGAGGCCCGGAAGCCGGAAGTAGCATCTGCCCTGTCTGCAGATGGGGCCCAGGGAAGCTATAATTAGGGATACCTGAGGATAGATGCCAGGGCTACCACTGCCCACACACTTATCCACGCCAGCGCCCGTGAACAGTGAAGAAAAGGAGACCCTCTGCAGAAGGAAGAGGTTTCTCTGGACTGGAGCACAAGAGCAAATCTACTGAAAGGAGGTATGATAGCAGTGTCTGGCTTTAAAAATGTCTTCCTGGTCCTATGATGAGAGTTTTTGTTTGGGATTCCTGTGCCCCTGACTCCACACCCTATTTGGTTATCCTGGTAATCACCAGCAGCTCTGCCCTGGGCAATTTTCCAAAACTAGAGCTGTGATGCCTCGTTCCCGCCACCCCGCCCCGGCCCTAGGTCAGCCATCTTGCTCTCCTGCCCAGGCCTCCTCACCTGCACTCCGGTGCCCACAACACTCCCTGTGCTGCCCCTCACTCATCCTGAGCCCTGGTTTTGACTGGGCACCAGCCTGTGGAACTCCCCATGTTGGTTTCTAGCGGGAAGAGCTGGGTGTGGCTTCGTCTGCTCTTTGCTGCCCTCACTCTTTTGCTCCTCTTGTTTCAAACAGGCCCCTGCTGGCTTTAATTAAGCCTGTGGAGCCTCCCCCAGGGCTGGCCCTCACGAAATGAGGTGACCCAGCTCACCAGGGCTGCTCCTCAGAGGCCCCTGAGCTCCGGGCTTATCACAACAATTTCTGCTTCTCATTTTCCACAGAACATTGCAACCTGCACAGGAAAACACCGCCCGCCAGCGCAGGAGCCAGCCAGGGCACTAGATCCCAAACAGGAAGGCTCTGGATGTTCCTGGTGCCCACAGGGCTGAGCCTTTGCAGAGGTTGCCAGTGAGACATTTAGCTTTTTAATACCAAGGAAAATGGCTTCAAGGCAGAGCCATAGAGGCCAAGACATAGAGTCAGCAAAGCTTTGCAACTGGGCCACTGGCTGCCTTTCATGGTTTTCAAAGACTGAGTCTAGGATATCCAGCTGTGCGGGAGCCCCAGTCACCCACTCAGTGCAGTCTCTATTTCTAAGACTGGAATTCAAGACCATCAACAATTTTCTCCCTTCTGCTGTAACCTAAAACTCTTACGCAGATCCTCAGGTTTTGCAAAAGGAAGTTACTGGGGAGTGTAGCATGTTGGTTATATCAGTTAGAGCAGGATACGTTATGCTCTAGTAAGGAACAGCCCCATAATCTGTGGCTTAACATGCACAAGTTTGTATTCCACATAGTCATTCGGGAACCCAGGCTGACAGAGGCGCCACTGCTTTGGGGAGAGACCGTGTGGAGCACACACAGCCTCCTTAGCCATCACACGTGACTGCTTCAGTCCCTGTCGTGGTGGATAAGTACACAAACCATGGAGCTTCTGTCAGATAGGACTAGATTCAAATCCCAATTTCACCATTCGCTAATTGTGGATCTTAGTCAACTTAATCTTCCTGAATCTTGCTCTTGCATACTCACTTATTAGCTCTCCTGACTCTTAAAATAAAGGCAGTTTCTTATCTGGATGCTTTTTATTTACTTACTTACCTTAGTGCACTTCCAGTACCATTCAAATAGGGGTGTTGGGAACAGGCATGCACACCTTGTTCCTAATCTGAGGGGGAAAATATCAATCTTTGACTATTAAGTAAGATATTTGCTATTGATTTTTCTATAGTTGGTCTTTATCGGGTGGAGAAAGTTACTTCCTATTTCTAATTTCCTGGTAGTTTGTAAAATCATAAATAGATGTTGTATTTTGTCCCTTTTTTTGCATCTACTGAGATGATCATATGGTTTTCCTTTTTTACTGTTAAGATGATTACATTGATTTTTGAATTTTAGACCTTTCTAGCATTCCATAAATAAACACCATTTTTTCCATGATATTTTATCCTTTTTATATATTCTTGGATTTGTTTCTGTGGTAGGAAATTTTATAATTTTAGCTTCTATTTCTTTAATATGTAGATAGGGATTTTCAGGTTGTGTTCTTCAAAGAACTTGTCCATTTCATCAAAGCTATCAAAAGTGTTGGCATAAATTTGTTCAAATTATTATTATCCTTTAAATACCTTTAAGATCAGCAGCAATAAGCATCCTTCATTCCTGATATTCTTAATTTTTGTTATATATTTTATTTTTTAATCAGTTGGGATAGATAGTTATTAATTTTATTGATTTTCTTAAAGAACCAAATTTGTTTCATTGATTTTCTCTATGGTTTCTATCTTTCATTGATGTCTGCTCTTATCTTTATTATTATCTACTCCTTATTAAAATTATATTTTCACTACCTTTTATTAAAATATATTTGACATATATCTACTTTCTTAATATTGAAGTTTAGGCTTGAAATCTTTCTTCTAATATAGTCATATGAGCTTACAATATTAGCATATAAATCTCCCTTTAAGGATGGATTTTGCTATATCCCACAAAGTCTGATATGCTTTGCTTTTATCTCCATTTAGCTGAAAACACTTTCTAATTTTTCTTTTAATTTCTCCTTTGACCTACAGACCCATGGATTATTCAGAAATGTATTATTTCATTTCCAAATATTTGGAGATTTTTCTAGATATCTATGTGTTATTTGCTATTAATTTCATTGTGGTCAGATAATAAACTTTATATGATTTTAATCCTTTTAAATTTATTAAAACTTGTTTAATAACCTAGAATATGCTCTATATTTGTAAATGCTCCGTGTGCACTTAAAAACATGTATATGCAGCCCTGGCTGGTGTGGCTCAGTGGATTGAGTGCTGGCCTGTGAACCAAAGGGTCGCTGGTTCAATTCCCAGTCAGGGCACATGCCTGGGTTGCAGGCCAAGTCCCCAGCAGGGGGCGGGTGAGAGGCAGCTACACATTGATGTTTCTCTCCCTCTCTTTCTCCCTCCCGTCCCCTCTGTCTAAAAATAAATAAATAAATAAAACCTTAAAAAAAAGCACATATATGCTGCTGTTGTTGGGCTGTGTCAATGGTATGTGAGCGAATAAAATGAGCTTAAGTCGTGCAAAGTATTAAGTAGTACAACGATGGAAGGATTTTTCAAACTATAATTATAAATGATGAATGACAAGGTCTCTGCTATAATTCAGGAAAAAGACCAGAAATTTTGTTCTCAAGAAAGACATAGAGGGTTTGGAATTGTAGCTAAAATGGACTAGGCCCTCAAAGATATTATCTCATTTAGTCCACTTAATAGCCTTTCAGAATAAGAACATCTGTCCTGGTTTTATTTCATAAATATATCCAAACTTGTAGAAATGAAATACTTTGTTCAAGCCCAGGGCAAGTGACAGGGTGGAGGTTTGAACGTAGACTTCGGAAGTCATGCTCCTAACTGCTGTGCTTTAGCGTCGGGCGATGGAGAAACCCCAGAACCGGGAGTCATAAGTCAAGTCTGGCCTTTCTTTGATCTGTACGATGGGAAAGACTCTTTTCCTAATTTTAGGAGTACAGTGAAGCTCAAACAAGACCAGTTGTGAGAAAATGCCTTGAAAGACGTAAATCTAAGTAAATAGTAATCACTGTCCTGACTAACAACAGTCTCAGAGCCAGGCGTATGATGGAGAGAGCGGGACCGGATGGGTACAGAAATAGATTAGAACGCAACTCTACAAAGGGAAAGACTGGGGAAAAATGGCCTCCAAAATCATAAAGTACATGGACCCAAAATTATTAAATTAGAATATATCTTTTAAAGCTTACAAGGGGCAAAATCAGGGCAAGTAAAGGAGATTGTTTCTTTACAGAGCAGATCATAAATTTCTGTAACACGTTACCCCTGTGTGTGGTGCGTGCCCAAAGTACAAACAGGGCCAAAGGAGTTCAGATTAATTTACAGGTAATAATTAAGGAATTATTAGGAGATGCTATGATTCTTTGATATACATCCCTAAGCCCTCAATATTGACATTAAGAAGATTCCTCAAACCCTTTAATGCAGTCTAGGAAAAATCAGAGCTGGGCAGTAAAGAGGTAAAACAGATTTTCCTCAGGTCTACTGCAAGAGGGGATATGACACTTCACTTCTACATACAGCTTGGGCACGTGGGAATTTATAGCCAGGGAGCAGGGTGGTTGTCAGTGGATGGAAACTTGCTAAGAGGTAATTAGCAGAGGTAGGGGAAATTCTGCCTAACCCTACCTAAAAGAATTAATTCATGCTGAAGACAGGCCAGAATGATCAGGCATCACCTGGTAGATGTGGAGGACGGGGACCCTATTGATATTGAGGATTGAAGGTTCTGGTTAAACTGATTTAGTAGGATTCTTACTAAAACTGGATTTTATGTGGAAGTGCACAGATGGGCCTAGGAGAAGGTTCAGGAGCTTAACAAAAGTTTGATCAAGCAAAGAATCTTTGTCAGTGCCTCTATCAGAAAAAGCAACCCAGGTTAAACAGAAAGGATCAATTCCAGTACGGTTGGGTGAGACCTGGGTCAACCCACCAGTACAGAGCTGATCCTGGGATATAGTTCCTGCAGAGGCTGCATCAACAGTTAGCATCTTCTAGAGGACTATCAGGATAACATTTACGATAGAAATGTTGAGTATGAATTGTGGTCAGGAAAGAGGAATAAGGGGTAGGGCCACTGTGTGCCTCCCTCCACCAAATGGGATCTGGGCAGAGGCCCTAGTGTCCCTACCCAAAGAACAGGCTGTGGGTAGATCACTGGTCTCGCATTGCTCTAATCTCTACTATCTACTTTCAAGGCCATCCTGGAGACTTTGTCATCTCCCAGAGCTGCTCCACCTCTGAGGTCTCCAACCCCAGTGTCTCAGCGTCTGAGCTCAACATCCTCACTTCCAGGCCTTCAACTCTACAATTTCTTCATGACATCCAGCTTCTGACGCCTCGATTTCTCCCCATTGTTCAGTCTTCTCCTGGCTTTTTCTTTTTCCTTGAGTCTAGATCCTTCTTATTGGCAACTTCAACTTCGTACCTCAGGCTTCTACACACCTTTGTGCAAACCTCCAACTCTGGATTATCCTAAACAGCTTGGATCTGGGCTTCGGAACCTGAGATTCTAAGAAATGCTGGAAAAAATCCCACAACTTTGGATGGAAGCCACCACTCATTACTACCTTCCCTTTTGCTCTGCAAGGCTTCTCATTCCCTAAGTAATATTCTCTCCCACTCCCACAGGGGCCGCTAAAAATCCTTCGTGTTCTCCTCAAACCTCCTATTGACCCCTACTTCTCTAACTCAGTTGAAGGCTGACCTCTGCTATGAGGAAGTCTCCCCCAATTTCCACCTAGAAGCTATCTGCACCCACCATTATTTAACCTCCTCTTCATTCTTTCAGAAGAGGCAATGGCTGAGGTTAATTTCTCTACCTGAATTCGATACCCCAAACCTTCTTATGTCCTCTAGGCTCTTGTTCCATTCATTACTTTTCCCTTTTAAAATCCTCCTCCCCTCCCCCCATCATTTAATCACACCCCCTTCAATAACTCCTTTCTCTTACCCTGTAGATACAATCAAATACCCTCTATTTTTAAATCAAATAAATAACCTCTCAAGTCTTGGGCATCTTTTATACCATAAAAATTAGTATCCCTTCATTGCTAATATTTTGAAGCTTATTCTCTGTACTCACTGTTTCTGCATTTTAATCTTCCATCCGCTTCTCAATACTTAGATGCTGCACAAAGATGTGGCTCCGAGAGCCACAAGAACTGGATTCTGGTTTCAACAACCTTGATCCAAAGTTGTGGGACTTCAATAAGTCATTTCAAGACCTGTTCTTCAGATTTCTCATTTATGAAATAAAGCATTTATTTTGTACTACGTACTGATCTAAGGGCTTCACTCATGTTAATTAATTCGGTCCTCCCAACAGCCCTAAAAGTGGAAGGCACTGTTTTATTCTCGTCTTACTCTGAGGCATAGAGAGGTTGAATGAGTCACTCATGGCCACACAGCTAGTAAGTACAGAAACGTATTTCAAGTCCATGAACCTGGCTTCGTTACCCATTCCCCTAAGCTCTCTTCTAGATGACCACAGTGAGGCTTATTTTTAGCTTCAACCACTAAAAGTTGGAACAGTGACACTGAACAAAGACCTCTGAACTCTGGTAGCTAGTCCTTCAAGGTGACAAAATGTTTTTCTCAACAAGTGACAAACACCTCTTCTTTTCTTCTTCAGACGAACCCCCTTAACCACCACCTGCCAGAAAGCAGCCTGTTGTCCTGCTCTTGCTCTCCTGAAGTTCCCCACTCCAGGCCTGAAGCTTTGGGGGAGGTAGCACTGTTCTTGGAGCTCTACCCCCTCTTCGCTCCTCTCCCTTCTCCGCTAAACAGGGACTCCCGTTCTCTCCTAAGAATTTTCCAGAGGTCAGTGGATGTAATGAAATGAGGAGGGCCTGGGCTAAGTTATCAATGGTCTGTGAGACCTAAGTCAAGAGGTTCATTCCCAGTGAGCTGACCAAGGATTTAATGCCCCAGTCTTAGTCTAATAAAGATAACCTCCTTACCCTGCTTGTCACAGAGGACAGAAGAGAATAGACAGAAAAGCATGTGGAAGGAGTAGAAGCCAGCATTTGCTTTTTTATAACACTCTCCCTTCTCTCCTGCTTCTAAGTAGAAAATAGTTTGGAAATGGAGAGGTTCTACCTTGACGCAGGTGAGCAATAGGGATCGTAGAACATTCCAAAACAAAGTATGCAATCTTCAGCTGCGAGGCACTGTGCGGCCTGAAGGCAGAGGGGCCAACTCGGGGAGCTTTGGAGGGGCCTGCGAGTTTGCAGCCCCTCTGACCTCCGAAGAACAAGGACTGGGGGGCAGGGACCCAGTGGGGAGGAAATGTTTGTACCTGTTCAGCCTGGGCCCTGACTGGTAGAAGGGGAGAACGCACTGGAGAAGTCAGGAAATGGCTTGAGGTTTTCTCATTTTCCATCCGTTTGGTATCCCGCCTCCATGTGCTGGAGGTGCAGGAGCTCAGATTTCATAAACAGGGTCTGAGGAGGCAGGAAGCTCATGCCCTGTGAGCTGTTTTCTTCCCTCACTTGCCCACATTTTACAAATTTCTTTCCTCTTTTCCTTTGCTGGCTTCTCAGCCCCTTGCCTCTGGCACTGTAAAATCTTGGCAGGCCCTGGAACCAAATTTATTTGGGTTGAATAAACAGTTAAATGAGGTTTTATTTTCTTGTTTCTGCCCTGAATTGGAGGGAGGGGAGTTACAGTGCTAAGCTGGCCTCTTGGGAAGCCATTACGTAATTCTCCTATTCCTCCAAGAAGATTTCTTATAAATAACCCTTAGTTACAATAAATCATCAAGATGTTGAGGAAAATCAGAAGGTCATTTCATACAAGAAAGGTGGGCAACTTAAACGGAATGAGCCCAAGGCCCAGATTGGAGGATGACACCTCACTGCATATGCCCAGCCTGTTCTTGGGAATACTCACCCTGAACGGGCTCCTTTGTCCCTTTTTCTGAGCAGAAAAACTGCCTTTGAAAAGGTTCGCTTGGACACAATTGAATCATTACAACTAAGAGATGGTCCTTTTTTTTTTTTTCACATGCTCACCAAAGAAATGACTTGGGAGGTACCTGTGGGCAAATATTTATTAATCATATTTTGTTTAATCATAATTAAAGTAATTTTAGAATCAAAGAGTCATTGGGTTAGGGATGCACTCAAGGATGATCTCATTTGGTGATTTCTACCTGTGCACCGGGACACCAGAGGCTGCTGTGAGTATATAGGTCCTGGATGGTTTTGTTTTTCTTTGCACATTTTTGATGATGAGATGAAAGGTAAGGAAGATGAAGATAAAGGAGGTGGTGTGTGCGTGTGTGTGTGTGTGTGTGTGTGCGCGTGCGCGCACATGCACGCACATGCTATGCATGTTGGCTACACCGAATAGTTTCACCCACTAGGCAACCTAGCTACCGCTCGTATGAACGATTTTAAAAACACAGCAAGATTGTAGGTGTGATATCATATGAAATAGTGGAGAAAAAAAATCATCTGTTTGTCTCTCTCTACTACCATCCCTACTCCCCCAGGCTTCATCTGATGACAAGGAAATCATCCAGGAAAGAGCAGATTATATATATCTCTAATATAGAACTATTTTTGGAAATGAATAATCTCTCAACAATTCTTGCCAGTGTCTAACTACCCAGAGAATATCCAGCAGAACTAATCTACTATAAAGTTTACGCATCCCATTCCTGTCTTCAGTGGAGAGGCCAAGTAGCTGTTTTCCAAATATTTATGTTACTGTAGATAATGGGCTATAGAAGGCCTAAGGGCCAACATGAAGAGTCTTTTGCCGTTAGAAAGTCTGATCCCTGATATTGCCCTTAAAGAGTGTGAAGGTGGCTTGGTTAAACTTTTCTTATGCAGTGGAGGAAGGGAGGATGCCAGGGCCAGAGTTCTGTTTGAATTCTACAAAATTAATGTGCTGGTTAAGTCCCTTGACCTCCATGTCTTCAACAGAAATAGAATATACTAGAATAGATTGGAATAGAATAGAGAAGAGAGAGAGAGAGGCTAGACTTGACTATTTCTAAAGTCCCTCCTCCTCTAATGTTCTAGGATTACAGAACGCGTTCAAGGCCTAGAGCTCTTGCCATTTTTGTGTGGAAAAAACAATCTTATTGGTCAAATCTTCACATCTTTTCAGAGCATTTAAAGCGTGGTCTCATCTACTTGGCTAAGTAAATCAACAAATGGCACCTCTTCCACCCTCTACTCCAATGTTAGTCCCATCTGTCCCAGGAAGATTCTGCAGAAACTTCTATTAGTGTCTCCTCGATTGTGTCCAATAATAATGATGGTAATGATAATGATAATGTAATTATCCCAGTTTATTGATGTCAAGTGCATGTTGATTACAAATGGAACAGGAAGTATTTACTCACCTCCTGCTTCTCCAGGCTGGTTGTGAAATCAGAGCTGGGCTTTGGAGCAAGCATGAAGCCTGCACCTTTCATAATTGTAATGGGAACCAGATGTGGCTCCGTCCCATGAAGGCAAGTGATGAAAGCAGTAAATGGGTCCCATGCACATATGCTCTGCCCAGGTGGGGTCCACTTCCAGCTCCCTCTCTGTGAGCCAATACTGTTCTGCACTTCCTCCAATTAACTCTGATGATGTAAAAAGATTAAAATGCATCCATCACAGGGGCTTGCACACAGTAGGTGCTCATTCGCATTCATTCATTTATATTCCGGTGGTTGCAAGGCATCTCAAGGAAAACGACCTGAAAACCACTTGACATGTGCACTCTTAGCGTGATGCTGGGTGAGATGGAAATTTCTTGATGTCAGGATGAGCCATGAGTGGGAGGCCAACACCACCGTGAAGGATACTTTAAGGGGAACCACGGCAGAGTGCTCAGGACTGCGCCCTGGAGATGGGGAAAGGAACAGAACCCAAGTCTGCAGAGCTGCGGTGAGTGTTTTGGAAACCAGGCAGTGGGAGTGTCAGGAAGGGAAGGGTGTTCTGGGCAACAGGGCTCACAAGTGTCTTTCCTGCTGTCGGAAGTCCTGATGGTCTCACTCTCCCATTACATTCAGTTTCTCTGCTTGGAAGGGGGTGGGAGTTCCCTCTTTTCCTCTTTTATTTTCCTCCGCAGTCACCATCCCTTTCTCTCTTACTCCCTCCCCCAAATTTTCAAGTGTATTTCTGCAATACTAAATTCATTTTTTTAAAAACTTTGTTTCCTCAGCTGAACAGAATAAGAAAAGTTATATTTTAACATGGCTATGGACAGGCGGATAGAGATCTTCATTAAATTGAACTGATTTATTCAATTTAACAACTGAAGCTGATGTATTCAGGAGCCAAATTTTTTATTTTTAATCTAAAAATTTTTTTCCTATTATGCAAACATGTACAATCATAATGCAAAATTCAGAAAATGCACGCAAATGAAAAGAAGAAAATAAAAACAAATCCATAATCCTATCCTTCATAAATTAGCCATTCAAAATATGTAGTAATATTTAGGGTGACGTGTTTGAGAAAGGGAGCACTAAGGGACTTGGCTGTAAGACAAACGGGGCCATCCCAGGCAAGCCAGCACACATGGCCACCCTATTTATTGCATAGCTACTATGCCCCCAAATTGTGGCTGGTGTTGTGGAACAGTGAACAGAAAGACAAAAATCTCTGCTCTGGGGAACTTACATTCTAGTGTTAACATTAGCCACAGTTAACATGAGTTATATATGAGTATTCTTACAGTCATACACATAGATATCCTTTTCTTCCTTTAAGTAAAAATATTGTGTATTTCATTATTTTAATGAAAACCTTTTAAAGTGTACAATGTACCCTCCTGGCTTTTTAGATAGAGGACCCTCAGGGTCACTTTGCATTACCTAAGGAGGCCGCGTTGGGAAAGACAGTAAATCCAGGGGCCTTGCTCTGGTGTTCCTGCCCCTTCTACAAACCAGTCGTAAGACTTTGGACTTATCCTCCCCCTTCTGTCAGTTTCTTTATATTTGAAATGTGGACAAAATTTGGACATGTGCTCTACCTAGGTGGGGTCCACCTCCAGATCCCTCTCGGAGAGCCAATACTGTTTTGTATTTCCTCCAATTAACTCTGATGATGGAAACAGATTAAAATGCATCCCCCAAGGCACAAAGGTACCTTGAAGTTTTAAAATCTGTGACTCCATAGTTCTGTGATATTCTAATATGGGCCAAATTTGCATTAGTGGGGAAAATTTTCTGATTTTTCCAACAGAAAAAAAAGACGAAAATTTCTGCATCAAGATGTACTCTATAATGTAATGAATATAATAATTATATGACAGACATGTTAACATTTTGCATATGTTTATGTGATAAGTATGCTAGGGAAGTTTTATTTCCCAAAATGATTTTCAAATGCTTGAAAGAATAGATATTCTTAAGTTATTCAATAGCATAACTTATTAGGTAAAATGCTCAGCCGAGGCAGATGATGCCGGCTCCTGAACTCTGAGCAAAGCGATACTGTTCTTAGTCAGCACACGATGTTTCTTTGCTTCTAGACGCATTGAAGAAATCCAGTATCACCTTTGCTTCTGTTGTTTTTATTCTGAGTCTTAGCAGAGGGAGAGTAAATTTCCATGTTCTGTTAGTTCGTCCATGGGTTATTGTTCTTTTTCCTATCGCTACTATATTGGCAAAAATGAAGAGACACTGCATTCCATGTAATTTGGCTGACTGTAGCTCCATTTATAACATTACAAGTATTTTAAAGTAAACGCAATGAGCACATGTACAGTAATTTACCAATAAACTTTTCTTTTAAAATTTAATATAATGATTTTAAAAAGTTTTTTTATCCTCCCCCGAGGACATTTTTTCATTGCTTCTAGAGAGGGAGGAAGGGAAAGAGAGAGACAGCGATGCAGGAGAGAAGCATTGATTGGTTACCTCCTGTACACTTCTGGACGAGGGCTCATACATACTCCAGCCGGGGAGGGAACTTGCAAGCAAGTATGTACCCTGGCTGGGAAATGAACCCACAGCCTTTTGGTTACCAGGCGATGCTCCAACCAACTGAGCTGCACCGGCCAGGGCTAATGTAACAATTTTATATCGGTGTGTTTTTATACTACTAAATGAAATTGATTCTAAACCTGTAAACAATAATCAAAATAACCATATGCATATACCATATTTTAATATTCCTCAAGTAAGTATGTCCAGTCATATCCTAAGGGGAAATAAATGATTTCCTGTAGAGCTGCTTTAACTACGTAACTACTATAATTTGCCAGATTCTCCGCCAGCTATATAGTGAGCTTATTGGGAATCCATTTGTTGTCTGCCATCTCTGTGTGGAAAGCCTCTAATTCTCTAGAGAAGGGCTGGCTCTCAGTCCTGACAGAAGCCTGGCAGGAAACTGGGGGACGAAGGTGGGGAATCAGGGAGTGCTGGCACCATGGAATGTGCAGGAGTGAGGGCATGGTGGCATCAGGTCTTCTGATTTTTAAAGTGAACCCAGAAGCATGAGTTATAATGAGAACATTTAATGCCAGCTAATTATTTAATACATTGTACAATCTCCCCCCAAAATATGTGGTTCAGAATCAGCCAGTGGGCTGCCGTATGGTGATGGGTTCTCCTTAAGTGTCCGGCAATGTGAAATCCAGATCAGTAGGAATTGAGAGCAAGGGAACAATTGTAGTACTGGCCATGCCGGGAGTATCAGGCTCATGTGATAGTGCGCAGAAAACAAAGGGCTTAAAGGCAGGAGCATATTTGTAGTTGTACTATCCAAGTACTGGACCTAAGATCTAAAGAGAAGGACTCAACATGGTCGAGTTTCTGAGACAGCGGATCCTCAGGCTTGAAGGCGGGCTGGTGCAGTAGGGGTGCCTCTCCTTGGGTTACCACTGCATTCAATGCAGTGGCGCGGGGCAAAGGCAGATGGCCTTTCTTCAGTTAAGGGGTGGAGGGAGATGATCGATGAATGAGCCTCACTCTTGGAATGAAAAGACATAGCCTGAAGGCTGTGGGACAAGGGATTCTGGCACCACCCTGGGGAGACTTCTAGAACAAGCTAAGGAAGAGATGCGGTGGGGGGTGGTGGCTGCTGCTGAGAAAGCAGGAAATAAATACCAAGAGAACTTTGTCATCGTTTTGGAAGCTTTGTGATTTCTCCATAGTTATTACTCCTGTTACCACCCAGTTCATGTTCTTATAATGGGTAGATTAAACACCCCTAAGAAGAAGCAGGTGAGCATGCGTGTTTCTTTGGAAGACCAGCAAATGGAATCCAGGACTATGAGGACAATAGATGTCTTTCATTTGGGATTAGGAAGTGGCACCTGTAAAAGGAGAGGAGAAAACAGGCTGCGTCTCCGGAGATTTGAGAAACTTGGGAGAGGGAAGGGCTACCTGAAGAACCAAGCTGGAAAGGACAGCAGGGGCCAGCACCGCAGTGGCGAAGGCCGGAGTGGCTCTCCCCTCCCATTTCACCTCGCCAGACCCCATGCGGTACAGCCAGTTAAATCTCAGTTTCAGATACACACACACACACACTCACATACACTCACATTTGCACACAGCACATGTAATATTTGGGACACTCTTACACTAAGAAAGTATTTGTCATTTACCTGAAATTCAGATAAATTTTTATTGGCCAAATCTAACAACCCTACTCCCATTCTTTGCTAGTTCTCCAAACCCACTGACCACAGTGTGATCAGAGGCTGCACGAGCACCATCCAGAAGAGGAGAGTGACCCAGAAAGTACTCAGCTGAACTTGAAACGAACTCCCTCCTAAAGGGCTGCAGGCCCTGGGACAGAGTCCCCACCTGGGAAGTACCATACTTCAGCCATTTGAGTCAGACACTCATTGGCCCACCTCTTACCTGCTTTGCCGTCCTCCGCAAGTTGCGTGGTATCTCCGAATCCTGGGATTATTCTCCCCATCTGTAAAATGAAGAAAATGAGACCTCTCGTTGGTGCTTTGCAAGTATTAAATGAGATGATGCAGTAACATTCCTGGCCCAGTGCCCAGATAAACTGCTTGATAAAATGGTAGGGACAGTTTTTATTACTCTATTCAAGAGGTACACCTCTTAGTAAATCTAATTCCCATGGGTAATACCTCATCAAGAAAAACAGCCTCCATGTTCTCTGCGGAACATTTCAAGGGGTGTTGTAGGCTAATCTTGTTCCCTTGAAGTTCCTGGAGATTTGTTAGCAGATGTAGGGAGGATGAGATAAGCTCATACTATTCTTCTCAAAAATCACTATAATTCAGGACCTGTTCACCTGCCACCTGGTTATTGCTCTAAAACAGACCCAAGGAAACTCCCTTCTTCTCACTCCAGGTAGGTAAGGGAGAGACTCAAACCATCACTGTGTCTCAGAGTTCTAACACATCAAGCAAATCAATAGAGACACACTAAATCTAACACTGAACTGGGAGGGCAGGTAGCTTGCTTCCTCCCAACATTCCTCTCATAAACTCAGATTCCCCCAAATTAAGTGCATTGCCAAGGAATTTCAAGGCGCACAAAGGTGAAGCTTGGCATTTGCAAAGGAGACATTACTTTACCCTGTTTTACTAAACACGCTTTTTTTTTTTTTTTTTGCTTATATCTGTTCATCTTTGTCTGAACCACCATGTTATAAAAGTACAAAAAGTATGAAACTTTCAACTACATCTCCTTGGCTCAGATTTTTGTGGGGAAAAACAGAGACGTGTTTGGAGATGGGGGCAGTCAGTTGCACACAGGGTGATGGGAGAAATCCAAGATGCTTAGACTCTAGTCTTTTGTTCCATCTGCAGTATAGAAAAGAGTCTAGCTGTGGCAACCTTTCCTTCTTTCCCATCTATTAGGAGGAAGCTGTTCAAGTAATAGTCAAAAATGAAGAAAAAAGTTGGGTAGTAGTAATACTTTATTTCTCTCTAGAGAGTCATGCCCAGAGTAGTTGCTGAAGACGGCCCCACGAGGCCTGTTCTTGACTTTGCTCTGTAGGACCTTGAGCAAACCCCAGTCTCCCAGAGCTTCTCATCTCTCATCTATGAAATAAGATCAAAATAATTTCTATTCTACCTACCCCAGGGGTTACGGTGATGGTCAAAGGAGATAATGTATGTAAAACATTGTGCCCCATCCTCAGGCTCCTTTTTCTTGATCTATATATAGTCCCTGTGTGTCAACTGTCATCAATACAATGATACACTACTAAATGACATAGACTATTTCCTGCTACCTAATAGGCCTAACTTCTTGGATTTTCCAATAAATTAAAAACCCGTTACATCACTCACACCCCTACCCAGACCTGCTTTGTGATACATCCAAGGTTCAGTCTGACCAGTGGGTCTTCGATGGCGCCCACTGTGCTTCTGGGTGCCTTCCCCACACGAGACTTCTCCAGACTCCCCAGGTGAGCCCAGAAAATCACTACTTAAAAATAACTGCAATCCTGTCAAAGTCATACTTGGGTTTGGAAGATGAAACTGAAATTCTTCCTTTTGTTTCATGACAGAAAAAGGGCTCTGGATTTGAGGAAAGCCAATTAAAAACTGACAGGCTGAGTAGAACTCCACGATACCCCCACTCTTGTATCTTGCATTTCATGTGACAAAGAACAAAGAGCTGAGTTGAACAAAGAAATTGCTTAGGCACTTGGGTCCTGACTGTCTAACTGGGATGAGCAGAGCCAGCCAGAAAACCATGCTCTCTGAGGAAGAGGATAGGGCAAGATATTTGAGGCAAGGGCTCTGTGTCTGCTGAATTTCCTACTGAATTCCTCATACCTAAAGCAATGTCAAGAACATAGTAGGCAGTCAGAAAAAAAAAATGTTTTGAATGAATGAAGGAGGGTCATGTTTTCAAAGAGGACCACTAAGTCCATGAGCAACATTGCAGATTTGATTTTTACGAATATCACATTCCATCCTGAAATTTATAGCAAGGCTGGTGGTATTCTCATGGGCTGCACAAATATTTTACCCATTTTGCAAATTACTTTCAAACTCCTACATAAACTCTGAATTCTATTGTTGGACAGTTTTCAAGGTTAAAATTCCCCCACTGTAAGCTTGATAGCTTTCATTTCCTAATGTTTATTTTCTGTGTTTTATGTAGAATTAGTTCAAAGATGATAGTAACCAGTTATTCTTTGCCTCCTCAGAAGATCCTCAAGAGCCAACAGACAAACTGAATCTTGGCATTTATACTGAGTTAGAAAAGAAATATTTTTCCTAATGTTATGAAAATTAAATTGTAGAATGAGTAGCTTTATCTGGAGCCCTTGACAAAGCATAGACTCTGTTATCATTGGTACAGGATAACTGGATATGAATTGTGCCTGAAGGAAAAGAGGAAGGGATAGAACAGGGAAGGCAAATCCATGACAAGGATGATGCTACTGCATCATACTGATTGCAGACATCACTCATTGATTGTCGCACTATTCCTGGTAAGCTGAGGCAATCTTTGTTATTAGCACCATGTTTAAGGTAGCCATAACCAATCAATCAGAGTGGCCTGTGAGATTTATCCATTTTAACACATGCGTATTGAGTGCTGTGTCTATGCCCAAGAGATTTGCAATGAATTAAACAAGCAAAAATTTGTATCCTCATAGAGCTTACATTATAGTAGAGGGCAGGAGAGGAGTTAGTAATTAAGGTAAATTAGTGAACTATGTAGAATATTAGGTGGTAATAAATGAGGTAGAGAAAATACATCAGAAAAAGGGGAAAGAGAATATTGGGAAGAGAGAAGTTGCATTGTTAAGTGGGGTAGTCAGCTGTATTATTAGTTATCATTTCCTGCATAACAAATTATGCCAGAATTTAGTGGTATAAAATAACAAACATTTGTTGTTTCACAATTTCTTTAGGTCATGAATTCATAAGCAGCGTAGCTTGGTGATTCTGGGTTGGAGTCTTTCATGAGCTTGCAATCAAGATGTCAGCTGGACTGCAGTCATCTGAAGGTTGGAATGGGGCTGGGGCCTGGCAGCTGATTAAGGGGGTTCTTTACGGAGTTGGAAGTTATCAGCTTGTAAGCTATTGATTCATTGAGGGATATTAGAACTTAAGAATTCCCATTGGATCTATAAACATGAAGGCCACTGGTTACTTTGCTGGAATGATTTTAGTGGAGTGGTGAGGTAAATGCCTGATTAGAGGGGATTCAAGAAGGGATACGGGGAGAGAAATTGGAGATAGCAAATATAGTCATGTTGTTTGAGGAATCCAGAAATTTTGCTTTAAAAGGGAAGGAGAGACGTAGCAGAGATGGAAATGATGTCAGGAGAAGTAGCTATTTGCCATCCAGATTGTCATTTATACTAGTGTGGCAGTAGAGAAAGAGGTCAGGAGCACAGGTCCTGGAATCAAATTTCCTCGTTATGAATCCTAGCTTCACATCCTACTACTTGTGTGAACTTGGGCAAGCCACTTAGCACACCTGCACCTGTTTCTTCGTCTGCCACATGAAGATTACAATAGCAGCTCCTTAGAAGTCTGTAAAGAACAAGTTGCTTCACATAGAGTGTCTGAAACAGTTCTTGGTATATAGTGAAAGCTCAGGTAAGTGGTACCTACGTTGATGATAAAGATGATGATGATGTGATTGACCAGCCACATTTCTGCAGTTCTCAGGGGCACCTGGTGCACTAGAGGAGGGAAGTTTAAAGCTGCACTGACATAAAAGCTTCTGATAGAGCCATCGTTTCCCACATTGGATGTGGTTGACCTAGAAATAGGCTAGAAACTGAGCCCAGTGATGACACAGAGAGAAGAAGCTGGTTGTCAGGGGCTGGCAACTCTGTTCCAGATCCACTCAAGGCTGAAGATAATATACTTTTTTAAAAAATCAGACACTGTTCAAGGGAACATAGTTTCATGGCAGAACATTTTGTTTATATCTCCTCATTTCCTGAGGTTTCTCCCTGCAACAAAGGATTTGATTCTCTTTTCTTGTTTAGCTAATCTTGTACATGTCCATTGTAAGATGCAAAAACAATCCTGTTTTTTAAAAGTGCAACTACATTTTTATCTGATGCCCTTTAGCAAGTGTAGATTCCTCAAGCAAAAGGGCATTGCCGCAGAGAAAAGTCAGAAGTTTCCATCAAAAAGTTTCTAATGCCTGAGAGATTTTAAAACATTATTGTTGGATTCTTATTGAATTTATCATAGAAAACTTTGCAAATGTTGAAATAGTTATTTTTAAACAAAAATCTCTTCAATTTCCATTTCTTAACTTAGCTTCCTCACTTCATTAAGTACAAACTTTTCTTTAAAAAGACAACTATTAACTGATTTACTAATTTTAAAAATTTCCATGAATAGGTTGGCCATATGATTTGTCACCCACATGGAGACCCTTTTGACTGAAGGGGGACACTCACTAGCTATGCAAGGGCTATAGACGTAAATGGGGTCAGTCCTGAGTAATCAACATATCCATGGGAAATTGAAATAATTCGAACTTCCAAATTATACATAGCCAGCTTTCAGGACGAAGAAGGGCTCCTCACAGAGAGAAAATGTATGTTGAATTTAACTCAGTAATCGAAGATTTAGTTGATCTAGAACCTCAAGATCACTAAAAACTCATTTCAGAAATGATTAAAAAGACCCTTCGTTAACAACCACTCTTCTCCCTTACTCAGAGAATCCTGAACAAGTATTCAGACCTCAGGTGTTTTAGACCTGGAGGAGTGGTCGACCATTGAGGAGTGGAACTGCCTCGTAGAACTGACTCCAGGGGCCCATGTTCCTCTAAACATGAGCAATATCCTTATTCTGGGCCTGAATTTAGAGCCACTCATTATCACACAGGTACTAACCTGAGAAGGCAGACTAATTAGAAAGTGGTAGAAAGGTGTGTGTGCTTCCTGTTTCGAGACCCCCTGGGCTTCAGTGTGTTTACCGTGGAGACTGATTGCTCTCTTCTGACTTTCAACCTCCTAGACAAACTAAGCAAGCCTGGCTCATGATATGAACCTTTGAATGGATATACGACCTCATCCCAATCAAAGATGTCTTTCACCTTGTCACCATTATAAAACCATTCAACTAGTGAAATGTCCCCACTCTGTACAAAGGCTGACAGCGAGGACACTTGCTCAGTCAGAATACCTCTGTGACTTACTCGTTGGACCTGACCACTGCTAAACCTGCCTTTGGCTCTCTTGGACTTATTATTATAGCACTTCCTTTCAGGCTAAAGCAAAACAAATTGGTTTAAGAGCTCAGAGGCTGCGACATGAAATAAGACAGACTATTACTAATAAATTGTTAAGCTCTAAGATTCCTGGTTTTCACTGGACACTGTTACCAGCTCATTCCCACTTCTCTGCTATGACAGTACATAGAGTGGAGATCCTCAGGGAGGGAAAGGAAACAAATGCACTTGGTGAGGCTTCAACATTTCAACCATTGAAAACTCTCTTCAAATCCTTGCTTATTCCAGCCTACCTCAATCTAATCTATCCAGACAATTATCAAAAACAGTGCTATTCAAAGTGTTGTGGTCCATGGGCCACCTCCTTCAAAATCTCCTGGGTTACTTTCTTTAAAAAAAGTACAGTTTCCAGGATCCTACTGAATCAGACAATTTCTGGCATTGGTGCTCAGAAATATATTTCACACAGGCACTGTAAGTGCTACTTAAGTATATTAACATTGCACAACCACAAGACTAGAGCTAGAACAGTGGTTGTCAACTTTGGCTGCACATTTAGAGTCACTTGGAGAACTTCTAAAAATCCCAGATGTCTAGATCACTCTTTGGCACAATCAAATAAAAATATGTGGGATGGAGTCCATCTTTGAGAGTTTCTCAGTGGATTCTAATGTGCAACCAAAGTTGAGAACCACTGAACTAGATCCATCATTCTCAGAAGATGGCAAGCCTTCCCTTTCCAAGACCATTACATCTAGGACTTAACGGTTGAGAGTGACTTTCCTGTGTGACTGTGAAAACTGGTGGTGGTCTAGGCTAGTGTTACTCAAAGTATGATTGCAGACCACTGCTAGTCCATGAATTCCTTCATTAGTGATCCTCGAAGAGGCTGTACAATCATGAGAAATAATTATATCATTAAAGGTTGTGCATGTGTGTGTGTGTGTGTGTGTGTGCATATGCAGCAAGACTTGCCCCATGAAATTAACAGTACATTGATGTATATTCTGATGCAAGCTGCTTACCTCATTGTGGATGAGGAACAATAGTTGGTGGATGAACCCTTTGAGCAATACTTGTCTAGACCAACTATCCAGGCGTGAAGGGTCCATTTCATGGGTTCCCATGACAGTGCAGTTCAGCCACTGACTCATGGAACAGCTGAGGTCAACTTGGAAACGCAGCCCTAAAGGGAAAGTGTGCTGCATTCTCAGAATACTGAGGCATTGTCCACAGGACAATGGGCTGGGCACCAAGGAAGGCTCAGCGTGGACCTTTGAGGAAACCCAAACATAAGGAGACAGCCTGATGAAAACACTGTGGCCCTAAATTTCTGAACCTTGTGCCTCCTAGTTCATCATCCAGTGTGGGTAACAGAGAGTTGGCAAAGTGTCTGACTGAGGCCAGAGGACTTGGGTGGTTTGAGGACCTCAGGGCACAGAGAACAAGCCCTAGTCCTGGCTCTTTCAGCTCTAAGGCACAAAAAATCAACTTAATCTTACTCAATGCAGAAAAATTGTTATTAGCTCGCATCATCTCCTTACTGTGTGGCAAAAATGGTCGCTGGCAACAGCAGGCTGATGATCTTTCAATTTAGCACAATGATGGTCACAACACTTATGTAAAAGTTCTAGCAAAAGTACAGGAATTGACTCTTATTGAGCCAGATTTGGTCATATCCCCATCTCTAAGTCAATCATTGTGACTTGTACTGTACATATCTAAGTCACGTGGCCATCACTGGATGCAGGAGGCATATTAAGTCCCATCTGAACCACAAGGATTGTGAGTGGTTAAGAGGTGGATCCACCAAAGGGAAACTGATGAGTCCCTAGCAATAGAAGGGCCAAGGATGCTGGGCAGGCAAAGGTGATAGCTGCCCCTCGAAGAGCTCCTCAGTCACCAGCTGCATATTTACAAACAGGCCTGAACCCACATTCCAACACCAACATGGCTCCAGCCTCACCAGTTTGTGGAGACATGTGGAAGCACCCAGGTCAGTGGCCAACCCAAGGAATCATGGTACCCACTTCTGCCCACATTTGCTCTGTAAATGCCATCCAAAGTAGACATTTTTAGAGATTTATTCTTTTTGTTGCTTCTCCAATTTAAGCACAACAATCTAATGATTTTTCATTCTCTCATTCACTCATTGATTCATGTACTCATTTGAAAAGCATTTATACTGAATGCTGCTGATGCTGATAGTTGGAGATACCTAGATAGATAAGGCATACTAACCTCTTTCAATACTTGCTGCCTCAGTAATTTACCTTGGATGAAATTTCTTTTTCTTTCTGAATTCCTCTCTCCCCCCAGTTCTGGAGCAGAAACCCAGCAGGGAAAAATTGGAAGCTTCAGAGGGGGTTGGGTCTTTATGCCGAGAATGTAAAAAGTGTCACTGGATTCTTTTTTAAAAATATACCTTATTGATTATGCTATTACAGTTGTCCCAATTTTCCCTCCTTTTCCCCTCCACCCAGTACTCCCCATTCCCTCTAGCAATCCTCCCTTATTTCATGCCCATGGGTCATGCATATAAGTTCTTTGACTTCTCCATTTCCTATACTATGCTTAAAATCCCCCTGCCTATTCTATACCTGCTGATTTGTACTTCCTAATCCCTACCCCTTTTCCCCCATTCTCCCCCTTCCCCCTCACAACTGGTAACCATCCAAATGATATCCATATCTATGATTCTGTTTCTGTTCTGCTTGTTTGCTTAATGTGTTTTTTAGATCCAGCTGTTGATAGTTGTAAATTTATTGCCATTCTAAAATTCATAGTTTTGATCTTCTTTTTCTTGAATAAGTCCCTTTAACATTTCATATAATAATGGCTTGGTGATGATGAACTCCTTTAGCTTTTCTTTGTCTGGGAAGCATTTTAACTGCTTTCTATTCTAACTGAGAGCTTTGCTGGATAGAGTAATCTATGTTGTATGTCCTTGCTTTTCACCACTTTGAATGCTCACCAGTCCCTTCTAGCCTGCAAAGTTTCGTTTGAGAAATCAGCTGATAGTACTTATGGGAACCCCTTTGTAGGTAATTCTCTGTTTTTCTCTTCCTGCTTTTAAGATTCTTCCTTTATCTTTAACCTTTGGCATTTTACTTATGATGTGTTTTGGCGTGGTCCTCTTTGGGTTCAACTTGTTTGTGACTCTCTGAGCTTCCTGGACTTGTATGTTCATTTCCTTTGCCAAATTGGGGAAGTTTTCTTTCATTATTTTTTCATATAAGTTTTCAATTTCTTGCTCTTCCTCTTCTCCTTCTGGCACCCCTTTGATATGAATGTTGGTACATTTGAAGTTGTCCCAGAAGCTCCTTACCCTATCCTTGGTTTTTGGGGGGGTTTTTTTGCATTCTTTTTTCTTCTCGCTGTTCTGATTGAATTTTTTTTTTACCTTGTGTTCCAGTCATCGATTTGATTCTGGTCTTCATCCACTCCACTGCTAGTTTCCTATAAATTTTCTTTATTTCACCTAGTGTAACCTTTATTTCTGCCTGGGTCTTCTTTATGCTGTTAGGTACACAATGAGTTCCTTGAGCATCCTAATAACCAGTGTTTTGACTGCATCTGATAGATTGCTTAGTCCATTTTTGTTTAGTTCTTTTTCTGGAGTTTTGTTCTGTTCTTTCATTGGGACCATGTTTCTTCGTTTTCTCATTTTGGCAGCCTCCCTGTGTTTGTTTCTATGTGTTAGGTAGAGCTACTTTGACTCCCTGTCTTAGTAGCATGGCCTAATGTAGAAAAGTGCACCCATAAGCTGGATAGGGTGAAACTTAAGGTAATTTCCTGAGTAGGGCAACCTGCATGAACCAGGTTGATGGAGTCTCAGATACAGTGTCACTGCTCTGTGGCTCTGTATGGGGGAGGGCTCAGAAAAAGAACAATGGCTGCTGCCTGACTTCTGGAGTTTTGTCCAGGAGGGAGTTGTCCCCCGGTACTCACTCCAATGCCAGACACTTTAGCTTCTCCCCTTATGTCACTGGTGCCCTTCCAGGTGCTGCCCTGCTACCGAAGCCCAGAGGGAGTGAGTCTGTGTAAGTCCTAAGTCCACTGTGGACTCCTTAAGAGGAGGCATTTGAGAATCTCACCATTTCTTCCACTGCCCCAACCCCCACTGGTTTTTATAGCCAGAAGTTATGGGGACTTATCCTCCTTACACTGGAACTCTGGATTGGGGGGGCCTGATATGGGGCTAGGATCTCTTGCTCCCAAAATTCCCCCCCAATTTTTACCCATCACACATGAGTATGGGACTGCCCATTCCATGTCTCCATGTCTCTACATCTTCACCCCTCCTACCTGTCTGAATGAATGTGATTTCTTTAATTCCATGGTTGTTGGACTTCCATACAGTTTTATTTTCTGATGATTATGGGGGATAGTTCTTTTCGTACTTTAGTTGTAATATTTGCTGTGGTTTTGTGAGGAAGTGAGCCATGTTTACCTACACCTCAATCTTGACTGCTACTGGGTTCTCTTCAGCCAAAAATGAGTTAATCTGCTTCTGTGCTCTTAATGAAAAACCCTTCCCTTAAGCTTTCCAAGGAAATGTCCCCTCGATCTGGATGTAATGATTTCTTCTCCAATCGCTTAGCCAAGTGTGACTTTTATAACAACCTCCAGAAGAAATTTCAGAAATTGCACTGAAAAATGTCCCCATTTTTAGACAAAACATGGTGCTTTAAATTGTAGACCTATGTAGGATCTGTGGACAAATATTCTATCTAAAATGTTGTCTGAATTTCTGTATTTGACTTGAGATGCTATAAAAAAATAACAGTGGAATCACTTAATTAGCAGAGAGTAGGGGCTGTAACCTACGGGGAGCCCTACCCCTACCAACCTACAATGGAGGGAGGCATGAGGAAGGGGATGGAAGGTGAGGTTGCACTGGCTTCTGGAGAAGTTGGGGTGAGGCATTTGCTAGGACCACAAACCTGCTCCTTCATGGTTATAAATTTGACTACAAGTAGGAAACTGCACTGGAAAAGGGGTCACTATGAATGAATCCTGGGGAATTTGTATCTACCTTCCCATTAGCAACTTAGATGGAAATGACTGGTGGAAACCAGTGCTCTAAGCTATTGGCAAAATGCTTTCCCCTGTAGATAAGGTGGACGTTTGTCCCAATTTGCCCAAGATCATCCCAGTTCATGCTTGCTGCGCTGACAAATTATTAAAGGCTCTTTCCACTGTCAGAAGAGTCCTGGTTTGTGGGAAGTTAAAGTTTCCTATTACCAGCTTCCAGCAGGAACTTCCTCACTGCGAACAGTGTAGCAAGCACCTACCTGCCCCCACCCCAGCATCTTACACCAAGGCTACCGTAAGTTAGGTGCCCTGAAACTGCAAGTCGAATAAATGAATTGAATGTGTAAGTTTAATTCAGCATATGATGATTGACAAAGCAATGCAAATCACTGTGCAGTTTGCCTGTTCAGTGAGGCTGCCACTGCGGCAGGGTGGGGGGTCTTCTTGTCATCTCTGCCTACCCTCCAAACTTTTCAAAAAGTGAGATTGTGATGCCAGAAGGCCAGGACATCACCTGAAGTGAGATGTGGGTAACAACAGAAAGATTCAACCAGAATGTATGTGCACAAGGCAAGAGGTGAAAATCCCAGTGTGGGGGTGTGGCATTACCAAGGAGCAGCCCCTTCAGTTGGGGGGAATACCAGTTACGGGCACGCTGAGAAAGAAACATTCTTTGCATTCTAGAGGGTGGTTTTGTGAAGGGTGTGTGTGTATATTGGGGGGGTAGGCAGTGCAGATGTGAGGGAAAACCAGAGAGAGAATTATTATAAAAGAAAATTTTATTTAGTAGCAAAACCAGCAGCTGGACCAGATTAGCTATTCCCTTCTCTTTCCTAGTTTTGGACTCAGAAAGAAAATGTGCAAAATAATTCCTGTTTTGGAGAAAAGTAGAGAAGAATGCTGTTGGGGAGGGGATGAGAAGGGGACGGGAAGGGGACATGGTCAGAAGCATGTGGACCAGGTCAGAGAAGCAAGGGAACAGAAGGGACACACTGCTGGCAGGCTTTACTCCTCCACGGGCATGGGGACAGTGATGATACTGTGTTCTCTTCCTCCCCAGGGAATGTAGGGGCCCAGGTCTCTCCTCAACAGCTGAACAAAAGCTGAGAGTCAAATGCCAAACCCGTGGTTCTCACGGGGTGGCAACCGAGACCAGGTGCAGACCTTGCAGCCAGAGGGACTGCCTCAGGGCCACAGCTGTGGTGCAGGATCATAGGTCTTTCTGCCGGCCCCAGTCTCCTCTCCCTGCCATTCAGTGCACGACATTCTCCTGCTCTGATCTTGACTCCTGTCAAAATCTCCTGGTTTCCCAGTAAGGGACTCCTACCCAGTCAGTGTAAGTGACTGATCAGAAGCGCAGGGCTGTCACCCACAGATGCACTGCTAATGTTGACATTTCAGACACTTCTCATAAGGCAAATGAGGAACAAAGTAAACATTTTGGGGAGTGACAAAGACTTGAAACTCTCCTACACTTCTGGTGGGAGGGTGAATTGGGACAAACACTTTGGAAGCTGTTTGCTTTATTGGCTAAAACACATACCCTCCAACCCAGCAATTGACTCTTGCCAAAGAGGAGTGAGCATGGTCACCAAAAAACATGTACCCAAGTATAAAGCAGCAGTCTTTATAACAGTCCCAAACTGGAAGCCACTCAAATGTCCATCAACAAGTATATGGGTTGTAGTAAATAACCCTATGTTAACATAATGAGAAAGAATCACCTACAACCACCAACGATAATACAGCTGACCCTCACAAATGCAATGATGAGCTTAAGAGCCAGGCACAAAACATAGAACTGAATTTCTGATTCCACTTATACAAAGAACAGAACAGGTGAAACTAGAGGAGGCTGTTAGGATTTGGCATAATGGTTACCCTTGGGGAAGGGTACTGACCGGAAGGGGTCTCAGAGAGCTGGCAGTAGTGGGGGGGCTGTTATGCAGGCCTGAGGAGTCTGTAAAATTTCAAAGACTTATTGTTTTATATGTGCATTGCTCTGAATATTTGATATATTTCAATTTTAAAAGTTTTAAGTCCCCCAAGCCCCTCTGCTATTGTGCTATGTCAGTAGCTGGGCTCAAGGTGGGCTCCAGGTAGAAAGCGATTCCCTGTATTGACTCGCTGCCATTGCAACCCCCTGTCCTGGTTCTGCCCTTTTGGCAGACCACAGATATGTCCCCTCAAACCCTCAGGTCCCCCTATGTATTTGTTTCTGAGCTGAGCATGTCTCCTTCCTCAGTCCCCCTTGATAAGGGACAAAGTTTCTGTTCTGCAACTGCCAGACATAGAGACAACTCCTGTCTCTGGGAAAGACCTTGAATTGATCTTGTCATCTAGTCAGAGTGTTTTGTTTGTTTTTTGTTTTTCCTCATTTTTCATTGGAGACACTGTTCCAGCTTTCAACCCTCCACTGAAGGTGGGAATGCTTTGATCATCCAAGAAGTCATGGACCCAGAGCAGTCCCTACCCCCTTAAGTGAAGTGGGGACCCAGAGAGGCTGGCCCACCACCCACAGCCAAGCTCCACGGCTGGACCTGGAAACCAATTCCCCAGCAGAGGAACGCGGACCCTTTTTAAGCCTTTCTCCAGGGGCTCTTGCTCTTGCCTCCTTGAAACCAGCAAGGGGCTGGTGCCCTGCCCCCAGCTTCTCATTCATTGAAGTAAACAATTCCTGGACCAGGAGTGACTTTTCATGGAAATATTATGAACATGCCCAGGGACGGGCAGTCAGGGCTTAGTGCGATGGCCCTGAGCATTAGGACAACAGTCACACCTAGTTAAACCCATTCGCTTCCAAGAAAAAGAAAACATGATTAAGTCCCTCGTGAATGTCAGCAAGGTCTTCCCACTTGAGAAGAGAATCTGACCAATAGTTTCCTGTAATGGTTTCCATGTTCATCATTTTGGTCCTCCTCTTCTGATAATCCAAATTGCAATGACTTGACTTCTGAAGTAATAAGAAAAACTACTTTCTCATGGCCCCACTCTGTTTTAGTCTTAGCCACAAAGTCACTTTAAATACTATAGTCAAGCTGTCCTCTTTTTTTTCTTTTTAAAGAAAAAAGACAGAATAATCTATTTATGCAGAACCTACCTAGGAAAAAAGAAAAAGAAAATACAACTCTGGTATGTCAACAAAAGGACACTTTGCTAGGTAGATAAGACAAGGTTCCTTGTAGAAACTGCACTTTGTTCACTCATGATTGTTGCAGGTTTTCTTACATCACCGACCATCCTTTGGACAGTATCAGCTACATAATTTGCAGTTCCCAATGCAAATTAAAAATGCAGAGCCCCTTGTTAAAAAATTATTATGATCTCAAGACAACAGCCGCAAAGCATTAAACCAAGCGAGGGGCCCAGTGTGATTGCAGAGGCCTGGGAAGCTGGCCTCGGGTGCAGCAAGGCTGCATGGATATTCCTTTACAGTTGGGAAAAAGTCAAGAATGTTGGTAGTTTACACGATAAGGAAGGGTCTCATCAAGGTGTAAGAAATGAAGTGGGAAAAAATAGGAGGACTGAATGTGAAGACATAACATTGTCATTATTTGCGAATATTGTGAAATTCCTGGGAAAACCAATACATCAACAGGAGAATAAAACCATTAGGGCTAATAAGGAAGTGTAGCAACTTGACCAGATACGGGTTCAAAACAAGAATATAAACAAGCTAAAAGGTAGAGATGGAACATGAACTTGTAAGGAGAATCTCTTAGGAGAGCTGTGGTCACCTGGGTAGTAGGAGCTGGAGTAAAGGGAGGGTTTAGCTCCTTTGCGTCATCTGCCCAGAGAGGGCTTCAGTGCAATCCTTGGAAAACGTGCTTTGTACTCTTCAAAGTTTGGGGCACATTTACACTGGGTCTGCACAGGTCTGAAAGATCCCCAGACAAGAGGCTGATGGAAAGTCCAAGGCACAGAATGGTGGGGGAAAAAACAGCAAACCAGGATAGGAACGTTTTGCTTTGGGTCGTTCAAAAAGCGATACAACCAAATAGGACCACCAGGAAGCAGAAGGGTAGGGTATTCCACATAAAAAGTTCTAAATGAGGTGGATCCTGGGATCCCAATATAGGGTGGCAGGAGCTGTGACACTTTTGCAAGTCCAGAGTTTTAAACGTTTTGTTTACAGGTAAGACTGTAGAGACAGAAATTAGGACTCAATCCCTGGATCTGCCCCCTACCAGCTCTGTGAATTTGTTCAACAACCTTAAGCTCTGTGTTTCCCGCTGTGAGTGTAGTACTATTCTCACAACAGCATCTACCTACCAGGATTATGGTGGCAAAGAGTAGCATAACGATTACCTCCAATTATCACTGCATGTGGGCTGTAATCATTAAGTGTCCTTTTTGTTGTTGTTGCTGTTCCCTTTACTTCTTTAAATTTATTCTGTTCCATTTGTTATCTTCTGCTCCTGGATCAAATTTAGGACAAGTCTCATGAGTTGGGTGGTCCCTTTCAGGTAATAAAAGCAGTCTCAGCTCAATAATTCACATTTTCTGTTCACTGAAAAATTGAATTTCACACTTTAGCCGCAATTTTAGCTTCAGCGCAGTCACAGCTTGGGTGTGGAGTGGGGTGGCAGCTGCAGGGGCCATGGTGCTGAGTTTGAGTTCTTGAGCCCTGACCCTGTTCTAACAGTTTCATTAATCATGGATTCTGACCCATCTAGGTTGGAAGTGTGAGAGAGAGTGGAGAAAGGTGGCTGGAAATTTCTTACTTATCTGACACTGTAGGAACCTGAAAGTAGACTTTTGCCCATTTTTTAAAAAAAAGAGTGGGATGACATAATCAAAGTGCCAACAGAGTGCTAAAAAAACTGCCAACCAAGATTACTTTACCCAGCACAGATGTCCTCCAGAAAGGAATCTTAAGATATTTTCCCAAATAAACAAAAGCTGAGGGATTTCATGGCCACTGGACCTGCCTTACAAGAAATGTCAGAAGGAGTTCTTTGAGCTAAAATAAAAGGACACTAATTAGTAATATGAAAACATATGAAAATGTACAATACAATGGTAGAGGTGAATATACTGTCAAATTCAGAAAAATGTACCAGAATTTGATGGTTTGTTAACCACTTAATTCTAGTATAAAGCTAAAAGGACAAATGCATTAAAAATAGCTATAGCTAATTTGTTAATGATACACAATATAAAGAGATGTAAATTGTGTCATCAAAAGATAAAACATGCGGGAGAGTAAAAGAGTAGTTTTTCTATAAAACCGAAGTTATTATTAGCTTAAAATAGACTGTTATAAAGATGTGTTATTTAAGTCTCATGGTACCCACAAAGCAAAAATCTGTAGTAGATACACAAACGATAAAGAAAAGGAAATCAAAGCATATCACTGTAGAAAATCATCAATTCAGGACATCAAGGTGGAAGCTACACTAACCTCCTCCCAGGACCAATCTGGAATTACAATTACATTGTAGAGAAATCACCCTGAATAACCAACCGAACACTAGCTGGAGAGAAGCCTTGTAATCACAGACAGACAGAAGAAACCTCTTCACCACAGTGAGACTACCAGGGAGTGCAGAGGAGGTGCAAGAATACCGGCTGGGCTCCCATGGGTAGAAGCTGAAGTCCAGAGGGATATTTCAGCAGCTGGGGTTGGGGAGTCCCCTGAGAAGTGTGGGGCCTAACCCCAGGCTGGGCTCCCCAGCCTGCAGCACCAGAACCAGAAAGGAACCCAGATAACATCCAGCTGTGAAAAGCAGCAGGGTTTCTGTCTGCCAGGGAGAGAGAGCTGGAAACTCAGAGAGCCTCTCTTAAAGGGCCAACACACAAAATTTCGTTGGCTGCCACATAACCTGACCTCCGAGAGAGGGAGGACAGAGTGGACCGGAGACCCTTCAGAAGAGTCTGGGCTGGGGAGAGAACTGAAGAAACAGCCATCAGGATCCCTGTGCTGAGTCATCCCCCATACTGCAGAAGCCACCTTTCTCAGGCAAAACACTCCTTTACAACTGGCATCAGCCTGAAGGGAAACGGTAGTCCCATCCACAAGTCTGCCCCGCCCTGTGGAGCTTGAGCCAGGATGCTGATTACAGCTTGAGGCTATACCGCTAATTAGTTTAATAAACTAAGGCTCTATAACTCTGAGAGATCTATGAGACTTGTCTGACCCTCTCCAGGGCACAGTGCTGATAAAAGCCAGCCTTGGGATACAGCCTGGTTCTTTCCGCATACAAACAGGCCCAGCACAGGGAGCCACATGCCGTAGATCATGGATAGCTCCAAACAGGTTGAACAAGGCCAGCCGCGAGCAGCGTCGGACAGAGGCATACACCAGAGTCTTTGCAGAGAAACAAATACCAAAAAAAAAAAAAACAAACAGCCAAAAAGGGAAAAAAAGAAACATACCCCCAAATGAAAGAACAAGAGAATCCTCCAGAAGAGCTAGATGAAATGGAGGCAAGCAATTTATCAGATAGTTTAGAATAATGATTATAAGGCTACTCAACAACATGAAAAAAGACATAGAAAACATAAAAAAAAGGACCAGTCAGAAATAAAGAATGCAATATCTGAAATAAATAATACTCTGGAAGGAATAGACAGTAGATTAGATGAAGCAGAGGATGGAATCAGAGATTTAGAAGACAAGGTAGAAAAAAAACACCCGGGCAGAGCAGCAAGAACGAAAAAGAATTTTTTAAAAAGAGAAGGCATGAACTCACAGCCATACTGAGCCGCGTATGGCCATGGGCCACAGGTTGGAGACCCCTGCACAGGGTCAGGCAAATGGCGAGATACTGATCAAATGATACAAACTTTTAGTTGCAAAATGTATAACTCTGAGGATCTGAAGCACAGCATGGTGATTATAGTCAATGATGATGTATTGCATACTTGAACGTTGCAAATTGAGTATATCTTAAGAATTCCTACCATAAAAAGGGATAACTAAGGTAACTATGTGAGATGATGAATGCAGTAATTAACTTGATTGTGGTGACCATTTCACAATGTTTATGCTTATCAACACATGTTGCACGCTTTAAATATACACAATTTTATGTCAGTTCCATCTCAGTTTAAAAAAAAAATAGACAAACAATGATCAATCAATTAAAATGGTTCTAGTTCCGAGCAGAGGGGCTGGTTGTTCCAAAAAATAATGATAATAGCAGTTAGTGTCCACTGAGCACTCACCAGGTGCCCACAACTTTGCTAAGTCCTTGACATGAGTTAGCTCATTCCTCTGTACAGGGCTGTGACCTGTCACTGCTGTGATCCCCATTTTATAGAGGAACCCACTGAAGCCCCAAGATATGAAGTGACTTGTCCAGCCTGGCACAACTAGTAAACAGTGGTGCCTACCAGTGCATGGGGGCGGTCTCACTCCACAGCCCCCGCTCTGAAACATGGTGCTGCATTGGAAGTAACTAGAAATCTGTAAGGCGTTCCTTTGAGAACATTTTCTACAATGTGACCATCATTTAGGTCTCACGGGGAGAAATAGAAAAAGGCAGGAAAGGTCTATGCTTTCGTTATCAGTTCTGAGAAAACTTTGAAGTGTTATGACAAAAGTTTTCCTAATTTCCTCCTAAACATTCATGCTTTTACTCAGCAATAGCCCTTGATTAACTCTGGTTGCAGGGATATGTGGGAGATTAGCTGTGAAAACTCTGGTAGGGCTCATATCTCTCGCCTTTCTTCTACCTTAACTAAATTGAGGTGGTTGTTGTTCAAAATTAATTCAATAAAGGCTACTTTTCAGGATTGGCAGCTCTTAAGTAATTTTAGAAAAGTAATTTCACCCCCCCAAAACTCTATGCGTGGGTTTCACATTACAAAACTACACGCAAGGGCAGCATTGGTTATTGTAATAGAAACTCAGAGAGGAAGCAGGCATCAAAGGAAGATAAATGCATTAAATCTCTTTTTCACAGACACACAGAACAATTTTCTTTCAAATGTCAAAAGAAGTAATATAATGATCTAGATAATACAGGTACCAAATTCTTGCTCTTGAAGAAAGGAATGGATGGAACATTTTGAAAAATGACCACAAAGATCAAATTCTCTATATAATCCCTCCTCTTCAATTCCCTTTGCCCAAATATTTTGCCTTTTGAAATGAAAAGCATGAGTTGAGAGAAAGTCCGTTTGGCCCAGCCACCATTTGTGACGAGAAACATCCGTGGAGGCCTCAGGCGATCCCATACAAGGCTTGTAGCAGTCAGAACCTTGGTTCAGCTTCCTACCACATAAATCCTGCTTTCTCAGTGTGCTGGAGGTGGGCAGGCTCCAGCACATGGACCAACGCTAAGCAACACGAGAGAGGCTTAGAAATAAACCCAAAGGCCAATTTCTTATGTTGAAAGAATGGTCTAGTGAGTTACCTGTAACTGGTCCTTGGCTCAGGGTACTCCCTCCTGATAGGCTAGTCCATAGGCTTAGGATTAGAGGGTTGCTTAGTGAGGAGGGGAAAGAGTGGCAAAGTGCAGTGTTTCCAAACTGTGTACTCAGCTGTAGAACTATTGTGATGACAACTGTCCCTAGAAAGGAGATAATTGGTCATGTTCCTTCCCAGGCCTGTGTAGACGTCATTAACGGATCTTAGCACTCCTCTCTAAACTCAGAGCCGGTCTCAGAATCCTTCTCAACAGAGTACTCTAAACAGCCAACAAACCTGGGGCTCTACAAGGCTAATACATTTTGGGGACTGCTTCATGTACCACTTCAAGAGCACTAGCCATGCTGATTTCTGTGCTGTGAAACATAGCATCCCTGAAAAGCCCCCCTTCTTTCCCACCCAAATTCAGAACCAGTTAAGAAATAAGACATAGGCCCTGGCCAGGTGGGGGCTCGGTTGGTTGGAGCATTGTCCTGCACACCAAAGTATTGCGGGTTTGATCCTCGGTCGGGGCACATACCTAGGTTGCGGGATCAGTCCTTGGTCGGGGCACATAAGGGAGGCACCTGATCAGTGCTTCTCACATAAATGTTTCTCTTTCTCTTTTCCCCATCCTTTCTCTCTGAAATCAAGAAATATATCCTTGGGCAAGGATTTTTAAAAAAATAAGAAACAAAAAACAAGAGACAGGCAAACAGTGATCAAAATATCCTAATAAAGTTAAGCTCGTAAGTGAGGCTTTCAAATTGTGGTCAAAAGCCCTGTTCACACTTCGTCTCTGGATTAGACAGTGTCCCATCGAGTCACAGGCAGCACTGGCAAACCACAGGCCTTCCCCACAAAAGGTCTGGCTCACTGAGTTTACAGTCTATCGGCAAAGCCAACCAGAACGCACCCTCGTTGTAGATAGCAGTTCTGACAACAGGAACTAAGAAAGGGCTGAGTCGCACATAGGAAGTTCCTTCTTCTGACTCATCCCTCAGAATGAACAAGGGAGACCCCTAAGGCCCAGCAGTGTTTCTCAAGGGCAGTGGTCCTTACACTTTATAGTGGGGAGGGTATGTTAAAACACAGATTGCTGCAACCTTGTTCCCAGGCTCTGAATAAGAAGGTCTGGGGTGGGACATGAACTTTACATTTTTAGCAAGATCCCAGATGACTCTGCTGGTCTGGAGACCACACTTTGAGAACCACTGCTGTAATGGAAGCCCCTCTGTTGGAAATTTTCCTCCAATCACCCATCAACAGATCAGGGTTAGCTCATAAAACAGTACTTAATTGCCAGACTTGGCTTATAAAGAATTAGTTCACTCAACACCAGATGAACCCAACTTTTAAGAGCTTCCATAACTGTAGGTCTTCCCAGGGCCTTTATAAAGTTCATGTACACATAATTCTTTAGGAGGGATGTACAGTATGCAGCATTTCCCAAACTTTGTTGAAAATAGAATACTTTTTAAAATCTCTACTCTTTCGGGGGAGGAGGAGCAGAGCCCAGCCAAGGCGCTTATGTTCTACCAACAACACTTTGGGAAACACCAGCTTGGACTAGAACTTCTTTCAGTTGCATTTCAGACTTGGATGTGACCTGATCAACCTGGCTGTTTCTCATGTTTCCTCGTCAATTCTTTCATGCAATCAGCACGTATTTATTTAATTCCCACTGAGTCCCAAACACTGAGATTGGCACTGGGATACCGAGATGAATAATCCGGACTTGGGGTGGGATCACATTAATGTGAGGAGCACTATAGCACTGGAGGAGTCGCACAAGTCACACACGGGCAAAGAAGGAAGAGCTCACGCAGCTGGATGAGAAGGGGATAAAGAAGAGCATGGGGAATTCAGAGACTTCCTAGAGGAAGGGCACCTGAGCAGAGCCACAGCGTAGTAGCAACTTGGCCCATGTATTCCAGGATGAGGAAACAGAATGTCTAGAACTTAACGAGAAGAGAGAGCCCATGAGGCTGGAGCAAGTGTTGTGTGGAGAGGTGAGCGAGGTTGCTGGAAGGCTGAGTAAGTCCAAACTGCTATGTGGCACCTCGACATGCTTACAAGGCATCTTATAAGGTCAGTCACTCTGGTGGGTGGTGGGTGGGGGGTGTCCCTTATCCCATGTAGATGGTTTAGTCCCAGAAGATAACTCCTCCATGACTGATCAGCAGGCATCAGATGACTGTGTGCTAAAGACACCCACCTCCTCCTGAGGACAGGCAGGCAGGAATAATTGTCATGGTCTTTGTGTCCCCTGCTGTGTAGAATTGGCTGAAAATGAGGATTCCTGCATTTCTTGTGTCACTCAGAGAATGGTGCCCATGGGAGTGTTGGACTAGAACACAAGGCATATCCGCCCCATTCCCAGCATTCCCTTCCTTGGGCTGTGCCATGTGGCTGCCAGACATCATACAGCAGCACCTGTGTGTGGGAGAAAAGCATTATGGCTCCTGCCTACACACTAGCCAGATGTTGACACAGCCTACCCTTTGTCTCTTCGGTGACTGGCTAAGGACAAGGGGAGAAAAGACAATGAGAAGAATTTTATAGAACCTGTAGGTTCCCCGTAAAGCCTTGACCTGAAAGAGTATCCGATGCATGTGTTTTCACAGGGTTTTTTTTTTCTTGTTTATTTTTCCAACTAGACTTGAAAATTCTATTTCACAGCACATTTTGCCCATTTTGATTTGCCAAACCAGATTTAGCAATTACATTTCACAGCACATCAGAGATGTAAACAGCTCCATTGAACTTGACGCAAACAGCCAGCTCTCTCAGATCCAAATAATGCAGCTCTACTTGGAATTCCATTAGTCCCAGTGGACAGGGAGGAGAGTCTTTCTGTGTCATTTCTGCCTTGTTTGTTGGGTAAAAATGACACATCCCAAGCCTTCAACCTGGCATCAATTTGGAAGTTAACCTAACACCAGTTTTTATTTATGAAATATTTGATAGATTTTAGCTTCCTAGAATCAATTGACCAAATGGACATCCTGATGTTTTGAAATGGACCCCTTTCTTTCCCTTCATCTTGTGCAGTCAGCACTTCGGGCATAGAGAATGGAGAGGAAGTACCAAGAGAGACGAAATGAAGGCCCTCACATTAAATAAATGACACAGCTTTATTACTTCCCATGGTGGGCTCTGTAATAACCTTCAGAGGCCAGAGCTTTTAGGGATTCACATTGCGAGTGTCATACATCATCCCTAAGGCCATTTTGGCCCCTCAGATGATTGCAGAACAATGAGTGTATTGATCAATCTCTTCCCTGTTTTCAAACCTCTGTAGTTGAAAATGAGAAAATGCATCCTTTCAGTTAGGAGTGGATTTATGGTGGTATCGCTCTTCAGCCAAAGCAAGGGTAACACTACAAAGACCAGTGCTCACGTGGACCGAGGTGGTTATATGACTCTCAGAGGGTTTATGGTGGCCAGCTTCCCAGACTGGTGCGTATCTCAGTCCACATCTGGTGGTAGGAAGTTTATTGAGAGTCTGGATTTCGTATTTATAAGGCTTCCATTATCTGTTTTAACTGGGTGTTAACGTGATAAAGAACCTCACTGATAGTGAGGATTGTCTTTTTCTCACTTTTATGAACTGCTAAAAATGTTTGCAAGAGTAAAATTGTGGAAGATGTTTTTCTTTCCTTCCTTCCTTCCTTCCTCCCTCCCTCCCTCCCTCCCTCCCTTCCTTTCTTTTTCTGAATTATGGAGCCAGATTTTTTGGTTCATGTTTTGTATTTTTTTCACTTGTAATGAAATGCTTAACACTTTTAAAAATCCTTTAGCAGAAAAAACAGAGGACTATCAATGACAAAGCAGACCAACTCTTCCTTAATGTACAAGTTTAATCCAATCTCCAGCATACAGTTTAACCTTTTGGAAACTGGCTCCTGATTTGAAAAGTGAGGATAATAAAAATCTGCTCTACCTGCCTGACAAGATTGCTGTGAGGATCCCCTGAGACTGCTCTACGTGAGTGTCTTTTGTAAAACGACGGTTGTAACAATAGCCAAGCGTTACCTATAAATTACTCCCATTAGGTTCATTCATTCCACAGGATAGTCACATGCTAATTCTATCTGATCACATATGTTCCCCTATTGGTCAACATTCTCTACAAATTTCTTGTCCCTCCATTATCTCATCCATTTAATTCAACTCTTCTCTCAAGACTGTGAAATACCAGTTTCTCAGTTTGACCGCTAGAGGGCACAAAGCCTTTTTGTTTCCTTTTTCTTTACACAAGAGAGTTAATGCTGTTAAGCCATTAGACAGCACTCATATTATGTTACCTACTGGAGCAATAAGTAAATATGCAAACATGCAGAATTAAAAATAAGCTGATGGTCTATAGTCTGTGTCTCTTTGGAAAATATCTCAGAAGAGAACAGAAAATGTATCTTTTCTTAACTAACTAAAACTAAATGAGAAGAAATTTGTATATCTGTATGTGAGTATATATACATTTATTTCTTAATTCTGTCCACGGAGAAGACCTGAAAGCAATGACACCCCAATATGCACAAGCACACCTAGCACCCAGATCTTGGTTTCTAAATACCATTCTCCACTAAAAGAAGACAAAACTCCCTAGAGAAATAATTGATCCCAGGGTTAACAGCAGGGAAAATACAAGCTTAGGATAACTTACAGCATCATAGAGTATGGAAGCATTTCAAAGAAATTGTGACCAGTCAGCTTGAAGGAACTCCTAATTGCCAAAGCTGGGACCATCTGTGCAACAAAATATATAATAATGGTAATAAAATAAAAGAAATAATCATGAATTAACTAATATAATAAACAATTAAATAAATAAGAGGAGATAAGAAACAGCTCTTCTTATAGTATACAGAATTTCTATTAATAAATGAAGAAAGGAATAATAGAAATAGAAGAATCACCATTAGGCAAACACCACAGTAATAGTTATTACTGGTAAGAAACATCAAGGATTGCTAAAATTAGTGGGTAAAAATTTGATAAGAAACTGGATATTTGCACAGTCTCAATGTATCTTCCCCTAGGACACATTTAGAAAGGGAAAAACTGGGTTTTGTAATGGAAAAATCTGGGTACCACCATTACCAAGAGATCAAAGGTTACATCTACGGTAAGACAGGTCACTATTCATACCTCTCAATGTCATACACGAAGAAGGACCAAGAACACATCTGTGGTGTTTTTGTCAAACACACGTAACCTTAGCCTAGATCCTGAGGAATCATAAGGCTAATCCGAATTGAATGACTTTGTAAAAAAAAAATTGGCTAGTATTCTTCAAAGTGACATGAAAAAATGAGGAACTGTTACACATTGGAGGATATTGAAGAGGCATGACAACTAACTGCAATGTCAGATCCTGGATTAGACCAGAAACAAATGACATTAGTGGGAAAACTGGTGAAATTCAAATAAAGTCTGTATAATATTTAATAGCTTTGGTTAATCAGTAACTTACATCAACTAACTGGAATTAACTACTAACTAGTAGTAATTTCCTTGTTTTAATTATTATATTGTGGTTATATAATATGTTGCTATTAGAGGAAGTGTATAAGTGAACTCTTATTTCAAAATTAAAAACTTAAAAACTGGATTAAAATTAAAAATTAGGAAATACTCAAACAACACATACCACATATCTGGCACTATCTTAAGTGCTTTACATAGCTTATCTCATTTCAACCTTATCATAACTATGTGAGAAAGGTGCTATATTATCTCTATTTTTTAGCTGAGAAAATTGAGGCAAGAAAAATTTAAGTCAGTTGCCCAAACTCACACACCTTATATACGGTGGATGCAGGATCTGGCCATAAGCATCTGGCCCCGGAGTCCCTGCTGTTAACATAACACTGGGCTGCTCTTCCTGCAAGCACCATATACTTAGCTGTTCAGCAAAGAAGTATTTGCTGAGTATTTATGAAGTGAAAACTGGTGTGTTGAATCCACAGCGTTCAACACAAAGATATACAGGGCACGTCCTTCCCATCGAGGAGCTTCTAGTCAGGAAAGGGGACAGGACCTGATTGCCAGCAATACCACTTACGAAGCACCTGTTAGGTACTTTGTGTATACAATATCTCATTTTTAATGGTAAAAATAAAAATGACTCTCAGAGAGATTTAAAGGTTTATCAAGTTCATACAGTTAGTAAGGGGCAGAGCCAAGATTTAAATGCAAGCAGGCATTTGTTTATTTGACAAATATTTATTGAGCACCACTGGGTGCCAGGTAGTGTGCAGGGTGGTAGGAATGCAACGGAGGCTGAGGCATACGAAAGACCTGCCCCCAGAGATGCTCCGAACCTGTGCTCTTTCCGCAGCTTTTAATAATGTAGCTAGCATCTTACAGCCCCAATCTGACCCTTAACTTCTTACTACTTCGTCTCCACCCACCCGCACACCATCTCTCACAGACGTGGCTTTCTAATATTAGGGTTAGCCACAGGGAGCAGCAGACTCACAGTTTATTCATGCAGCACTTCAGAGCAAGGGCTCCTGCTATCGGAGCCCCCAACTGGAGTCTATTCTGAGTTTAACACCCTTACCCTTATTTCCAATAACTGGCTTTCTCACCTAATGCCTGGATCATCCTTCCAATCCACTGCCTCCCATGTATGTACAAAGATTCAAGATGACACCCTTGAGTCTTGTGACTTGGTCTTAGCCAATCAGAAAGCACGAGGCACAAACTCTGACCATCTGAGTGAGGATCTATTTCTAACCTTTCCTTTCTACCTTCTCCCCATCGATGATAAATATCATTGATCACTGAGTATCGAGTTCTTTGAGCAACGAAAGCCTCCAGCCTCTTTAGCTTTTCCTGAGATTGTTTATTCTAAAATCCCTGAACACGAAAGGCTACAACTCTGGAAATAATTATTGTTATATAATTACTTTACCTTATAACAGAAATCACATATCTGTAGGTGCCACTTGGCAATGAAGGTAATAATCAGTCAGAAAAGCGAGGAAGCCCGGTCCTCTTCCCCATAGCTCTTGTTCCCTTCTGTTTCTTTAGCTCCTCTAGACCCCACAAGCCTCCACACGTTGCCGTCCCAGTGCAGTCGGGATGATACGGCCCGCGCTGGAGATCTGTTCTGGATGGCTGGTACGCTTGCCACTGTGATCGTTAAGCAGTTGAGCTATCATCTCTGGGTTTATCAAATAGAATATAGTGGTTGTATTACACTGAAGAGACACTACATTAATAGTAAAGCCATCTCTCCAAATCTGGTAATATTAGTTGATTAATGTTAACATGCCCCACAGGTACTCCCTCGATAAGTAAGATCGGGAAACAGAATTATCAATTACACATAATTACTTGTCTCTAAACTAAAAATAGAGTGACTAGCTGGGCCCTGAAATAATTTCTACAAGTAAGGTGAACTTGACATGCTCCTTTAACTCATGTGTTAACCTCGAACCATAGAATGTTTCATCTAATGTTATTTTGACTAGGATACCAAAACTGGGTACCTTTGAAGTATAATTAGAAATTCCCATTTGATGAGATCTGTTTAGAAACCTATGACTCTTCAATTAACCTACCACTTCTGGAGGCCAAGATGGCTGTAAACATGTCCTAAATTGGACCAGAATATTACCTGAGCTCAGTTGCATGAAAATCCGTGTTTCTTTTCCTAGAAATCATTTGCTAAATGAGTACTTCTTACAAGCTTAAAAAAAGAAAACATCCAACTTTTTTTACGATTCCCAAATAGCTCGCTGCAGGAAAGGTTGCAGTTCCCTCCTCTTATACAATAAAAGTGTTGGACTAGGTCCAAGTTGCCTAATTCCTTTTTGTAATTGGCAATGGTTGTTGAATTTTACCAAATACCTTTCAGCATCTTTTGAAAGCATCGGTTGTTGCAACTTTATTAATGTAATAGAGATTTGCTAATGTGGGATCATCCTTACTTTTCTGGAATAAAACATACTTGGTTATGAGGTATTATTTTCTTAACACCTTCTTTGGTTGAATTTGCTAAAAATTTACTTTAAATTCTTAAAAATTGTTCATATGTGATATAGCTTATATGATCCATTTTGTTTGGTATTTATTTTGATATTACAGTAGTTGCATACTGAGTTGGAAGCTGTGTGTGTGTGTGTGTGTGTGTGTGTGTGTGTGTGTGTGTGTGTTTTATTGCCATGGAACAGTTTAATAAGAAGGCAATTAAATATTCTTTAAAGGTTTTACACAAATCACTCTTATGGTTAAGTCTGTGAACACTGGCAGGAGTAAACGTAACACTATTTCAGTATCTTCTCAGACCAGTTTTGATCATTTTTTCTTGTGGAAAATCATTAATTTTATCCAGACTTCAAATATTTGAATAAAAAATTATATATAATTACCACATCTTTAAAACAATTCCCTTCACATGCACACTAATGCTTAGCAGTATGTCTTTGTTACCATTGGGGCTCTTCAACACTTTCCAGAAGGATGTTTATCCTGGCTTATTAAGAGATCCAGCTTGGTTCGCATTTACTGCTATCTACAGTCTCATTTCTATTTTATATCTTATTTAACCCAATAGTTATCTAGACTTTTAAAGTTCAAATATATTTCTTTTTTCTTCATTATTTTAATAATTTCTCACGTCTCTGCATTGTTGTCAACATGACCGCATGTTTTGTGTTTTTTGTACTCTTGATTTTAAGCCTTCTAAATTTCTTTTTTCTTAGTATTTCTTTTTCTTTTTTTCTTATCCTTCTCTATTTTTCTTTAAAACTTTTTATCTTCATTCATTTATCTTCAGTGGTTAGGGCTTTCTTTTTAATCCTTGAAGTTCTGGTATCGTCATCTCAGATTTTTAGTTTTCTGTTCAGGTAGACATCTTTGATTTGATCTTTCAAATTATTAATTCTTTCCTTAGCCACATCTACATTAGGCTTTTTACTTCATATACTTTGAATAACATTTAAAAATTTCAAAGTAATTTGACAGTTTCTCTCTGTTTTGTGGCTACAATGTCTTCTCAAATATCCTGAAAACAATTGTTATAGGTTTGTTTGTTTGTTTTTTCGGTCCTGTTCTCCTTGGTCTATCCTGCTCTTATTGCCAGTTGAGGCTACTGTCACCACCTTCCTCTTCCCAAAACACATAAATTCAAGTTGAAAAACATTGAGCATGTTAGAAAACAAAGAATGTATTACATTGCAGATTGAAGAACAGAGTTTTCTAAAAATCTCTTAGAAGCCTCCCCTGACTTTCTTTGCCCCCAGTGGATGCCCACTCTATGCACCCTATCTACACATGCACAGGGAACACACACACGCACACTCTGGTTCAGTTTTTTTGTTTAGTTTTATTCACTGCTTCAGTGTCCAGCCAGGAACCACACGTTTTCCCATGCAGAGCATACACAAAAATGTTCTTACTCAAACAACTGTTTTCTCCAGTGGCCCAGCCAACCACTCTGAATAACAGGGTAGGGAGAGGAAGGTTAGCGTGAAGACCGAGCATGAGGACTGGGTTACTAGCAGGTGCTGGTCTTCCTGATTGTACCACCTTTGTTGCTGATTTGAGTGACTGTTCACTTTTTCGTGTTTGGTCAGGCTTGGGAAAAGTCACTCTTACCTGAGTTTTTCCTTCAACAGTTTAGGAAGCTGGGGAGTTTTTTTTGTTGTTGTTTTTGCCTGCCATTAACAGTATTCCATCTTCATTATTGCTTGGAAATTCAGTTTCTGGTGACATGCATTTCTGTGTTCCAGCATTATTTATACTTCTTTCCCAGTGATTTCAAAGGGATTTTGGAAGTGACTTTGAACTCAGGCTATCATCTTGAGCTTGGAATCTGAGTCTGAATTTCTATATGAGCTCACTTCATCTAGTTCTACCTCTTTTTTATTTTCTTTCTATCTCATCCAAAGTATTTTGTCATTCAAAGAATTTTGCTTTTGCCTTCCCTTCTCTCTAGAACAATACTGAGAAAATAAGTCTTCACCTGTGCCAGCTATTCCTTTGACATGTTGGTCTTCATAAAACCATAGATGGCTCATTCTGCAAACACTTACTAAAGAACTATATGGCAGGCACTTTGCTTAGCTCTAAGAGACAGCTGTAACCAAGCACACAATTCATCTGTTAATAAGTAATAAGAAAACCTTGCATAACATACCATATTTGTTCCTTGAAGAACATCATAGACACCTAAAACATTTTTCAAGGTAAAAGCCTACATCACATATACATGCCATATCTACAGCAACATAGGAAGCTGTCACAGATGTCTGGGTAGAAACCATTATGAAAATTTGAAAATAAAAAAGTGGGGTTGATTGCTAATCATCAATGAAAGTTCCTCCCCTGGACAAAGAAAACCTTGGGAATGGCCCTGAAGGCAGAGCCTGAGCTTGATCAGGTTGGAGAAACACATTCCTTATTTTGAGATCTAATTGATTATCTTGGAACAAAGAGTTAATATCCACCATATGGGAAGTTGTTCTGAGGTTCTTAGACAGAGGGGTCTAAAGCACTGGGGACCCTTTGGGGTTTAGGAGACTCCTAATTTCTTGGTGACATTGCCATTTCTGTTTGGTAGGAGGGCAGCTGTCACCTGGAGAAAGCTCCAGTTTGGCAGAACACCTTGAGTAGGACTAAGGAGGGGACAGTGAAGACAGTTGTGTGGCGACCGACCACAGATAGAGAAAACCTTTTAAACCACAAGCATTCTATTTAACATGTCAAAGTGTTCCATCCTGACAACAATATCCTTCAGACATGGAGTGGAAGACGAATCGAACAGTCCAAGGTTCAAATTTAAAATTGATATCGACAAAAGGAATTCGCTGTTGTCTATTATTCAAACTTATTTGACCCATCCTTCCCTATCTCTTAAGGCTGTGGCTGGGAACACCATGTTGTCATTTGCCAAAACCTCAATTATTTTACATGTACCTTGGCAAAGGAAGACAAGGAGATGGAAAAACTAATGATGTTTGGCCTGAAAATAGAATAGAAAATGTGGACAACTAAATTCATCAGTATGGCAGCCCTTTCCAATGAAGTTTACACAGTTTCAGCCATCTGCTTTGGGACAACCAATCAAACTTGTCATCAATTCTTTAAGGAATGCAATTTCAGGCACACAAGATGGGTCATGGTGACTTCAATAAAACTAAATTAGGCTCCTACATGACATAAGGAAGAATGCTGTCATAACTGGGATAGAACTAATATGGGCTCCACATCATTTGTACACATGCAGAACTATAACCCCAGAAAGCAGGGCACAAGATAATGACCCTAAATGAAACGGGAGACCTAGCACTAAAAATATACACTGCTCTGAAGGAAGCAATGGGGTGAGGATAGTTGGGCAGACCTGAAGAAGTCCAGGCACGATTCCTTCATCCTCTTTCCGGCTGGGGAAGGGTTGAAGATAGAAAGCTTTCTCCGCTCAAAGGTAATATAAAATTGTCAACTTTCCTAAAGAAGACAACTTTTTTCAATGTTTCCCATACAGGTGTTCAATAAAATGTAGGCATTTTTAATATAAGTTATTTATCTTTAGTATTTTGAGTTGCCCAAGGGTGGGGGGTAGGAGGTATTGAACCCTGACACAGAGAGTAAGAATCAGTCAACACTCAGATCCCACTTTACTTCAGAAAGCATTCCGAGTACGTAGTCACCTTGGTATTCTAACAATCAGCAACTTAAAATCCATCCGGGATGCAATGATTGCAGTTCACTCGATCATGACTACCTGAGCACCCACTCTGCCGGGCACTGTGCTGGGTGCAAGGTCTGCAGTGGTGACCCAGACTGGCTGGTTCTCTGCCTTTGGCTTCTATTCACAAATGCAGCTTCTTTACTATCAGCTTTCATTGCCTTAGAGTAAACGCAGGCAAGAGAGCCCTTGCCCAGGTTCATTACCTTAGGTGGACTGACTCTGGACCCCCTCCAGCCTTGCCCCTGTTGACAGGGCAAGGAGCCCACGAACCCTGTCCAGGCCTCATTCCAGGTGCTTGGCACCCCAGACTCACCTACTCAAATGACCTTGATCAAATCATGAAACCCTAGGCTCAGAGAGGCCGCAAAACAGCTGTATGCTGGGTGTATGGACAGAATGTGAATGTGTGGGCTGGAATGTCCACACACGTGCATTCAAGGTCTTCATGGTGGCAGATGGAAAGTGAAGGTGAGTGGGCCTCCGTCCAGGAGCCACCCCTCCCTGTACCACCTTGTTCCAGCAGAGACCTCCAAAAGCCTGAGAACTGTAAACCCAGCCTGGCCTTTCACTTCATTATGGAGTTAGATTTGTCAAGGTAGGAGGATAGAACATCTTTTATTTAACAGTTTGTTGGTTTGATTTATAACTTTAAATATTTAGACACATGGTATGTGAGCCCTGCAAATGTGAGGGAAGAGCTAGACCTTCAAAGCAGTGGGAGGTGAGACTGAGGGATGACATCACCATTCCTCTCACCCCTGGGGTTTTCCCCATGCCCCATCAAAGTGCCGCTGTGGACTGGATGTACTTCAAAGAATGCTTGTTCTCTACACAGTCACTCCCCATCCTGGGTATTTGTAGAGCACTCGCTGCAGGATTCAACCACAGGCTCCCTGTGGCAAGTAGAGTCAGCTGGCTACATTTTGTAGCCCATTTTCTTTGCATGCTGGTTAAGTGTGCCAGGTCAAAGTTCAGTGGCATCCCCCCATGCCAGGGCAAGGCATTCCCACCCCACCCATTGCTAAGCAGTGCATGAAATATTGCCGAACCATATGAAGCTGATAGGTTCCTTTTCCGGGAGGCACACTGTTCTTAGAGCCGCGGCCCCATGAAGGAACAGCGCGGCAGGGTTAGGCCTGAGACTAACACGAGCATGCCTTCTACCAGTGGTATGGGCTTTGGCCCCATGCCTAGACAGGAATCTTGGCCACTTACTTGCCATGTAACGTTGAACAAATCACTTAGCCCTTTCTGAGTCTCTGTTTTCCATCTGAAAACGGGAAACAAGAGATTGAATGGGAAGAAGTATAAAGCAAAAATCAAGAGGCTAGGCAGCAACATCCCTCCTCTGATGTGGGTCTTCATACTTAATCTCTCTCCCTGCTGGGCTGCCCCCCAGTGCAGTGGGCTCTCCTTTCTCCTGCTGCACCCCCACATACACACACCTCTGTGAAACTAGCAGTATTGTATCCGTAGGGCTGCTGGCAATGTTGGAGGTCTCAGACCACCCCATCAGCAAGCATTCTGATCCCTTTTACTCATCAGCCTCCACATCTGCATGAAAGCCCACTTGAAGGGAAAAGTACTGTATGATTGAGTGCCTACTGTACCTGGAACAATGATCACAATGTGGATGAAACAGAGAACTGCCCCTGAAACTACCACACAACAAAGAGAAGGGGACAGGTGCCAGTGAGCCACGTAGCCTAGGGGTGCAGACCACAGGCTCTGGAACCAGACTGGATAGAGCTTAGCTCTGTCACTTGCTTGGTATGTGCTCTTGGACAACTTAATGTGTTTCTCTGGACAGTAATTTCCTCCTCTTTAAAATGGGGCAAAACTATAGGAGACTTAAATGACCTCAGTTAAGACCTCAGTTCAGTTTCTGACACTAGTGAATCCTTGAAGGTGGTGGCAAATGTAGCTGCTGTTATTATAATAAGAGTAATATTATTGATAACCACAATTGCACTACACGTATGGTACGGGGATGGACAAAATGCCACCTAATTGTGGAGGCTTAATGCTGCCTAGTGAGGGCAAGAGGGAAAAGGGGGTAAGAAAAATGTCAGAAAAGAAGTGGCCCTTGAGCTGGACCTGGAAGGACGAGGAGACCTTTGCCAGGTGGCAGCAGAGGAGGTAAGAGCTTTGCAGGCAGATGAGGCCCAATGCTGTGACCGTGGGAGTAAGTGCATGTCAACCCAGTGTTCTCCGAGTGTGCTAGGTAAGGCTGAAGGACAGAGAGGCAGATCTGGAAGGACCCCGAGTTTTGCAGTACCACCCCAACAAGATAACAGAATAAATTTCCCTGTAATAAGATTCTTGCTACTATTTGCTAGAATAGAGGCCAGCAATGATACAGACGGAACAGAAAGCCAAGGTTTCATATGCTAAACACAAACACTGAGGCAGACCATGGAAAGCACTTTGTCATAATCAATATTAATGTTACCCGTTGACCCACACGGGGATAGCCCTTAAATAACAAGCCGCCTTTAGAGCTCAGTCAGGGCTACATAGAAGCCAAGGAATTCAACAGTTAATCCTGGCTCAAAGGACCCACTTGTTTGCGAGAAAATGCATCTCGAAATTCTTAACTTAAAAAAAATTTAAAAGGCCTCAGTGGATTATCAAGAGATTCAGCATGTGTAAGCACAAATGTGTAATGTGCAAGTGCTTTTCAAAAAAAATAAATAAATAAAGTTTGGAGAATTTCCCCAAAAAGGTCTGTGGTAGAGGGAGGTTGGATTTTTTTTTCTTCTTTTTCTATTTTGCAGCTGCAGCAGAATAAGTTAAAAAAAAAAAAAAAAAGACACTCTGGCCAGCCAACTTCCTTTCCAAACATTTGGTCCTGAGTAGCTCCTGCAAAAAATAGTCAAGTGTAATGGACGTGTAGGAATGTGGCAATCCATTTGCTTTATTTCTCCAAAATTATGGCTGATTGCAGGTTTGGGGGAGGGGATGCGTGGGAGAAATTGGCTGCTCTATTTCATTGGGTCCTGTTTGGTCTGGGAATGCATTTCCAGGACATTCTACCTTTCTCTGCTGAGCAGTTCATTCAGGTCCTTCCTCTTACCCTAAAAGTCTGATGGTTGGAGGAATTACTCTAGGTGTATTTTTGCTCTTTCATAACAACAACAATAATATATCATGGGCAGCAGACCAGGAGAGCATCACCTAGAACGAACACACAGATTAGCCAGAGGAGATCTTGGGATCACCATTATTTTTTTAATCAGTTTTTGTTAAGTGATTCAGAAATTAACCAATAATGTGCCGATACTCTGTATAACATACAAATAAAAATGTAATGAGATAGAATTTATATGTATTGACATGGAAGGATGTGTAAAATATATGCCAAAAAAAAAAAGTGCTGAAAAATAATGTATAGTGTGATCCTGATCTTACAGTTCTCAAGGGAAACAACAAATCGCTGCATGTGTGTCTGGAATGACGCATAGCGTATTATATACCAATCTCTTCACTGTGGTTATTTTTCTAAAGAATGAATAAGAAATGGGAGGAAGGAAAGAGGAGATCTGCTTTTACATTTTTTACACTAAGAAGTATTCTTTTGTACTTTAAAAAAAACAAATAGAATGGAGAAAAAATGTTAAAAGAGATTTCATGATGTTTTTATTCAGTTTAAGGGGATTCTCTATGAAATATCTCTACGTATCAAACACACAGCTCAGGGTATTACCCTCCACCATCTACAGTGTCATCACACAGCCTTAGTTAAATGGCTGGTTGCCTGGTGAACAAGTAGAAAGATCTGAGGTTTTTCGAACTGTACTTCTCGGTTCCTTTCGTGCTTTTGTTGAGATTGTTTTTCAGAGCCAGTGACTTCCTCAGCTTTTTTACTGGATCTTCCTTCTCATGGGGCCAGGTGCTTTAAGGCCAGAATGTGCACAGAGTAATTACTGGGCTTCCCAGGGCACCGCACAGCCCAGCAGCAGAGGTGGACACTGTGCTGGAGAGTTTGCAGCTCGTCTCTATAAATCTCTAGGACCTAGCTACCCGTCATGAAGCAGCTGATGCATCTGGTATCATCCAAATCCATGACATCACCCAGGTGCTCAGAACAGTGAGCCGAAGGCAGTTTGTTCCTTTGTTTGCAGCCTACTCTTGCTAGTTGAAAAGAACCAGCAAAAGAATGTATTAGCAAAACATGGGGGAAAATCAAACTGAGCTACCAGACTCTGAAAAGGAAGAAACTGGAGCTGCCCTGGGGGGGTCTAGGTACAGCATCATAAGGAATGAACCGGCTCAGCAGTTTGCCACCTTTGTGTCATTCCTTCTGGAATAGAGGCGCTGAGAGGCTGAGCATGGGCTCCATGTTCTCCCAGTGGCTAAGGGAAGGGTAACTCCTCAAAGGAAAATCAAGGTGCTCTCCCCAGATGGAAAAGGAAACGGACGTTGGACAGACAAAAATAACAGATGTCTGCTACAAGGACACATGTTGCCAGTTAAAGATGCATTCCCTTATAATGGGAAGAAGGCATTCCTGATACTCATCACCCCTCCCCCCATGCTAGTTTCCTTCTTACCACCTAGACTATCAGCTTCTTCAGACAAGGCATCATTTGGGATTTAATGCAAGGGCTAGAGTACGGCCCCCTGCCCCAGGAATAACGACATCTTTCCCTTGAATCAGTAATTATTTTACCCCAGGGTTTCTCAACAGTGCACTGTTAATATTTTGCACTGGGTACTTCTTTGTTGTGGCGGACTGTTCTATGCATTGTAGGACAGTTAGCAGAATTCTCAACCTCTACCCACTAGATGCCAGTAGCACCACCCTCCCAACCCCAGTATTGACAATCAAAAATACCTCCAGGCTTTGTGAAATGTGCCCTGGGGACAAAATTGGCTCTTGTTGAAAATTACTGTTGCACCAAGATAAATATACTGTCACACATTGCCAGACCTGAGAACTGCAATGTCTTGCTAGATGCCGTAATGACAGCCTTGAACTTGCTACATTTTGTCCTTCTAGATACTCCTCATTCCTAGGCATTGACACCCGCTGTTTAAGTTCAGAGTGTCCGTCTGCTAAAGCACTAAGCCATCCTACAGCAAAAAGAAGTCCACCTCCGAGGAAGGGCTTGCGGCCCCGCAACAGGCTGTAGCCCTGTTCTCGTGCACGAAGAAATCAGAAGCCCCGAGATCATCCTCGAACACAAAAGAAAAGAAATGACGTAATGTAATCCAAGGTCTTCAGAGAAACAAAGGTATTGATACATTTATGGTGTCTTTAGAGTCAGAATTCCTTGTGAGAAGAATCTTGAAACCCTGAGTCAGGCTTGTTGCTCTTGTTTGAAGTGGTGGATGAAATATTTAAAAACTTCTCCTCCTCAAAGCCAAAGCAAAATTTTGCTTCCATCAAAATAATAAATCATTTTCCTATTGAAAAGTATCTGGCACTTGGGCCTCAGCAAACATTTTGAGTTTATAAGGCAAAACCAAACGAAGCATTTGATGGCTGAGTACAACCTTTGTTTACACCCAGCCATTGTCAAAGAATATTCCTAACAAGGTGTGAACTAGAAAATCCTGCCTCCCTCCTCCCTTGTATGGGTCTTTCTGACACATTAAATAAATACAGATGTGGCTTTACCTTATCTAGGACTGGGAGTTAGATCAGGGCCAGGCTAAATTTCATCGAACTGGCTTAGACACAGCTCGCCAGGACATGCTCTGCCCCTGGAGCGGCCATGGATCCTTTTTCAGAGGCTCACCTCCAAAGGTTTGATAAGACGAGTTGAAGGTAGAACTTAATCCTCTAATTCCCAAAAAGGATGTTTTCAGTTAGATTTTTGTTTTACTCTTACTACATCATTTCCGTATGGTCCGAAATAGACAAAAGGAATTTACTTAAGGTGGAAAACACTGAAGCCTTGCTTGCCTGAAGCGTGGTTTTCTAACGTATCACCAGGCATTGGGACATTATTAGCACTGCTTTTGGGGCAGCGTTGAGAGTTGCAAGGACTTGGGGCATAGCTTATAAAGTGATTGACAGCCTTAAGCTTCCAAAGTAAATTTCTAAAACCCCAGTAATTTCTTTGCAGACATGTGAAACTTCAGAATTCCAAAGGGAAAAGAAAGTTTTATTTTTAAAATAAACTTTTAAGTTTGAAAACAAAACCAGACAAGCAGTGCAGAAAGAACTGTTCTAAATTGAATTTCAAAGTGTGTCTTTGTGTCTGAAGGCCCCCTCCTCACTCCCAGCCACAGCCCTAATTCTAGGCCTCACGTGCACGGCTGTAATGACTTCACCGCTGGTCCCTTCCCACTCGCTGCTGTTACCTTGTCTGAGCCACTTTATACGCTGCTGTTGCTGTCTTCTTCCTCAAGCATATTCTAGATAACACCTCTCTTCTCAGAACCTCCATCCTCACTGCTGCATACAAGACAAAGCCCAAACTATTAGCTATGGCATTCAAGCCTTTCCGGAATCTAGGGGGTTTGTTGTAGTCATCGTTTTGTTTGTTTGACCTTATGCCTTATATTCAACATAAATGACATTCCTCAACTGCCTCTAAACTAGAAATCTACTTTCCTGCTTCTCGGCTTTTGCCAGGGCCAACTTCCTGTGTGTATGACCCGTGCAGCCACACGAGTCTCTCTGCTCAAAGGACCAAGAGCTTGGTTTAACGATCTACTGCTGCCATGTCTAAATTCTTAAATATTTTATCTTTGAGCTGTTTTTATTAAGTTCACACAAACAGAGCAGAGACACTTAACATGGATTGGCTTCCTAACATTTGCCTGCTGGGTGTGCGATGCCGCCTGAGCGCAGGACTCGCTGTGAGTGGGGAGTGGGAGTGCAGAGAGACCCAAAACCAGTCCAAGGTCTGCATGTTACCTCTCTGACTAAGGACATGGGTATCCAATGGCCCTCACAGACCATGCTTTTTATTTGAACCAGAACTTGCTTCAAATACAGAAAGAAGACAATAGTGTTCTAAGAAACACAAATGGTTGAGGAATCAATCATATTCTTTCTTGCTCACGTGACTTCCCTGGATGAGCCGACTGCTTATGCTGCAAATGATGACACAGAAGAAAAAGGAAAGCTAGGGCGACCTATCATTCTTTTTCCTTCTAGTCTTTCCTACTTATCAGTAAGCTGAAGTGTGGAGTGCTGGTGGAATGAGTGCTTATCGGGAAGTGAAATGAAAACAGCTGAGTGAGTTTTAAACAGTGTTTCCATTGTTCTGGTAAGAACAAAATGCATAGTATGTGCAATCCATGAAATAAAAATTCTATAATTTTGAGTCTCCTGCATACAAGTTAATGCTCTTACATTTGCATTTGAAACTGGCATTGTGCAACATAAAAATGAGGCATAAAATTCATGCAAGTAATTTAAAATTGTAATTTCCTTAACTTAGGACAACATTAAATAGCAAATAAGAAACACCATGCCAAGTCAAGAGAAACTGCAGAAAGAAGAAATTTTATATTTTTGTAACTTCATTGGCACTTTTTCTTTCTGCTTTTTCAACAAGAGGCCCTGCATTTTCATTTCGCATTGGACCCTGCAAATTATGCAGCCACCTTGGCATTTTCTCAAACATTTTTTTCTTCTGTACAAAACCTCTCCCCTTTTCCCTTTCCTCTCTGTCACCCCTGAATCTCTGCCTGTCAAAATCTACCCTGATCCTTCTTAACCCCATTGAATGTCTCAACTTTTGGCGTCATCCCTATCCTTCCAGAGATGATTGTTTCCAGAGCATTGGGCAACTGAGAACTGTTTAGCAGAGTAATTAATATATATACCCCTTACTCCTAATAGGTACCAACTAAGCTTTCTTGAGGGCAGGGATGGTCCGGTTCTTCTTTGTTTCCCTGCAGCTCTTTGCACATCTTATTCTTCATCGGCCTGCCATGTATCTGGGTGGAGAGGGTAGTTGGCAGGGTCAGGACTGCCTTTACTACCCACAGCTCATGTGCAGAGAGATAAAGTGGGCCAAGGAATTTGTCTCAGCTTAGCGTGACCTCCACAATTAGTCTGTGTCTCTCTGCTCCGGGATTACTTCGATAATATGTAATTTGCGTTTTGTTTTTCAGTACTAAGGATGACCTTTACCAGCCAACTCCAACATATGAAGGTTCTATTTGCACCAAAATTGAAGATTAGCTCTTGCTGTGAACCGAACTGTGTCCCTGACAGCCCCAAATTCATATGATGAAGCACTAACCTCCCTGCCCCTGGTGTGGCTATATTTCAAGGAATAATTAAGTAAATAAAAATTCATAAGGGTGGAACCCTGACCCAATAGGACTAGTGTCCTTATAAGAGGAGGTGCCAGAAAGCTCGTTCTCTTTCCACCATGTGAAAACACAGCAAGTACTCCTGTCTGCAAGCCAGGAAGATCGTTCTCACCAGGAACCAAATCAGCTGGCACCTTGATCTTGGATGTTTCAGCCTCCAGACTGTGAGAAATACATTTATTTTGGTTAAGCCACCTAGTCCATGAACTAGGTAGTCCATAAGCACTGCTTATGGTAGGAGTTGTTTGACGCGGAGGAAGTTCTTCCTCAGGTAAAACCAGCTATGTCGGAAAATTTCCTCAGAGAATGTATGGGAGGGGAGGAAACTTCGCATTTTGTTATCACATAGCTACCTGCAGTCGTGAGTTAGCAACAGTCGTAGCCAGAGCGGTGCTTCCCAAAGTGCGATTCATTGGCCATCTATACAAACATACTAAGCCAGGGCTTCTGAAAGTAAGCCCCCGAGTCTGCACTTTGAACAAACACCCTAACATGTGAAAAGCTCCGAGTCAGACCCATATGAAGACATACAGGAGATGGGGACTCTGGGTGGAAAGGTTGAGGGCATGACTCCTTCATCATTGATTAAGAAATTGAATACAAGGGACGATTGACATGCAAACTGAGGCAGGGTGCAGATCAGCAAATCAGGAAGAAGCCAGCAACAAAGAAAGAAAAGAATGGAGCCAGAACGAGAAGGAATACCCTCCCAGTCACTCCTTGATAAGTTTTCACCAATAACCCAGTAAAAAGGAGCAAGGAAAACAGCAGAATCCTACTGTGGTCAGGGCAGCAGACACTGCTTTATATGATGCTTAAGTGACTGAGGAGTCAATTGTACATAATCCAAACCAGAATATGATTTTATACATTTTATCTTTTATTTTTAACTTATTAAGTTCAGACATGAACGACCTGCTTGGAGTATTTTGTTTTTTAATGCGCCATGCACGTAGCTTCCCACTGTGACCTTGACCCCGGACGCTGGGATGAACAGGCCCAATGCATCCTTGACTCATGGGCTTATTCCTTCCAGTGTGTACTCAGGGGTCTCCAGAATGTACCTCACTCCTACTCCGGGCCAGGCGCCATGCCAGGCACTGCACACACAGGCAAATTACGTAGCTGTAGGTCCTGACCTGGGGAGGAAGCAGAGGAAAGAGTGGAAGGAAAGAGAGGCCATTGTCACAGCCACAGAGGACATTCCCTCTCGATGCTCTGTGAGAAATATACAGCTACGGTAACCCTTGAGTATGGACCACAGTTCAGTTAAAACACACATGTGCTGAGAATCAACCTAATACAAGGCAAAGTCCTGGGGAAAGAGATGCAGGTGGGCACCATCCCTCATCTTGGCAGCCTAGCCCAGGCAGGGGTGTCCAACCTGCGGCCCACAGGCCGCGTGTGGCCCAGGATGGCTGTGAATGTGGCCCAACACAAAAGCATAAATTTACTTAAAACATTATGAGATTTTTTGTGATTATGTGTTACAGTGTATTTAATGTGTGGCCCAAGACAGCTCTTCTTCCAGTGTGGCGCCAAGACGCCAAAAGGCTGGACACCCCTGGGAGAAAACCAACCAATTTAAAAACCTCTGGGAAAGCAAATCCTAACAGCTGACCCACCACATGCAATTTCTCAAATTTTAGTATCACTATATATTTGGGGGTGGGGGGGGATGAAATTTCACTCTTTGAAATTACAAAATCTTCATCTATTTTAAATTGAATTATACTCATATTTATATGCCCAATGATTTGATTGAATTATTTGGTAAGTGTGGATTTTGGCAGAACAGGAAGGTTCTAAACCACTCTTTTTTTCCAATAGATGTTTGCCTGAAGGTGAGATGGAAAAGGCGGTAAACCTAGTATGTTTAAGTTTTTGTTGAATTGGGTGACCTGCATTGTGTTTAAGAGTATTGGTTGATTGATTGATTGAAGTATTGTAAAACAACAGAGGCTTCTAACTTTAGTCTTCGTCCAACTTCCGTCCCTATGACTCCCCCTTCCTTTTTCAAGTTTATTTGAGCAGAAAGTTCAGTATTTAAGGTATACTTGTAGTCAATTCTTTTTACATGGGCAATTATCACATTAAAATTCTCTGAGTTTGGGTTTCATATCTTAATTTTAGTAATCTTGTAACTTTACATCACATAGGCAACATCTTTTATTTCTACTTTGCTTTATACATTTCAGAGATTTGGAAATATTCCCAAATCTAAGGGAGGCCAATTTGCATCATGGTTAGAGTGTGAGTTGTGAAAATACCGTGGATTCAAACTTTGGCTTTGCCATTATTAGCTACGTGGACTTATTTAACTCCTTTGTGCCTCAGTTTCCTCACTGGCAAAAAAGCCACAGGTACTGTTTTTACTGCTGTGGCTGGTTACCCATATTCAATAATGAAAGAAAAAAAGTAGGAGAGATTAAAGAAAATAAGAATATTTTTCTCATCTGAGTCCATGGACCCCAGGTCACGAAGCCTTGCTTTGGATAAATTAAGTCAGAAGCAAGTGGGAGCCTTCCTTCACTGTGGGTTTGTCCATTATGAGCCTTCCCTTCTTCGCTGTGGTCAGTGCTCCTCATTAATCCATCCATATTTCCCCAATGTCCTCTGCACCGTGAGGACAAAGCCCTTCGAACGCCAACCTGAAGGGAGCGATGGCTGCAGCTCCCCTGCAGCCAGTAAATAATCCATCTCTCCTGCTGTCGAATGTGGACAAATGGTGCTGTCTGGTCCAGCAATAGATTTCCTTGAAGCCCTTGTTCTCTGCCACTGGAGCTGGTATTTAACATGTCCCTCCGTGTTGGAGGAGAGTGTTGTGAGGAATAAGATGCTCGTCTGCCTTGTTCCTAGGAGGAAATCTTGGCAGCCACACGTCCTGAACCCCCCTTCCTCCCACCCAGCAAACCTGAGGATGCTCAGTGCTGGCTCTCCAGCAACCAGCTCACTCCATTTGATCTTCCGGACCTCCTCACACTTCAGCGTACTGTGCCCTTGGTATATGCTTAAGTATCTTTATCTTAAAACGACAACTTGAAAGGGAGAACAGGTGTGGCCATGGAGCACGACTGGCATATCTGCTAAGACACCACCTTGTGATGGCTGACCTTCTCCTAACCCCTACCAGGTGTTCAGGACTCCAATTGCCGGCTGCTAGTGAGTCCTGACCAGAGGCTGCAGTCTTGCCCAGGACTACCCCTTACCCAACCAGAACCTACCCACTGCCTGCTGTCCAATTTTTCAGGCTCTGCTTTCAAATTCCCAAGGTGAAGGCTACTTACTTGGTGCAAGACAAGGTGTGAATTGATAGTAGATGGCCAGTCATGAGGGCACCAGTTTCCTGCCCACATTGTGTAGGTGGAGAAAATGCCCCCTTTTGGTTGCTTTACTTAAAGAAGTCACACCAGTGGTGACACATAACGTAAACTACTGAGATTGGGGGAAAGAGAAAAAAGGTAAGAACATGCCTGACCTATATTAAAGGTACCCATGTAAGTTATGGTCCCTACTAGTATAATTGTGAAAGTGAAAGATGGTTCTATTAATAATTTTTCCAGAACAACAGGCATAAACCACAGTGTTTGATGACCCTCCGCTTAGAAGGTTCTGAACATGGAAATGGCGGGGGGGAGTTTTTCTGGGAAAGATGGTTCATAATTTTCATCATCCTCAAAGGAGCCTGTGACATAAAGGTCAACAACGAGGAGCATATACACATTTAGAGGTAGTGGCATAGTGGAGCCAGAAGAGGGATTAAATCTTCATTCTAAAATTTAAGAGTGTGTAACCTCAAGGAAGTTTCTTGCCTCTTAGGGTTGCTGTTTTACTCGTTTAAGAAAATAAGGGTAATGCCTGTGTTGCAAGTACTTGTGTAAGAAGACCCTTGTCACCAATGAATGTTTAAATGTATAAGTAATTAGTGTTTAAATATTTTCTACTTCATCCCTCCTAATACCTTTTCCCTCTGATTTTTGTGCATTGCTGAAAATAGTGTCTTATCTAGATGAAATTATGAGATAAAAATGTGTACTCATAATTGACTATTTTTTAATGTCATAAGAAGTCTGCATATAATTTTTCCTTCTGCATTTATTCCCCACTTAAGATAGTAATCATATACTTTATTTTTATAGCATCGCAAGAGTCTATCAGGTTGATGTGCCATGATGCACCTTGCCCTCTACGATATGTCCCAGTTTAATATTTTAAGTAAAATTGCAGTGGATATCTTTATCTTTCCTTTCTCTTTTGAGTAATTTCTTTAGGAGGATATCTCAATACGGAATTCACATTTTCAAAAGATATGAACATTAGCACTCTTGAGGTGTGAAACCAAATTGCTTTCATAGAGCTATTGGATTCATTTAATCTGCACCATCTCTATAAGAGTGTAATTAATTTCACTCTAACCTGTTCTGCATTGGAAATTATTTTATGTTTTTAATTTAAACTTAGCCATGTATTGGTTCTTTGACTTGGTTTAACTTGCATTTCTTCCATTACCAGCAAGTTTGAATATGAACAACTTTTACTGTGTATATGGTTAACTTCCTTTTATGTAAATTTTTGGTCCTTTTCCTATTTATCTACTGATCCTAATGCTTTTACAAGTCTGGGTTTTCCACAGTATTAGTCATTGATCTTATTTCTTTTAAATTTATTTCTCTTCTCTTCTTTTTATTCCTGATTATAAAACTAGTGTATGATGGTTCTAAAAGCAAATATTTATATTAAAAATGATTTAAAATGGGGGGGTGATAGACTACCTATCACTATTTAAGTTTTAGTATCCTTTTGTCTCTCTTTTATTTTTTAAAGTTGATTGGTGTGTTGAGAAAGGTTTATCCAAGGAGACAAAGGAGGACGAGGGCCTCATGCAGAAAGACATGGGCAAGGGCGCAAAGGTGGGGGGTGGAGGGGGAGAGAGACAGGAGCATTTCAGTGTCTGGAGGGTAGATGGAGTGCATGTGTAGCCCAGTGGTGGACACACACTCGGTGGGAAAACAGGGACCTGAGATGGAGGGTCTTGTCATCAGCAAAAATACATACTTTATCTTAAGGGCAAATGAACATATGTAGGATTTCTTTAAAAATATTTTTTTAATTTAAAAAAAAATACTTGTTTGTTGACAGTATGAAAAAAGTATTGAGAAGTAAAAAGAAGGCAAAAAAAACTCATCTAGCCCTAAAGAAAACTCAAGTTACTATTCTACCCACTGAAGGGTTCTAATCAAGGTCACACACACACAACGCCTGGTTTGCTTCTGAAAGCAAGGGGGAAAATAGACTGAAAGCGACTTGAACATAAAACAATTATTGCAAACACTTATTTTTTTAGCTGAGAGTTTGAGCAACTACTTATTATCAACAGAATTCATGGTTCAGCCTTCCTGGGTCTCTAAGACATCAGCCCCTTTTAACTCCTACAAAAGCGGTTCCACCTCAATTTCCCCAATTAATCACAACCATCAAGCCAAGCCTCAGAGAGAATCTGGGCCTCCGGCCCTGTGTCCTCAAATATCATTCCCATCCCTCCCAAAGCAGCTGAACCAACATCTTTTGAGGGGACCAAATGGTGGACACATCACTGGCACATCCAGTGTCCACACTTGGATTTCAGCCATCTTCTCCTGACAGGTTTCCTCAGAGTACCACTCAGGGGACTTCATTCACATGGTGGCCTGAGGGGGTTTCAGGATGACAAACCCACCGCCCGCCTAGGAGAACATCTGGAGGAATGGAACAAAGGACATCCTTGACCCTCCTCTATGATCCAGACCACCGAGGGTGTGGGGAAAGCACCCCGGCTGACTTGGGGCCAGTGCGGTTCCTGGGTGAGGAGAGATTTAGTCTTTCAGTGACCTCAGCAAACATCTTTCATCCTTCCTACCTTATAGGGTTTTAAGAAAGAGTCAGTAAATTTAGTTCACTGGAAAGATACAAAATGCTATGGATATGAAGAAAACTGGTTTATTTTTGCCCCTGCACTAACATAGCTGTAAAAATGTAATTTATACCCTATATGACTAGTTCCAGAATTAGGGGCACCTGACTTGGGTATATGATAGATAGATAATAGATAGATAGATAGATATGATAGATTTATATATGTATTTATTAATATTCATTTTATATGTAAAATCCTTACTTGGGTTAGCCAAAATCATTCTTTTAGCTCCAAGCATGCCTGTTCTTTTACCTTGTTAAACTAATATAATCTATCCCCATCCACCTTACACACTCTGCTGTTGATCTCCTGGCTCTCTAGGTGGTATTTCCTTGGGAAACAAAAAAAAAGTGATGGAAGAAGCCACTTGAATTAGGACTGGAGATAAACAACAACACAGACCGAAGGGACTTTATCCAAACATACAGCCCTTTGGGACTCCAAGACAGGCCATTTGGTGGCTGGCATGTGCAGCATCCATTCCAAGCCCCAAGAGCGATATTATTGGTGAGGGCTTGGGAAGGGGGCGGTGTGTTACCTGCATCAACTTCAAAACAATATATTTGATCAAAGTTTCTTGTAGCTATCTGATATTTTCAGGTTTGGGGTTTTTTTTTACCCTGCCGGACAACCAATTTTCTCCAGATGGAGAAATGCTTTTACATTTGATTCATGATGCATGTCATTTTTAATATACTCACAATCTAGATCAAATATTTGCTTCAATGAGGGTAAGGATGAATGTGGAGAGAACAAGCTACATTTCCCAACGAATTGTATTCAACTAATATTATGTGCTTAGGCCTGTGCTAGGTACTGAAGATATCAAAATAAATGATACGTCTGATACAAATATTCTAGAAATGGTTGTCTGCATTGTTGAGAGGGATTTCTTTTTTTTTTTTTTTTTTTGAGTATATGGGAACCTGCTGAACATGCCACCATTTGCTACCCAGTCACTTTCACTGGCAAAATTCTTCCCAGGCTCAGTGTATCTTGGTGAAGAAGTTTCTCTTGTGTGCCAAGATATCTGCCTCTTAGAATTTAGCTTGTAAGTCCTACCTACTTTGGAATTCTGTGCTCAAAAATCTGTCTGGAAATTTTTGGTTTAAAAAATTCTCAGCTTGTTCTAAGAAATTCTTCAGCAAGAATTAGTAGGTGACAGGCCAAGAAGAAACACTGTGAAGAGACGGGTCAGGGATGACACTGCTTACTGAGGGACAGAGGAGTCGGGGTTTTGATCCAGATCTTCTAACTTCAAAGCACAGCCTCCGTGATTTTGGCAAACAGGACCCAACTGCAGGACTCCAACTCCGACTGAATGACTTCAGAGGTTCAAGAGACTCGAAATGAATTCAGTAACTGATTTTAGACCCTGGCTGGGTCTCTCCTAATCCTGAAGGAATATTCCTGTGATGGGGACAACTTGAGGAGAAAGACTGGCCTCTACTCATGCATTAGTCAAACCATTTGTTTTGTTAACCTCATGTGAACATTACAAATGTGCGATGGAGCAGAGGCCACATCCTTCTATAGATTAGCAATTTCTTGAGTCGGCATGGCCCCTTTACCTTGACCTTCAAAGGAAACACTTCAAAGGAAAAAGCCAAGGTCCTCTTGAGATGGTGGGAACTCTGAGGTGGCTCTTGCTTTGAACTCAGAGGGCTTGGGTGTCAATGCCAACTGGCTTGACTTTGCTGTATGTGAGCATGTGTGGCTGGGTGGGCGGAGGGGGAGGAGTGGTTGCCTTTCTCTCTAAATACATTATGTGTTATTGGTGTCCTTTTCTCAAATTATCCTTTAAATGGAAAGGCCTGTGGAACAACATTATACGGAAAAGTTTCCCACAGATGGGTTTAAGCAAATGAACTTGTGTTTATATAAAGAGTAACCACGTGTTCTCAGCGGACCATGTTTTTAACAAAAGCAGCCAGGAAAAGAATCTATTTCCGAGTATTTAAAAAAATCTGGGTTTGGGGGTACAAAAGCTCCATTTTCCCATCTCTAAATCGGCAGGCTCTGACACGGCCGAGAGCAGCCAACGTGTAACCACATCGCCCACTCCTCCGCAAGCACAGGGATTCTCAAAGTCACGCAGCCTACCGTCTGGAGATACAGTTTGCCTCTGAGTCCTGCCTGTGCATTCAATTTGTTTACTAGAAAATTATTTAAAAAGTAAAAGTACAATATAAACATAGCTGTCTTTATCAAATTAAGTAAGCTGTGAGATAGGAGAGAGGTGATTAGGCCCATGTAGAGCAGATCCAGTTACTACTGGGCAGGGGGGCTTACTCGTGGAAAGCAAGGCCTTGTGAAAAATAACAAACACATTTGGATATCTCTCTGCTCTTATTTAATTATAACTGGGGAATGAAGTGGTTGCTACAACCTTGGGTTCCACAGTTTTATCAGCTGATGAAAAGACCTCTTTCCCCATCAGCTAATCCGTGTAGGAGAGTAGTTTGGCACAAAGTAGAAGGGCATGGACTTGGGTTTACATGACTCTTGCTTGAACTCTCTTGCTTTTTAAAAATTTGGTGAAGATAGTCCCCCCTCTTTACTTTCCTGTTTTACAACATTTGTCGATATTCACCCTTGTGCATCCTTTCAAATAACTTGCAGAATCATCGAGGCAAACGTTAAGAAAATTCCTGTTGGACTTGCATTAAATTTGTAAATTATTTTTGGGAAGAACAGACAGCTTCATGGCATGTCCTCCTCCTACTCAGGACCATGACGCATTGCCGTCCCAGGATATTTGCGCTGATTTATGCCCCTGCCAGTAACACAGGGCAGGGCCCCTTCCTCCACACGCCCATCTCCCAGTACTTCAAATGAGATAAGTGTGTGATGTATTTGAAGAAACTACAAAAACCTTTCTGAGAGTCGTGGTCACTTAGAATGAATAAATACATTTATTGTTATTAATCAATTATAATTAATTATTGAACTAAGCAATTTAATAATCTCATTGAATTATTGGTAGATGAAAATGAGGAGGAAATGGCACTCTTCTACTTTATTGGTAAAAGTATAAATTAGTGTAAATATTCTAGGAAAGTACTCTGGCAGGATACAGCAAAAATTCTGGATCTGTGAAATTCAGGGCTGTGAAAGAGAGTTTAGGGACAAGGATATTAATTCCATTATTATTTAATAATAGCCCCCCTCAACTGGAAACTCCCTAAGTGTTCAACAGCAGAGGTTAAATCATGGTAGATCCTTTTGATGGAATACTGTGCAGCCATTAAAATTTAGGTATGAGAGAGTGTTTAATGACAAAGGATATTATCCACACCATATGTCGAAAGACAGAAAATGAATTACAAAATAATATAATTGTATGATCCTAATTAGTAAGGAAAACGTATATGTGTATAAAAAGTTGAAGAGTTGTCTCAGAATAAAGATTTATGGGAAGTTTCCATTCTCTTCATTTTAATTTTCTAGGTTTTCTCCTTAAAATTTTCAAAGAACAAGTACTATTTTTGTAGAAAGGCAAAAAGCATTATACGTCCTATAAAGTTTTTCTGGGTGATTTATATATTTTTGCTGCCGGCAGGAAGAAATGAGGAATCTGTAGATTGAGGCTGATTTTTAACAGAAATGCATGGGTTTGAAATACGATACACTCTTTAGTATAAACAAACACCCTTCTGCTCCTATTTTTGGGTAATATTTTTATTAAAAGAGGTATCACCTTTTTACAAGTGTCTTTTTACCCTAAAAGATGATCTTTTCTTCCTTACTAAACCAATTTCTGCACTCTATTATATCAGTAGATTTTAAAAATAATGATGCAGTCATATATTGCTGGAATAAAAGCCCTATGTGGCCCTGCTGTATAGTTAATAGAGGCATGACTTTGGAGCAGTTATGTTCTCTGTACCTCAGTTTCTTCACCGTAGCATGGCATCTCACAGGGTATAATGGGGACTAGTGAGTCGGTGTCTGTCAAGCATGCAGGCCTCTGGCTGGCATATAGAGAGAGCTCTATAAGGATTAGCACTTATTATTATTATTAATTATTATTATTATTATTAAATTTGCTTTTTACAGCCTATCTGGTTGTATTTCATTTAAGATCTATATTTCTAAGTGAGGTTGGTCTGTAGTTTTTCTTTCTTTCTTTTAAGGATATCCTGATCAGTTTTGGATACCAAGGTTATGTTTGTTTTATTTAATGAACTGGGTAGCTGCCCATCTTTTGCAATGTTCTGGAACAATTTATATTACTTGCGTTTACTTCAAAAAGAGGAAATACAACCAGTCAATTATACAAAATGGTTAGTATGCCAAGTTATAGAACATGATACTGTTGCTAATCATATCAGCATTCCCAGGTATATTACAATTTGAGTCCAATAAATGCAAGTCATTTAATTATATCACTTTCAGTTTAATTCCATGGACATTTATGAGTATATTGTTCAATAAGGAAAAGAACTTACAGAAAAGCCTGTGAAATATGACCCAGTTTTTCTTTGTAATTCACATGTGCATGCACACTTGAGTGTGTGAGTCTGTGTGTGCATACACACTCCCAAAACTAAGTAGTAATTTCTAAGGAAGGCTAGTAATAAGTAATTTTTAAAATTGTTTTCTTCCTTTAGGCTTACCGGGCTTTTCCTTTTACACTGAGTATATGTTATTCACATAATCAAAAACCAAAAAGATATTTTACTCCTCTATGCAATTTATGGTTATCTGCTCAGTACAGATAATGTTTTTGACCTTCAGGGATAAAAAAAGATCTATGTGATTCAGTCTGTGCTCTCAGAAAGTCTGTAATCTAGATCTATATAAAGTGGAAACAGGCAATTGTAGCATAGTTGTACAAGCCCAGGGCTGCAGGTGGGGTGACCGACCTTCTGAGTTGGCCCAGGACTGAAGGTTTTCCTGGGATGCAAGAGTTTCCAGATCAACTGGATGGTTGCCCTTGCTGGAGGAGCCTACGACAGAGCAGTGTGGACAAAATGTCCATGTGCTTCCCTGTATTTTCCAGCCTCCGCTATGATTGAGCTCTCATCAGCAGGAACATCGGTGGAAGTGGTTCCATTTTGAAACAACTGAGAGTGGGTATGCGCCTTCAGGCTTTGTCTTTTCCTCCTCACCACTGGGAGCCAACTCTGAAATGGCAGAGGTGACAGATGGAAGCAGCTGGAGTCCCTGAGTCGCTCTTGGAGAGGAGCACGGAGGAGAGCTACTTGACTCACATCAGGCTGTAATGTGAGTAAGAAATACCTGGGTTGAGCCCCTGAGGTTTCAGAATCTATTTGTTAAGGTGGCAGAGCATGACACTATCCTGACTAAAATAAAGTGCAAAGGTGAGAGATCAGGAAAGACATGACAGGAGACGTGACATTTATACAAAGCATAAAAGCTTGGTAAGATTTCCATATGAAGAAAGGAATGGCGGGCAGGGGCAGGTAGGCAGTAGGCAGGGAGTGGTCCTGTGGTGGGAGATAAGGCTGGAAAGGCTGTTTGTGTCATTTGAGGAAGGGCTTGAACTCTTCCTTAGAAGTCTGAGGCAGCAAACAGGAACTGGACCTTCTAAGCGATGATGTGCCGCAACCAGAACAAATGGACGGTTCGAGGGGAGACCCTGGAATGGACCAGGGTGGGAGCAGTCAGAAGGGACAGTAATCGGCAGTCCAGGCAGGGAGCGATGAGGGCCTGAAACAGCGAGGGCGAGAGGCGAGGTGCGGCATCTCGGGAGCAGAAGTTATTAGACGTGGCTGCTTCTAATTAGAAAATCTCATAAATGGGGAGAGAACTTGAAAATGAGGCCGAGGTTCCCACCTTCGTGTCATAGAAGATGCTGATGTGGTTCACAGAAACGCAACCAAGGGCGAGAAGCGAGTCTGGCGGCGGAAAATGGCAAAAGTAATTTGGATCCATTAAAGCAGGGGAAGGAAGGGAAGAGGGCGAAGGACTGTGAGAAAAAGAAGTCACAGAAGCGTGGGGAGAAGCCGGAGAGTGCAATTTCCCAGACGTCAAAGGAGAAGAGAATTACAAGACGGGGAAAATTGACAAGCGTGTTGCAGCCTGCAGAGAGGTGGAGTAGGCCAAGGACTGAGAAGGGACCATTGGTTGGTACGTTTAGGCAGTTATTTGGAAGGTCATTTCACAGCGTTGCTGATGTAGAAGGCAAAACAAAGGACTTAAGGGTGTGGGTGGTGAGCGTGTAATAAATGGCAGGAACGCAAGGGTTTATGTTCAAGGTAGAAGCAACTGACTAGACTGCTCTTTTAATTCAACAGATATTTTTGAGCTCCAGCTGTTTGTCAGGTCCAGCAGCTGAGGAACAAAATGATGAGCAAAATGTGCTCCTCTCCCTCAAGGAGTTTATAATCTGCAGTGGGGGGCAGGGGGCATTGATAAACAGAGAAATAGACAGCTTTAGCATCATGAGGTAAGTGCTAAGATGAGTGCACAAGTCGCTCTGAGAGTATTTACAGAGGCCCTGTTTTTGTTTCTGGGAGTCAGGGAAGGCTTCCTGGAGGAAGTGCTCTGAAAGCTGGGTCTGCCATTATGTGAGACAGGAAGCAGGGGAGTGGGCCAGGCAATGACATAGGGTGGAGGGGAGCAGGGTGAGATGGTATTTCAGGCCACAGACATAGCAGGTTTAAAGACCCAGAAGAAAGACAGAGCCTGACACTTTCAGGGAACTACAAATGGTTTGGTCTGGCTGGAGCTTAGAGGTGGGAAATGCAGAGGTGAAAATGGATGAGTCATAGGGGTCAGATCATTAACGACCATTTAAAGAAAAGAGAGGGATGAGATGGCAGTTTGAGAGGGCACGAGTTTTAGGGAGAAGTAACTAAGGTGGAGCAAGGTGAGCTGGATAAGACGAGGCAGCGGGGAGGGGTAGATTAAAGGAGATGAATGTATTTGTAGGGTTGATCAGAAGAGTAGGGGTTGACCTTAACCCCTGGCAACAAAGAGAAGGTGAGCACAGGGAGTGTCAAGGTGCCGGGAACAGCTAAGGACCCCTGGCTTTCATCCTCCCAATAAGACAGAAAGCAAATAATTACCTGAGGTTAAGAGGATCACTCCGGGTGTGGTTGGGGGTGAATGAAAGCAGAAAAGTTTCGAAACAGCAGCCGCAGGGGCTGTGATAGGGAGTCAACTAGGAGGCACTAAAGGATGGTTGCAAAGTAGCAAGGACCCAAATATTTCCTGGGGCCTTTATCATCTTCGGGAAATGAAGCTTGTTCTTCTCTTTAAATATTTATTAATGTCAGTGAGAGTGCTCTTGAGATACCCTACCCTTCTGCTTAGGAAAGGAGAATGTCGTTTTCACTAGTGGGTTTTCTCTGTGCTCCGGGAGCTATAACCAATCCTGGGAAGTTTGCCCTTCTCTGCTGGGAGCCCAAGGGGACAAAGCCTGGGAGCTCAGGGACTCCACTGAATCTAGCTGCTGTCCGAGAGGACGTAGCAAAAATGGGGCTGCAGACTGAGCCGAGTGTTTTTGCATGTGGGACCAGGGCAGCCTGCCCAGTGTGCCCTGCGACGGAGATGATTCCTACCTCTCTTGGGGTCACTCCTTGGGCCAAGAGAGTGCCAAGAAAAACAACTATTAAAATGTAACCTGCCAGGTGATCAAGGCCCACATCTACACTGACAAATCTTGTTGGTGAGAGGTTCCCTTGAAGTGATGGGATGAGAGAGGCACGTTAGCTCTGTGTTCTTCCTCCCAAGAACATATAACCAGTCTAATTATGAGGAAAACACCAGGCAAATCCCACTAGACGGGCATCCTGAAAACACCTGATGCTCCTCACAACTGTCAAGGAGAACAAGAACAAGAAAAGAGACACTGTCACAGCCTAGAGGGCCTTGAGGAGACATGACAACTAAATGTAATGTGCTGTCCTGGATGGGACCCTACAGCAAAAAAATTTGAAAAACAAAACAAAACAAAAGACACTAAAACCTAAGGAAATCTGAATAAGGTATGGGTTAATTCATACTAATGCATCGACATTGGTTTATTAATTGTAACCAATGCACCATCCTTACCCAAGCACGGATTATGGGGGAAACTGGCTGTGGGTATATGGGAACCCTCTGTACAGTCCTTGCCATTTTTCTATAAATCCAAAATTGTTCTAAAATTAAAAGTTGATTGGAAGTTATATAAATGTCTAACCACTATGTTGTACAACTGAAGCTAATATAATATTGAAGGCCAATTGTAATTGAAAAGTAATAAATAAATAAATAAATTTAGATTAAAAGTTTATTTTAAAAATATAGACCAGGGAGAAGGGAAAGCCTGTCCATACTGTAGTATTTGTCCTCACATCAGTTCAGCACAGGGTTGGAAAGGGTCAGGACACAGAAATATAAAGTGGGACCCAAAAAACCCCCAGAATTATCTTCTGGAGGGCGGGCCCCTTGTAGTATAGGCCTCCCCCATCAGGTGATGGGATCAGTGTACCAGCTGGTGTTGTTGTGAGAGGCTGCATTGAGTTTCGTGAATTTTTTTGAAGACTCTTTCAACGTGTTTGCCCATTTCATGATGGGAGATGTACCAGTGCACCTGCCCACACCGTGCTGAGTGTTCAGCAGTTTTTGACCAAAAATGTCATGACGCCAGGCCCCACCCTCCCTATTCACCTGATCTCACCCTGAATGACTTTTTTTTGTTTCCACTGAGAAAAAAAGTCCTCGGGGGGAAACGTTTTGCCTATGCGGAAGAAGTGAAACAAAAAAAACAGCAGAAACACTAAAAAGCATCAAAGTCGACCAATTCAAAAATTGCTCTGAGCGGTGGAAAAATCTCTCTATAGGTGTATTGCACCAAATGGAGAGTACTTTGAAGGTGACTGAAGTTTAAACATGTAAGAATAAATATACAATTTTTTATAAATAAATTCCAGGGTTTTGGGGGGTCTCCCTTCCTATGTACAGACACGGGCAAATGTGACATCTTCAGCACATGCTCGTAAAGAGAACCTGAAGCACAGAACCAGCAGCTCATTACAACTCGTTTGGTTGCACTTAAGCTATCATCACACAAAATGGGATTTAATTTATGAATATGGACTGAAATAGGAACTAGGTCGGGAATGGAAGACATTCCCCTCCCTCGTGGGCCAGAAGGTCTCTTTCTCTACGCCCAGTCCCTCCCGGTTTTCTGCCCCCAGCGTACTGGCTTCCTCTGATCGCTCAGCCCCCGTCCCACCTGACCAGCCTGAATGTGGCTTCCATCTGCCCTGGCCTCTCTTCCATCTCAAGACAGCCTTCCGGCTGTCACCCCCGACACTGCTGTGTGCGGCCCTTCATTTTCTTTTCTTTCTTTTGTTTTGGAAAAGGTGTATTTATAGAAAAATAAAACAAATAATATAGTACACCCATTTTCCCAACATACAGGATTAATTGGCATTTTGTTATTTGCTATTGACAAATATTCACTCCTTAAATTTTTCCCTATGTGTATGTCTTTTCAAAAGTTTACAATATAGGCTCAAATTTTCTATAGAAAAAGTAAAATATTATAGACAAAATTCTCTTGGGCCAACCGAATTCTATTTCCTTCCTCTTTTGATTTCCCGTACCAATTGCCATCACTGTTCTGTTTTGATGTGAAGAGTCTTCTGGGTTTTCCTCACACACACGTATCCACAAAAAATATCGGGTCTTTGCTTTTGTGTGTGTGTTTTCATTTACATGAGAATCATCATACAGTATGACTTTCCCTTTTCATTCAACATAATGATATTTCTCTACATCCACCCTGAAACATAAAAACCTAGTTCATCTTTTTTAACCACTGTATATATTTCATCAAGTACATGAATAGAATAAAATAAAAGTAAATAAAAACATTTTATTTGTCCATCCCCTATTGATGAAAATGTCAGTTTCCAATTTTTTAACTCTACCAGGAATATGCTCACCTGTGACCCCTTCTGCACAGGTAGGAGAGCTGTCAGTCATAGAGACTGAACTGGGCAATAAAAGTGTCGCTCAGTTCAGTCTCTGTGTCCAAGAGATGATTTGATGAGCCCAGCTGCTTTTCCACAACAGCTCTGTCGGGACCACAGAGAGGACCTCCAATAAAGCGCGCTCCTCTTTCCCACTCAAGCTCTGAATAAGCTGAAAATAAAACACAGGGCCGATAGAAGCCAACAGAACACCCTTAATGCCGATAGAGTCCAGGTAGGAAGTTGAGGCAGCGGAGGGTCACATGGTTCTTCTAAGGCAGCCCATGCCTGGGCAGACCACCACCTTTCACAGACAGCTATGAACTGGAACAGGTTCCTCTCTCTCCCACCCTCCCCCTCAGCCACCCAAGGACCACCCTGAAGGAGGAACAGGATGCAAGGTTCTGTGCAGGCAGCCTCCTCCTAAAATGATTAGATAAGCCAACCCCTGGGGCAGAGAAACGCCAGGAGGTATTTCTAGAACAACAGGAATTGAATGAAAAAAGTGTCCCTCTAACGTCTCCAAAAGCCTTCAAGTCAGCCGTAGTTCATTTGGTGGCCCTTGTCAGCAGGCTGTGCTGCGTCTAGTCAGGTGTGGTCAAGGAGGGAAGTGGCTCTCTTGAGACAACATATGCCTATAGCAGGGGCTTTGGGTGAGGCACCTTCTCTTGGAAGGAACTGTGAGCTGGAGGTGCCCTGCGTGGGCATGCTGCCACAAGTGGACTTTTGAATGATACATTCCTGATATGTTCATTTCAGGGACAAGCTATAATAAATATGTAATGAAAATATTTCATCGAAGCTGTTTACAAATGACCTATGCAGGTGCGGGCAAAGACGAACTTCACCCAAACCCTAGTGTCTGTTCTCTACTTCCCATCCCAGAAACAAGGTAGCAAAAGTGATCATACAATTCTTTATGTTGCCATTTGAAGAATGTGCACAATGTTCATTTGAAGAATAATAACCTCCATTTATCAAGCACCTACTAGGTGCCAGCATTATACTAAGTGCTTCATATAAAACAATCTCTTTAGGAAGGTGGTATGCCTCCTATTTACAGATGAGGAAACAGACCCAAGTTAAGTAAATTTCCTGAGAAACAGGAGCAGTGGGCAAGGGAAAACCCACAAGAGAAAATGGGAGATAAAGGAGGGAATCGCTGAAGGAACAGAAACTGGACACCGTGCCGAGAAAAGTGAGAAAAAGCACCGGGACTGAGACAAGCAGGGCGTCCCATGCCAGCTGTCCTGGGTTCACGGCCATGTCACTATTTGTCTCATTTTGTCCTGGTTGTGATTCTGTCAGTTACCTCCAGTGTTTTCAAAGTGCTTCAGTTAACATTCTGAATCCTTCCTGGGTAATGATTTCACACTTAGCTTGGACCAGCCAAAAAGAGATTCCGTAGCTGGGCTGAAATCGAAGCAAAACTTATTTGGTGATTTGTTTCTTGCTCAGAGCCCAGATAGTGGTTTTACAAATGAATCCTGGTTTCAGGAACTAATCAGTCCCAAACAAATTTAAGAAAACATTTGAGGTCATGCAACAATTATTCAAAGATGAGCGCTTAAAGTTTTTTGATTATAAATATAACAATACATGTTTATTGTGGACATTTTGGAAAATGCAGCAATGTATAAAGGATAAAATCACAATTATTCCTAAGGTTACAACCAAGAGACAACCACTGCTAAAATTCTTGCGTGTCTCATTCCTCTGCGTATGAGTGTGTTTTAATAAATGACATCATATTGAATATACATTTTGAATCTTTCCTTTTTCACTCAAAAATACGCCATGGACACTTAAAATAATGAAAATGACAACAGCTTATATTTTTCAAGTGCTTATTGCATGCTTTACATGGATTGTTTCATTTAATTAAATAGAATTCAAAGAATAGTTTCTATGATTATTCTAATTTTATAGATGGAGAAGCTGGGGCTCAGAGATGGCTTGTAAGGTAATAGCCATCTAAGTTATCCCTGATTGTTACTGAGGCTTATTTTTTATATGTTTATTAGCCAACTACATCTCATTTTATTTCTTGTTTTCCAATTGAGGAACTCCTCTTTTTCTTGATACCAGGAAATTTTCTATATTCAGGATATTAACTCTTTGGCAGTCAAATAGAAAATATTTTCTTTTGCATTTGACTTTTTCATTTTTTCTAATTTCAACATACAGAAGTTACTGATTTTTAGATACTACATTATCAATTTTCCTCTATGGTTTCTTCATTTTTTATGCTTAGAAAGGCCCGTTCTGCCAACATAGCAAACAAATCATATTTACCCTAAATTTTTAAGGGTTTCATTTATTCATATATACTTACATGTAATACATCTGGAATTTATTTTATTGTGTAGTGTGGGGAAAAGATGTGACCAATAATTGTCCTAGTTCTGTTAATTGACTGTAATTTCCTCACTGATTTGAAATGCCATAGTTATCACATTATAAATTCTGACATATGCTATGGTCTGTTTCTGGACTGCCCCATCTGGTGCTCTAACAAATTTGCAAACTGTTCACCAAACTTTTTTTTAATTCCTTCTGGGCACACAACTAGACTACATTTCCCAGGTTCCCTTGCAGTTAGTTATAGCCATATGCCTGCTGGAGGGTGAAGGAAGTAATATATGGCACGTCCAAAAGGGCCTATAAAAATAAAACCTCAGGCAACACTTCTCAGCTGTATGCGAGGATCCCCAGGACAACCTCAGAAGCCTATGGGGAGAGGGAGGACCTACAAGGTGGACGGAGCCTGGGCTGCTGAATCGCTTTAGAAGAAAGCTGATCACCTGTCTGAAATGTCTATTTTGGGACTTCATATGACGGAGAAATAAACTTCTATTATGTCTAGCATTATATACTTGAGGTTCCATTTATCTGTTAGTCAATTCTTTTTTCAATTCTTGAACATTAAGTTAAGAAATCATTTTGGTTCTCTCCCAAGTTGCAATTCCTATTGAAATTGCATTAAATTTATAAAATACTATGGGAAGGATTGTCATGTATATGATAGTCAGTCTCCTAATTCAAAAACACACTGTGTTTTACATTTATTTACATATTATTTTACATACCCTTCATTAAAATTCAGTAATTTTCTTTATATAGAGCCTGTCTATTATGTATGCTTAAATATGTTATTTTTGTGGAATTTTTATTTGTATACAAGTTGTTGTTATTAGCATATTATATAATTACCTTTGGTATGTTTTATATCTGACCAACTTAATGGTTTATTAATTGATTTTGTGAGGTACTCTAGATCAGGGGCTAGCAAGTTTTCTCTGGAAAAAACAGGTAATAAATAATTTTAGACTTCATGAGCTGTATGTGGTCTCTGTCCCAACTATTCAATTTTGTTATTGTAGTTTAAAAGCAACCATTACACTATATGTCAATGAAAGGGTATGGCCATGTTTCAATAAAACTTTATTTATAAAAGCAGTTCACTGGCTAGATTTGGTCCTTGTGCCACAGTTTACCAACCCCTAATCTAAAAAAAAAAATCATATCATTTGCAAAAACAATGCCTACTTTTTTCTGTTTCAAGACTTACAGACAGTGTTGTCTAGAACATTCATAATATATTGTGAATGTAAATATGGAAGTGATATTAGCATATCTCTTTCTTCCTTTAATTAGATTGTCTCTAGTGTTTCATGGTTAAGAATGATGTTGCATGGCTATTGATTTGGAAAAGAGGGAGTGTCTGTGTATGTGTGTGTGTGAGAGAGAGAGAGATTTTAAGGTTGGATTCCATATCATTCTATACCAATTTTATTGAAAGATTTAAACAGGGAGAATATTGAGTCTTATGCCTTTTGATTATATATTGAGATAGTAATGTGCCTTTTGTACTTTGACCTATTAATATACAATTTACATTCCTGGATTTCTCTATTGCAAACCACCCATGAACTCCTGGGTAACATAATATACAGCCTTCATATTATTCTTTTAATACTGCTAGGTTACATTTTTGCATGTCTATTGACACGAGAGATGGCGTTATAGATTTTTTAAATGTTATCTTTGTCAAATTTTTGTATTAGGATTATGCTTATTTTAAGTGAATTTTCAAGTGCTCTCACATTTCTTTTTCTTTGGAAGAATGTTACACTACAGGGATTTTTTTTGATCCTTAGAAATTTGACAAATTGTTGGCCCAGTGTGCTTTAGGGAGCTAATTATTTAGCAATATACTTCTATTTCTTCTACAGTTTTTGATGTAGTTAAGTTTCCTACTTATGGGTTGGGAGAGTATTTTGAAAGAGAGTTATCACCATGCAAATGTCAAGCTGAAAGAGAAACAAGTAAAATAAATATTTTAGAAGATGCTTGAAATATGGGATGTTTTTTACAAACCCAAGATATAATAAGCTAGTATCTCCTTAAAAATAATTCTGTTTCTTTCATTTTGTTTGTCTCAGATCAAACCATAGTCTCATTACCATAGTCTCATTCGTTTTGAATGGCCCTAAATAATGCCTATCCATCAATGGCCAATTTCTATAATGAGACCTAAATAGCCATGGCAGTTGAGGTGGGCTATTATAAAACCATATTTATTTGATAGGCAAAAAGACCAACCACAGAAAGCATCTGGAATAGAAATAGAAAAGAAGCAAATAAAATCAATAAACTTAAATGACAGTAATAAAGTGTTGATGTCTCAAAGCCTTTGGATTATCTGCTAAATCACTATACAAAAATGCTGCCTAGATTTTTCCCCTACAAGTCTGTGTACTATGCTATTTGTTTGATGAAACTTTTCTTCATTGATAGTATAAAGCTAACCTGATTTAACCCAATCTCTGACTAATTTATCAAAATTCCAAAATGTTGTACTTTAAATTCTTAGGATTTTAACTCATACTTGATTCTATTTGACAGAGAACTTGTGGAGAGACTGGAAGTGAAAGGAAAAACAAAATTAAGATAAGGTGACCCTACATCCAAGTTGCTGGGGACAGTCCCAATTTATGCTGTTGTCCTGACATAATTAATAATAGTACCTCCTTTTGCTCTCAAAATGCCCTTTTATTAGACAAATTACACAGTCAGACATGGTAAGACAATGTGGTCAAAATAACAGACCTTTTTCTAAATCTAAGGAGACTTAGATTAAGCTAGCAGGTTGGGTGTATAAACTGTAAACTGAAGAGGGAAGACCCCACAAGGACAGCAGATTCTCTGACATCCACGCTCTAATCGGATGCAAATACTTCTATCCAGCACAGAGATGCCAGAGAAAGAAGCAGCACCGGAAGAGAGTGAGCGGATGATTCCATGAAGCCTGCGTTTAAAGATGTAAAAGGAAAGTGGGTGCGGGTGGCTAGGGGATGCAGGTGAAGAGGGCACAGGATGGGGAGGTGGGGGAGGGGCTTGAAATGATTGGGGTAAGGAGTGGAGAGAGTAGGGAAACAGAAGAAAAACAGAAACAGAAAAACATCAAATTTAAATTTCTTCCTAAAAGTTGAGCCCACATTCATTACTTCCCTGAGGGAAAAACAAAACAAAAACCAATGAGCATCAACATGACAGGTTAGATACTTCTGAAGACAGGGATGCTGACTCTCCTTGACCAAACGTGAGTCAGGTTTCTGAGGCCTCTTCTGAACTAGACCCCAAACTGGGGCTCTGCCCTTGGCCTGCTCGTTTCAGTTTTAGCAAGAATCCCACTGAGTCAGTAGTGAAAATCCCTCGCTCTTGGTCTGATCACCCTGGAGAGCTAATCGAATTCTTCATCTCCACCCTTCATATGCTGTCACCTTGGTCTGCCTTCAGCAAAAATTGTACTAGGTCAGTTTAGCAAATAATTACCCTGCCTCTTGGTAATTTTTCAAGCATGGACCCCCAACTCTGCTTCTTGGTTATGAATCCCCACTTTTCTTTACTATATTTGGAGTTGAGTCCAAACTCTCTCCCCTATTGCAAAACCCCATTGTAATCACTGACCCCCCCTCTTTGACAAAAGTCTTCCTTAGCGTTTTTAACATGCGTTGTGAATAATACTTCTTTGAACAGTGCCCACCCTAAGATGTCAGCTCTATAGTCAGGAAGGTTATAGAAGGAGACGAAAGTGAGAGAAGCACCATCACCATCCTTGGGATCCAAACCCATTACCTCGGCTAGAAATGAAGACTTCAGGGGTGAGCCCACCCTGAGCTTCCTCCTTCGGGCCAGAGTCTAAGCACTGTGTCCTGCCCTGAGCTTTCCTTGCTGTCCAGGCAAGGGGTTTCTACCCCAAATTCCTCTCCCACCAACCACATAAGTGTTGCAAAGTGTGCTACCTCTTCAGCCTTCCAGGAGAGGAGGATGAGGACAAGGTTTGTACTTTCTCTGACTTTCCCAGCTGATTTGGGAAGAAGCTTTCTCACCGACTCATATTCCATGGACTTTAGCTACCGGTCAAATAGGGTCCCAAAAAATCTGAAACTGGCAGGGAGCCAAAACAAGATGATAGAATCTGGGAGTAAACTATAGCATTCAAGACATTTGATCAAATTGAAGTTGCATTTTCGTAGAGGAAAAAAAAAAAAACTAAAAAGATATACACCAAAATGGTCACACTAGAATACTAGATGAGTTTTCTTTTGGGTTTTCCTGTGTTTTGAACGTTTCTAAAATAAGAAAGCATATGTTACATTAACATTCAGAACAAAAAATAGTGCATCTTCTTCATTTATTTGCATAAGGCATTTCCGAGAGATATTAAATCTAGTTCTTTGGTGGTCTTCTAAAGACACATAGGTTCTTGACAGTTGAGGAATTTTCTGTGTAAGGTGGTCCAGTCCAGTGGAAGGCAATAAATGACATGGCCCATCATTCCTAGCCCTGACTCTCTAGGTTCCTTTAAACTTATGCAACTTACCAACCTGGGCACATCAAAACGGGAATGGGGAGAAGTGAATCACTTCAGGTGCCGAGTTATTGGTAGAGATGTCGAAGGGTGGTTGCCACAACCAAGTCACAACTGAGCCCCACCACCTGAAATATTTCTGAAGTCATCAGCAAGACTATCTTCCTAATTTATTAGACAGTTGCTCTGAGGTCAGTTCCATAAGTATTCAAATATACTATTTTAGGCCAGCATTTACTAACCTGCAGACTTTGGAGACCTGGGATGAAACAGCAGATGACAAGGAAGACATATGAAGCCATATGGAAACCATATCTTGTACATTGACTGGATGAATACTATAGTGCACCTATTTGTACCATTTTCCAAATGCATGTAACTATTGCTATGGCAAAAAATGCAAACACATTTTTCAATGGTAAAAAATTCATAGAATTTCTTTTGTTAAGCATTTCTTAATTAATTGATTTTAAATGTAAATGTCCAGTGACTATCATGTGGGGCTCTTTGGACTAAAATAGGTTGAGAACCACCGCCTCTACCATTTGTACTCTCAACTCAAGCTCCAAGTTCTTTAGAAAGTTTTCTTTGACTACTCCAGTGGGCAATAGTTGTCCCGTCTCTGAAATTCTTTTTATTGCACATTGTTCTATCCTGGTTTTTGTTTTTTGGGGTTTTTCCCTCCACTGGGATCTTTCCTTCCCAATGGAAGCTTGGTGAAGGCAGAGGCCCTGTTTTCTGCTGCTTCATCACTCCCAAGCACTCAGCCCCATGGGGCTTCGATACGTCATGACCAATTGCCTTTTTTCTAGGCTCATTCCTGTTACCTTATTATAGAAGCTCCTCAACCTACAGAAAGTCTCCCTTCTAAAGGGCTATTCACAAGGCGATTTTTGCAAGTCCAGAATTAGTGTATTTTATTTATTCATTTGGAAAATTTGCTCTTTAACAAGCAACTTTAAATTTTACTTGTTGTGTTGGGGGCCAAAAATGGCTTACTCTTGCTCTGGCTCGTGACTTTGTTCTTTTTCATGAAAGATGGTACGTTTTTAAGTAGAGAACCTTCTGTATCCCACAAGCCTTGACCAGACTGTAGGTTAATTCCCATCTCTACATTTTGTTTTAAGTCTAAATCAAGACTGGGCCTTCATTATTTCACTTAGAACTTTCTCTTGCCATATGCTCCCTGGAAATTATTTTTTCATTGTTCATAAATTCCAAGTTTGTTTACTCTAGAATACAGGAGAAGCAAAAATAGAATGTTAGGCTATGAGGGGCAGCGTCTGCCTGAGCTGAGTTTGTTCTGGGGAGTGATAAATGATGCTGGGTTCCCGTGGGTTAGAGGGCACCCAACTTCAAATAACTACAACATCCGATAACAAAGTTTTTCTCCATCATTTGCAATCCAAACACTAAGAACACAGCCCTGCGGACCCCTCATCCTTCATGTTCAATTGTAAATCCTGATTAAATAGCTTGCAGGTGTCAGGATTAAAGTATATGCAGTGGGAGCCTAAACAGAGGGCCAGCTGGGTTCCTCATTTGCCAGTCGCAGTTTCTTCTTTGTTTTGAAACTGTTGACAGTACAACTAAAAATGTTCCTTAGGGCCCAGGCTGAGTTAAATAACAAGCAGGATGAGTAAGAGAACAGCTGTAGATATTTTTCTGTGTTTAACATACCTGCCTTGTTGATTTATAGGAAGACCCCCATATAATGTACATTTTGTAATCCAAACATTTAACCTTTGGAGCCAAGTCTGTGATAGAGACATCAGAAACAGGAAAGGTCTTGATGGATCTTGTATTCCAGACTTTCCCCCCCGTCAAAGAAAAAGTGAAATGATGGCATAACTTGACTGTATTATTCAAATGGCCATGGTGATACTGTCTAGGCCTCATCTGATACTCACAGCTAATCAGTGAATATCAGTGAACAAAGTGAACGAAGCCACAGAAACCAGAGAGGCCTGCTCAGAGCAATGCACCTTGGGAATTCCCCTCTCTCTGCATGAGCTGCGTGGAGGAAGCCAGCTCTGCACTAATCACCCATCCTGCCTTCAGGGAGGGATGTGGACAGGAGTCCCAACGGACCTGCCAAACCACAGAGTGGGGCTTTGGCCGCTCCCAAGTTCCCGCTGGTGTGCGTGGCATGATAGGCACCATGAGTTCCCAGGCAGTGTGGAGTACTCACAGTTCGTCTGTGCTGAGCTTAGCTAGACTGCGGTGTTAGGGAATCTCAGAGCAGCAGCTGGATTAAACAAGTTCTAACGGTAAACCTAAATCTTTTATGCCATCACTGTCAGCTGTGGACTAAGAGCCCATCGCTTTCACAGTGCTGGAGTGGACACCCGTCTGAAAATGCACATTTAAAATAGTGCCTGTGACTAGTGTAGGGGTCAAGGTTTCCCAACCCAATATCCATTCTACCCCAAAGGATTCCTTTGGACCAATGTGGTCATCCCATTCTCCTTGCTAGGGATTTGTTTGGGAATAGGCATGGGTCCCCATTCTGGCCAAGAACATGTGAGGGGAAGCCTGCCAGTGGCCGAGTTCTGAAAACATAGACATAGGGGAGCTTTCCCTTCCTTCCTCTGAACGTTGCCTTGCCTGGGTGAGGAGAGCCGGAGTGAGAGCAAAGCCGACCGAGAGGCTGGTGAAGCAAAGAGGCCCAGGGAACAGGGCTCCTCAGTCACATCCCTGAACTACTGGATTAATCCCAGAGCCCGACCTCCTGCTGAACTTCTTGTTCTATGAGATTGTAAATTTCCAAACCATGTAAGCCAGTATGACATTAACATGTTCCGTTCATCCAAAGCACTCTGAGGAATATAACTCCTCTTTAAACATGCTACCCTCCAAAAACAATTAAGTGTATGTGTCAGTGGAGGGCAGACAAAAAGGTTAGAGAGTAAGATCGAAAGCTTGATTTTACTAAGCAACGAAGACAAACCTACTTTGTTTACTTCTTCAAACACAGAACAACTGATTGGAGATATTTGCATCTGAGACACGCTTTTAATTAATGGACTCCCTAGATACATCCCAGATGTCTCAGCACTGATAAAGTACATGAAGGTCCCTCCTCAGTCCATGCCTAGCCCAAGAGCCATGGAGACCAGAACTGACAGAGGAATTAGGAAAGCTAACATCTGCAAGGGTCTTCTCGGAGTCAGGATGTTGGCTTCAGCTAGGTGAGAGACCAGAATAAAGTAGGAACAATGGAGAACTCACTTCACATTCAAAGGACTTCTGCTTGGATACCCAGCCAGACCACCTTCTTGGCAGCGTCATAGGTGATAAAGAAATGGGACTTGTAATAAACCGTGATATTGGCGGGGGATGTGGCTTTCACTTCCAGTAGGTGCTTTGTTAGTACTGCATGTACTTAACCATTCAGTTACCAGTAGCTCCTTACCATTCTGCGTGGCACTGTGAAATGAAAACTAAGAAAACCTAGAAATGGCCTGCAAGGGTCCTAAAACTTCCAAAAGACACATGCGCAGGCCTGTTCGTGTGGTACACTGAACCCTTCAGAGTTTACTGATCCAATGTTTACGTCCACTCTGCATCAAATCTTTCCAAATGAGATCCTATGGCATCTCACCCCATCTTTGAAAATATCTGAAAAAAAATGATAGTTAATAGTCGTTGCCGGAACTCATGCTTAATACGCACTTCTTAGACATGATCTGATTTCATATAACAACTCTGTAAAGTTAAGTATTGGTATTATTCTCACCTTACAGGTGAAGAATTTGCTCTGATTCACAAAGATATAAAGGCAGATTTGGAATTCAAACCCCTGATTGTTGAGGTCAAATGTGCCATTAATCACTTTCCCGACTGCCAAAACCGACGCAGAACATTCATATCATCTTAGGTGATGTTTGTAAGGTCACACACTTGACACATGGTGTGATGTGGTGCAGCCGAAAGTACACAATTTGTGTATTAGACGAGACGCAATTATTATAAGACCCTGAGCTAACTACCTGCCTTCTCTGTGTTTCAATGACCCATCGCAAAATAGGAATATGCCGCCTGTCACTGAGGGGCACTGGGTAGTAGGTGCCCGGAATAGTCTGTGTAACACATTCACGTAGGCACCGATAGGAGCTCAGCATTATTTTATCTTCCCTTCTCTTCTGAATGTGGCCTGATTCATTGCATTTCTGTTTCTTCGTAATTAGCCAAGAGAATCTCCTTTTGATGATTAATGAAAAGCAACGAAGCAATTCGTATGTGAGAAATTACTACTATTTTATTTGTCTTTTTATTTGCCTGTCTACCTCACTAGGCTATAACTTTCTTGAGAGCAAGACCTTTGTCTTGTTCATGACACAATCCAGCCTGGTACCCAGTAGACACATTATAACTAAACATGGGAGTGAGGAGACAAAAAGTGAGGCAGTGCTGTTAAGAACATGAGATTAGTATCTATCTCACTTAGAAGAACGAAACTGCTAAATGTCTTGCCTTGGGACATAAATTCTGTGAAATAAGCTTGAATATTTCCTTCATGATTAAGGATGTTGCTAATGAGTATGACTCTCAACAGCTTTATTGTACAAAACGGGGTCATTGGGTGGAGTTACTATATTCTTGATAAAACCCAAATGATAAAGAAATATTTGCTAAGTGAGTTTATTTTATCGTGATTTGCCTCTTTCGTCCCCAAAGATATAACAGTGAGAAAATACACCCAAAGAACTGATGTCTGTGCTGAGCTGAGATGCAGCTAGGAGATTTTTTCCTAGCTGGTTAGTCATCATGAAAATGGCTTCACTCTCAAGGCAGTGGTTCTCATTGTTTTTGTTTTTATTTTTAATGATTTGATTCTTTTACTAAAAATCTTCATTGTATTAGGCAGTGGTTCTCGTTGTTTTAAGCCTGACCGACATCCATCTCAATTTCCATGTGCGCTTTCTCCTGTCATTTCCTACAACTGTCCGCTCTAGCTTTGTTGTTATTGTCATTATGGTAGATGATGGATGGATGGATGGACGGATGGAGGGATGGATGGATAGATGTCACTTTACAGATTAAAATGCCCGTGCCACAGTGAATCCTCATAACAAACCTCTATAGTAAATATTATTATTCATATTTTACCAATGAGTAAATTAAGGCTCCAGGTTTTATGTGGCAATGCAACCATCCAAGCTTAGCCCTTCCTTCCTTCCTTCCTTCCTTCCTTCTTTCCTTCCTTCCTTCCTTCCTTCCTCCCTCCCTTCCTCCCTTCCTTCCTTCTTTCCTTCCTTCCTTCCTCCCTTCCTTCCTTCTTTCCTTCCTTCTTTCCTTCCTTCCTCCCTTCCTTTCTTCCTTCCTTCCTTCCTTCCTTCCTTCCTTCCTTCCTTTCCTTCCTTCCTTCCTTCCCTCCCTCTCTTCTTCCTTTCCTCTGTTTCTCCATCCTCTTCCTCCTTCCTTCATCTATTCATCAAGCCCCAGCTAAAAGACAGTTCTGTTACTAAGTACTAGGGACATAAAGTCATTAAACAGAGCCCCAGATCAATTCACTCCAAAACTGGCATCCCTTCCCCTGAACTGAAGAGCCTCCCATTCTGGATAAGCCTTTTAACCTCTATTACCCTACCTCTGACCACACCTCTGGACGCGAGACCTTCACCTGGATCTCAGTGGACCATGCCTCAGGAAACCCTGCTTCAGGTCATGTGCCTTTCCTTTACGCAGTGCTGACCATAGAGTTCCCACCAGAAAAACTTAACACCTGTGGGAAGAAACCCTGCACCCACTTCAGGACCCAGTCAGAAAGCAGTGAACTCACTCCTATGGGGCCCTCGGTGAACCTGCCCAGACTTGCCAGCCCCAGGGCTGCTCTGTGATGTGGGACACTATGCCGGAGCCAACATCCAAAGCCATTATCTCATTTAATTCTCCCACCAACCAGGGAAGTAGGTTAAGGAAATTGAGGCTCAAAGAAATGACCAACACACACACAAGATTACATACGTATCTGAGACTAAACTGGGACTGAGTTTAGATCTAACCTAATTCCAAAGCTCCAATCCCCAGTCCAAATTAAACGATACTGTCATCTGAAGAAAGATGGAAATCAGTTAAATGTAAGGAATACATAAAAGGGCATTCCTAAGGCTACCCCCTGGACTTGACAACCCCTGAAAAGGTAGTGCCACATTTTTGACCTGGAAAGAAAACCCAGGCAGGGAGAGCATGTCATGTGGCCAGCACCCCAGCCAGCTGGTGACAGATCCCAGGGCTAACTCTCAACCAAGCGATCTGCTCAATAAGCCACACAGATGTGACTCACCTGAGCCTGAGAGAATCGGACTGTCAGCCAAAACACATTTACAGGCAATGCTTGCTTTCTTGGTGGAATATTTAGTTCTTTGAATCAACTACCTAGGCCGGGCCCCACCTATCTCATCAGACCTCCCTGGTTCTGGCCTGAGATCCTTCTGATTTCCGGCAGACCTTTGGAGCCCCTAGGGGCAGTGAGAGTCCCCACCTTGGTGCCCTGGGTGACAAAGACTGTGTCCCAGGTGCCCTGACAGAGGTCACAGGAAGCTCCGGGTCCACAGAGCTCAGCTCTCCTGCCTAACTGGCATTCCCAAAATCACTTTACAGCAGGGACCAAAGATCAAAAATTTTATGGGCGCTTAGGGAATTATTCCTCCCCAACCCATCTGCCCTTTCATCTGCACACCCACTGCCCCAGAATAGCAAACAGCTCATCGCTCCTAAGCTGTTTCTCCAAAGACTTCACAGCAGGAAAGCAGAGGCTAGAAATATTTCAAAAGCTTGGCCACAGCTGTCTGCAGGAGCCCATTTGAAAGGCTTCCTACAGAAAATCCCCTTCTTTCTTTAAAGCGCCAGCCACTGGTTTTGCTCAGCTCAGACAACTGCAGAGTCACTGTCACCCTTGCCCCCACCCCGCCCACCTGGGTCTGTCCAGGGGGATCTCTAAGCGGCCCTACTAAATGGCAAGAATCACATTCAGGAACAGAAGCTTCTAGACCTCCATGACCAAGTACACTTGTGGTCTGAGGGGGATTCCCACCCCCACCGTGAGAGGGCTTGCATTGTGGACCAGGCTTCGTTCTCACCCGTGGCACATCCAGGTGCCCCTGTGTTCTGGTTCTTTCTGTGTGGATGACACATTTGCAAACCCCAAAGTTAAACCAGTGTAGCAGCCTCTATGCGGTGAGAGTCTTTCTGACTCGGTTCCTCCACGGGTAACTCTCCTAAGAAGAATAGGGTCAGAGAAGGACTTTTGTGAGACCTAGGCACGACGGGTCCCCCCCAGGTCCAGCCTGGCTGTTCCCTGGCATCCTCCCCATAAAGCGAGGAGTATTCAGGCTTCAGGGACTGACCCACCTAGAGCCCATGCCTCCTTTTCTAGACTATGCTCTGGTGACTCCCTAAAATTCCCCACTCAAAAATCCCTGAGCCTGCTTCCAGGTCGTGGTGGGTCTCATCCCTGCATCTTCCCCCTCAGGCCAGGAAATACCAGCCTTGCATGCACCTTGGAGTCCAAGGGTGGCCAAGGGCAGCAATGTGTAGAGTGGTGGGGATACTTCTGGGGTGTACAAGGCCCCTCAAGGGACAAAGCAGAGACAGGAGAGGCAGAGAAGCAAGCAGGCCGAGGGTTGTAGGTTGAGAGGCAGCCTTTCCTGTACCACTTGGTTTTAGTGCAGAATGTGAAGTCCAATCTCAGAGGCCAATTTGTCAAGGTAAGAGGATACCAAATATTTATTTACCTGTATTTTAGCTTGCTTTGTAACTTTCAAATACTCAGGTACATAGTATGTGGCATTTCTTAACTCCTTTTGCACCCAGACTTACAATGCTAGGATCAAGTGCATGCATGCATTCATTCATTCAGCCAGAATTTGTTCACTCCTGGCATGTGCTAAATATAGTGCCAGGCATCGTGTATGCCATAGTGAGCAAGATGGTTACAGCAGCGATTGAATGAGGAAAATGACAGAGTGGCAAAATGACAGCCCCTAGTCAGTACCAGAAAGGAGATGGTAGTAGCAAGGACTGGTCTTTGAATGAGTGGTCAGAACCTAACTCTTTATGTTCAGCTCAAATTTAACTAATAAGCAACTCCTTGAGGCCTTTGACTAGCAATTAAGTTAATTCAATAAACTTGTATTGTGTTTAGCCCGGCATGGTGCTAAGCTTTGGGACACCAGAGACACAAGCCCTCCTCAATGATGTTACATCTAGAGACGCATGTGGATATGTATTCAGCTAACTCAGGGTCAAGGCAGAAGGACACAGTATGAGCACAAGCTAGGGAGTGTGGGAATGGGGAGGGAAATGCGATTAATTCCTTTCAGGTGTTCAGGCATGGCTTTATACCAGAAATGACATTTGAATTGTGTTTTTCAGGACAAAGTAGAATGTATAAAGGGCACAAAAACCTGCAGAGACTTTCCTGGTTGAGGAAAGAGCCTGAGCAAAGACACTGAGGCAGGCCATTGCGCTGAGTGCTAGGGAATGACTAGTTATCTTGCTCGACCTTAACGTTGAATATGTAAGAATGTCGGGGGCGTGCTACGAAGGCAATTTCTGGAGTCGGATTTTGGCAGGACTTGCCAACCAGGACAAGGAGGTTGATGGGTCTGGAGATGTGGGAAAACATTTTAGAATGATCATTCTGATGACAATAACTAGAGGCAATGGAAGAAATTGAAGGCAAGGAGACCAGAAGAGGGCTATTTCAACAATTTAGGCAAGAGGGTTTGAGTTATAAAAGCAAGGTTTTGGTGGTAATCAATAGAGATTCAGAACTGGTAGTTCTGAGTTTTGATCTAAATTGCAGGGGCAATCATCTGTCCCCAACTCCTTCCCTGGGCCACCTTCTAATAGTTAAGGAGCATTGGTGGCCAAGAGGAAGGAGCCACAGACACCAATACTGGCCAACCCACGCGGAACCGGAGCTCACGAGATGGCTATGCTGGAGCTCACGGGCTCTAGGGGAAGCCTGAAAGGCAGCTCTGAGGCTCTAGGTGGCAGTCACATCAGGAGAGTCTAACAGAACATGGGCCAGTCTGTGTGTCCCCCTGTATTTTGGTCCCTCTTTTAATGATGCAAATTTCAGGAAGAGCACATCCGCTGACCTAGCTTGGGTCACTTTCCTGCCCCTGTGCTAGGGGAGGGCAGCTCACTCTGATTCATAGTCTCCTGAAACTCCAGATGGGAAACAGAAGTGTTCCCAAAGCAGCGGGTGTATCCTCCGCTGAAGGATATTACGCTACGAGGGCAGAAATTCAGGCCATTCACTGTGTATCCCCAGTACCTAGAAGGGTACAGGCACCTAGGGTGGGCATGATTAAATGACTGCCAGAAGCCACATAGCAAAAGTAACAGGTGTCCACACCACCTTACCTGGCCTCTTTTTTCCCAGCACTGACACCCCTGCCCTCCCAGGATGTTGGGGGAGTGTCAGGACACCGAGCACACCCCTGGCTGTTTGGGGAACTGGTCAATCTACCCTCAGCTCCTCCTCAACCCAACTGATGTCCACGTGCCAATTTTTCACCTGTCTCAGGATGCTCTCCCTGGGATTTCTTAACATTGATGATTTCCTGTAGGATGGGGTGTTTGGGATTTGGGTTTTGTTTTTCTTTAAATACTGTTTCTATTCAAAACATGAGTTTATTTCTTCTGGAAGTTATTTTTCACTGTCTTTTCTCTCCTCAAATTCTTGCACCACGGGCTTCCTGCCTTCCTGTTGCTGGCCCCTTTAAATATTATGTTACTGGAGAGTTGCTGGGGAGGCGGAGGAAGGGGTAGGGATTACTTAATTTGTTGGCGGTGTTTGCAGTTTTTTTCCCTATCCAGGGCACTCTGCAAGGTATCTACAATGGGCTGCGTTTCCTGAAATGTGACGTGCTTCCTACAGGTGAAGACCACTGTTAAGTGGGGGCCAGTCTCTGAAATCAGGAGACGGGTCCCAAAGGATACATGGAAACGGCCGATAACCAAGACAGAGCCAGCTCCTTTGCTCCAGGCGTTACAGCTAAGCAGGCTTGAAAAAAAATTGCCTGGTTGGCATGACGTGGCCACTTTCCTAATCAAACTGGCCCAGCTCTGTTTAAGGTTCAACATCAGTCTTGATTCATCATAAAACTAAAGTTTTATGGTCCCTAAAAGAAACATTGAAGAATGTATGCACCTTATAACTCCTCAGATAAGTTGTCTAGACTTTTCCACATGGGTAGTAAGAATAGATTATGGAGGTGATGGGCTGGGTTGTGTGGATGTGCGGAGCAGCTGGGGGGAACTCTTCCCCATCTGCCTCCACGAGGTTTGGGATATTTGGGGTCCTCCAAGGTAGAACCCCTCTTCCTTGCATGGTCGTTACAAATGCCAATTGCTCCCCAAATAAAATCCAAACTCAGGACTGTGGTCTTCAAGGCTCTCCTTGGTCAGGCTCTGTTCCCCTCCCCACACACCCCTCGCTCATGTGCGTGGCCCCGCTGGCCTTCTTCTCGCGCCACACTCTGCAGGCCGCCTGCTGTGGCTGTCCCCTGCCTGGCGCGTTTTCCCCTTCGCTCTTCATTTGGCATCTATTTCTGTCCCGATAGGCCACAAATAATACATTCCCCCAATAACTCTCCATGGAATATCACCCTGTTTGATTCCTTCGCTGGACTCACCATGACCTGGAAACTGCGTGTCTGTACACTTGTCAAGTCTGCGCCCAGGCGCCTGGGTGAAAGGGGAGCACCGTGGCCAGTGACCCGCCCTGCCTGTTCACTGCATCTCAGTCCTCACACCACACCTGAGGCTTCTGAAAACACATTGTCCTTGTGAAGAGCTGTAGGATGAGTGGGGCTGTGTTCAGGAATCGGGGGGACAACTCCGGCTTTATACCAGTGCCTATATCCTCAAAGCCCCTTTCCATGCCCATGATGAAATATAGAACTTCAGAGCAGAAGGGACCATGGCAGTCATCTAAATATGACCCTTTTCAAACTATTTAAAAGAAATTGTAATTGTGATTAAATACACATAAGTACAATTTACGATCTTAAGCATTTTTAAGTGTACAGTTCAGGGGTGTTAGGGACATTTCCATCGTTGTGCAGTGATCACCACCAACTGTCTTCAAAACTCTTCTCATTCTGCAAAACTGAAACTCTGTGCCCACAAAACAGTAACTCCCCACTCCCTCCTACGCCCAACCCCTGGCAACCACCATTCCACCTCCGTCTCTGTGAATTTGACTGCTCTAGGTACTTAAATAAGTGGAATCATACAGTCCTTTTGGTGACTGGCTTATTTCATTTGACATAATGTGTTCGAGAGTCATTCATGTTATAGCGTATGTTACAATTGTGTTTCTTCTTGGGTTGAATAATATTCTCTCATATGTATATACCACATTTTGTGTACCCATTCATTTGTTGATGGACATTTGGGTTGCTTTCACCTCTTGGCTAGTGTAAATATCGCTGCTATGAACATGGGAGTATGAATATATTTTCGAGATCCTGCTTTCAATTCTTCTGGATATATACCCAGAAGTGGAATTGGTGAATCACATGGTAATTCTGTTTAACTTTTCGAGGAAGCACCAAATTGTTTTCTAAAGTGGCTGCACCATTTCACATTCCCATCAACAGGCCACCAGGGTCCCAATTTCTCCACATCCTCACCAACACTTGTTACTTTCAAATTTTTTATAGTAGCCATTCTCATGAGTGTCTGCTAGTATCTCACTAAGATCTTGAATTGCATTTATCTAATGATTAGCAATGTTGAGCATTTTTTCATGTGCTTATTGGTCATTTGTATATCTTCTTTGGGGAAATGTCTATTCAACTTTTTTGCCCATTTTTAATTGTGTCTGGTGTGGGGGAGTGTTGTTATCAGTTGTAGGAGTTCTTTAAATATTCTGAATCTTTACTCCTTATCAGATATATATATATGGTTTGCAAATATTTTCTCCCATTCTTTGGGTTGTTTCCTCACTCTGTTTATTGTCCTTTGAGGCACAGGAGGGTTTTTTTTGTTGTTGTTTTTGTTTTTGTTTTTGATGAAATTTAATCTATTTTTTCTTTTGTTGCTTACACTTTGAGTATCATATCTAAAAAATTATTGCCAAATCCAATGTTATAAAGTATTTCTTTCATGTTTTCTTCTAAAGATTTTATAGTTTTCGCTCTTATGTTTAAGTTTTGATCCATTTCAGGTTAATTTTTATATATGGTGTAAGGTAAGGGTTTATCTTCATTCTCTTGCATGTGGTGAAAGATGATTTTTGACAGAAAAGAAAACTGAGCCCAGAACAGGAGGGAAGTCTGCCCGAGGTAAAGCCGCTGGATAGAGACAGAGCCTTATGTGTCTTAGTCCGAAGTCCTCGCTGCTGTCCTAGGAAACAGGCACTCTGGGAGTAGGTGACCCTGGGCTTTACTGTGCGTCGCATCAGAAACAACTGGGGAAATAAAATGAAACGCTGGGGCTGGCAGGTTTTGATCTAAGCGGAGTCAGCCAGCCACTATGCCAGGAGTACGTGTTAAGCTATTCTTCTGTAGGTAAGAAGTCCGATCTTCAGGACACCTGTGACCGCTAGGCCTCAGCAGCAGCTAAAGAAAAGATCCTGCAAAGAAACCGGCTCCTTATTCAGTTGCATGGGGCTTTGCAATAATTTAGCATTTAGTTACTGACAAGAAGGAAAAAAATGCTAGTGGCCTTCCTGTATATACTCTTGTGCCCAGCGGCCAGCAAACCGGAGAAAACTTATGTTTTGAAGCATTTTCTTGAGGAAGGAAAGGGTTTGGCAAGCCGCAGCCCACAGGCTAACCTCAGTTTTACTAGACCAGAGCCACGTTTATTTGTCGATATGTTGTCTATGGCTGCTTTTGCCCTTCAACAACAGAGTTAACCAAAGCCTAAATTGTTTGCTCTCTGGCCTACAAAACCCAGTGTGCCGACCCTGGACTAGGATAATGAGGGAGAAGTGGATGGGCACAACACCAGGGGCCCCCTGCCTGCAGGGCAGCCTGACCCTTGGGGCCCTGAGCCACATGGGGAGATGGACTAGTGGTAACTTGAGGAAGGTCTGAGCTCTTCTGTCCTCACACTGATTCCCTAGGTCTTGCCCAGAGCAGATCTGGTAGTTGCTGTGAAGTTGACAAGCACAGAGAAGAGAGTGAGGACTCCATGGGAGCCCGATCCCAGCCCGACCACATTCGTGGGCCACACTCTCAAGACACCCACTAATGTTTTTGTTCTAAAGGCAGAGTGGCGGCCACATGGGACAGAGCTTGACATGGCGCCTCACATTGTTGTCATTATTTTCAGCTATCTTACACATGTTATTAATAACACATCACTTTCAAAATTGATATTAATTAGTTTTCACTTCAATGAGGTTTTGGGCCATTCTCAAACTTCCTGGCTGGTCTGACAGAAAGCACCAGAAAGGCAAGGGTCAAACAAATCTCAGCTCTGTCATTGTGCGCTGACTTTGGAAAGGGACCTGGTTTTTCTCACTTCTCTTTCCCCATCCATAAGCAGGAGAATTATCCCAAGGGTTGATGTGTGAATTCAGTAAGAGCATGGTCCTAAAACTGCCAGAACGTTCCAATAATGCCAGTTTCCTTTCCTTAGTCTGTTCGGTACCACCCACCCACAGCTGCTTCCCCTCGGGGGGCCAAGCCCCTGAGTCTCCTGGCCCTGCCTTCTCTCCCCCACACCCCCCACCCAACCCCTGGCTGCTCCAGCCTGAACAAGACTCCGGCAGGCTACAGACATTAACGCACAACTGTGCTGCGAGGAAGGGGTTCTCAAAGCAAGCCTTTAGTCATGCTGGTACCTGGGTGAATAACCTATTCTTTGAAAGCATCTCTGTAGAGACACTGTTCCAGAAGTATGCCCTAGTTTGGGGCCATCCCTCTCTCTAGGATCCCTGAAGATACGAGCAGTTCGAACACCACTCAGGTCCTCTGCGGTGCTGATTGAAACTCACAGTTTGGTCTCAGAGCTGTTTCCTCAAGGTCCACAGATGGCATCTGAGATCACGAGGATGCCACAGTTCCCAGCTTCTGTTTCTTGCCCCGCCGTCACCCACCACAGCCATTCCTGGGACGTAGTGAGAACATTACAATGTTGCTTATTGTAGCAAAATATTGTTGGACGTTTAGACATAGGTGTCTGGGTAAGTCAATCATGCCATCGTGCCGCTGTTTGAAATGTGCAGTAGATAGGCATTCATTGAAATAAAAAGATGTTTGCCTTACGTTTAAGTGAAAACAGCAAAGCTCACAATAATATGAATAAAATAAGAAAATTTTTAGTTTTAGTTTTATACATTACAACTATTTACTCATATGTATATCTGTAAGAAGTGAATAATAGTGTCCTCTGGCTGTGTTATAGATGGATTTTATTGTTTCTTTTATGTATTTGTGAATTGTCTTAAGTTTTTATTATTTCTAGTTCAGAATGTCTTTTGTAATAGGAAAAAATGATATAATACTATGTATGAGGTAACAAGAAAAGTACTATATGAAGCTGAAGAAAAAAAGGGAGATCCCCCCACTCCAATGTACACATGTAAATAAATACAGAGGGAAAACAGACCCTGTCCTCCAAGGGTCTGCCTTGTCTGTCACACTAGGAGGGTGACAGCAAAAGAGCTGGAGAGCAAAACCCAAGTCTTGGTTCATTCTTTTCATTGTGTTGAAGGACTGAGTTTGCAGTCTTTACACTTGTGGGATATACAAGATAGAAGACCCTGCAGAGACCATATAGCTTGTGTTATCTGAGAGCTGCAGTGGCGTCTTAGGCTCTAACAGCAGCCAAGGACCTTCTCCTCACTGGTGGCTGTGTCTCCTGCCCTGGTCTTCCAATATAAAGGTCTTTACAAAACTCGGACTCTCATCCAACCCCTCTTTATCCTCAGCTCCTACAAAGTCACCATGTAGCCATCCACACCCTGAGGTGACTAATACACTGAGTGAATTCTGGAACAAAACGGACCTTTTGTTACCAATTGGAAAGGAACCCTGACTGACACTTAGGAGACTCATGTGGTCTGAGCCCCGCCTGGTGACTCGCACCTCCACAAACGCAGCTCATTCATAACCAGCTAACGAAAGCCATTCAACCTGACAAGACCTCAGTGAGGGTACCACCAAATGATATCACTGTGTTTCAGAAAATCCACCTTATATGACAAGTAGGTATGTTTGCTATGGTTATTTAATGGACCTCCTGCTCAAAAAAGATCCCCAGGGTACTGATTTCACCAAAAACAAGCCCCTCAAGCCAGATGCTGATGACTCTAATGCTGTGAGAAGAGCAATCCATGATCTTTGAGTGTAGAAATTATAACTTAAGGAAAGAAAAGCAATCATCAATAGAAATTTGATGATATCTTGAATCTATAAACATCCTAAGAACCGTCTGTTCCTTGGTGAAAGCTGTGTGAATTATTCTTAACATGAACTACCCTCCTCAGAGCAACGTGCGTGGCTTGCTGGGTCTCTCTGATGACCCCTCATCATTTCTATGCTGTGTTGTGATGATACTGTGCAAAAATGCAAACAAGACACGGTGCCTCCCCTCAAGTCAGAAAGCAGAGATTAAACAGACAATTTTGCTACAAACATCTGAGTGTAAGCACAGGTTGCTATGGAAGCCCACACTGGGGAGCCTCAACCAGAGCTGGAGTTGTCAAGAAAGGTTTCCTGGAGGGGACGATGTTTAAGCTGAGACCAAAATACAGTTAGACTGAGCCACTCAATGAAGAGAATGTAGAGGACCCAGAATTCAAATATTTTACTATTCACATGGAAGCTTCCTTAAAGTAGAAAGTTTGAGATACATTCTAGAAGCACAAAACAGCATAAATTGTCCCCTGCAGAACCCGGCTGCCCAGGGGTGCTACATTTCTGGACTTACCACCACAACCGCTTTCATTTCAGTTGACTTAAGCCCAGCCTCACCTTTGAGGTCAGTGGGACGAGAATAATGTGGGACAAGAAAACCTGTGGCCCAGGTAGTGGCACCCAGACTCAGTTCCTGTCACATCTTCCTCGAGGGAGCTCTTTTGCTTGGATCTGAGGAAGGGCCCTGCGGGCTACACATCCCTTGTTGAATGGGTTGGTCAGCGGCAGGCTTCTCTGCCATGTCTAAGTGCTGGGCAGGAGCTAACAATCAGGTTTCCCCTCCGCCCAGAGCTGGCACCTCTAGTCTTCCTTCCCTCTCACTTCAGAGCCCCAGTGGGAAAGTGTGTCAGCCAGAGCCCATCTTTCACAGGGCATTTGTCCAAAGTCAAAGCCCTTCATTAACATGGTCTGGGGCATTCCCAGACTATCAGGGATTTAGCTGGTCAGAGCAGGACAATGGGCAGACTCTTGAGGGAAGGTGTGTCAATCCAGGATGGCAACTGTTTTGATACACCTGGAAAAAGGAGACATGACTGCCAAGCCTTCAGGAGAGCACCTCCGCTCCCCGCCATACCACCATCACACAAAAGGTCCCATTTGAAAGGAAAGCAAAGGATTATAGGGAGCTGAGAAATGGTATTCTTATTCACAACCTGAGGGGCTCCTGGTAGCCCTGGATGACCACTTCCTCACCAATTCCTTCACCAGTGGAAAGGTGGCCTGTGAACTTCCAGGTGGGCAAGGGCAGCCCACAGAGTAGGCAACTCTACCACTCTAGCCACCAGCCTGAGCCTCGGTTTCTTCCACTTCGAAATGAGAGAAACCATGCACACCTCAGAGGGTTGTCATGAAGACCCAGTCAGATAAGGTGTTTCAGGCTACCTGGCACGGCGTCTGGCCCATAGCGAGCCTGCCGCATATGGGAATTATTATTATTCCCATAAAGTTATAGGTTAGTGTGGAATTCTGCCAATAATTTATTGACTAGTAAGATTATAGATTTTTTAAAGTTATAGTTCAACCTTCTGTTCCTTTAAACCACCTTTGATGTAAACAGGAATTCTTGCTATTTAGAAGCTCAGGTACACAGTTAAATCAGAAACATATGCATTTGCCCAGATCCATGTTTTGTTCTTAAAGCCCCCTAAACAAACAAACAAACAAACAAAATAACAACAATAATGAAAACAAACCTCTCTTTCTGAACTACTGTTGAGTCTTACCTCAAAAATAGAACACTAAAAATGTGAAAAAGAGAGATCTGTGCTCCTTTCAGGCCACAGAGCACCCCACTAGCATCATCGCAAGAGATCACATTTGCAGAAACTGAAATGACAGATGCTGTCAGTGAAACTGAAGAGGCCTCAGGAGTATTGTTGTGGTTTGGCTAAATGATGATCAGATGAAATATTGTTGGTTAAGTCTTACCAAGGATGTCTTCACATTAGAGCTGTTTGCAAAAGAAAAAAAAGCAGCATGAAGTCAGCATGGGCTTGCTGTTTTTCTCGTGTATGTTTTTCATTTTGATATTATATCATGAACAGCTGTAAGGATAATGTTAATCGTCCCTTCTGGAAACATTCATCACCGGGGTTTATTTATTATTTGGTTTAAGTATTTAAAAGTTAAAGCATTTCCAAGCTGTCTCTATTGAAATATTTCTAATATTGCAAAAGGGCAATTATTTCAGAGATCCTGCTCTTTAAGACGTCCACTGAGGAGAGAAAATAATGCCCCGTGTTCTCTGGGTTTGCCTAATGAGAAAGAAAGGTGCATTGGGAATGGTTCTTTTTTCATCGAGAACCAAAACTTTGGCCATACGAAAGTGGAGCTGCAAATTCTGAGGGTGTACAGATGATGGACTTGGGGTACTGACATGATGGAAGAGTGGCATGCTCTGTGACACCGAAAGAATAATACCTTACAGTGACATGGGACTTTCCAAAGTGCTCTCTGTTTTTATCTCAACCTCACAACTGTCCTATAAACTGAGCATTCACACCCTTTTACTGATGAAGAAACTGAGAGTTGGAGAGTTTTTGTGGCTCACACAAGATCAGCCAGTTGCATTTTTTATTTTTTTAGTAATTGAAGTGCCAGACACTGTGCTGTGCCAGGCAGAGCTTCCACGAAGCCAGGCCATATGAATTAGGACAGAGAAGGAAGGTTCCGGCCTCTTGGTTCGGCGAGCCAAGGTTGGCTACACTGCGGTGCTCTCAGATTCAGGGGCTGGCAGCTCCGCACACAAGAAGACCCTGGCACTAGGTCCTGGGGCACACAATGGACCAAAACAGGCACAGTTTTGACCTTCAGAAGCTGCTCACTCCGCTAACAAAGGTCATAAAGAACAGTACCAAGTATTTTTGGATACCACAACCAATACATTCTCTCCTCTTCTGTACCTCTTCTCCGATCACGTTTCTAAATTTGAGTTTCTCATTTACAGCTCAGTCAATGAAATCCAACAGCACTGTGACTGCACAGCAAAGTCTCATTACTCCAGCCCAGCCTCTCCTTGGTATTCAGTCCCAAGGGTTGCCTTTACTCGTTAGAGATGCACCATAAAAACCCGCTTAACGTTTTCTAGATTAAAAAGGAAAAAACCCTCATCGAATTTTCTTTTCCTCCACAGTAAACTATGATATGTAGAAAGCACAGGAAAACAATCTGCCCATCCCATGTGGACTTGAAAAGAAATCAGTTAATGCAAATCTTAAACAAAACATGTGGCAAAACAACTAGTTGTGAAATTTGTCACTGCAGTGCAATACTTTTTTAAAATGAGATTTTTTTCTTTAAAAGAATCACTCGAATGGACTTTGCAGTTGTATCTTTGGAAATGAGATCCCTGGGTGTTGAGAGGATTTTCCCTGGAGACACAATAATGAGGAAATGTAAGAATGCTGAAGGAATTCAAGGCATGACTTTGTGGAAACTGGGTTGGGACCATCTCAAAGGAACAAAGGATGTTCTGTTCCCTCGGGGACTGCTTCTCCTAGCCTGGATTCCTTTGCGGTTCACACAGGGAGTTGTCCTTGGCAGCGCTCCACTGAATGTGCCATTTTCCTTCCTCCCTGGCCACAGGGATGGGGTTATTCTCTCCCCTGCAGCCTGGCAAGAAAGACGCCGCTCCTCATTGGCACCCTGGCTCTTGGACCTGCCTGGGACAGGGCCAGAGGCACATGGGAAAGTCCTAAAGCAAAGGTTAGCTTTCATGGCACAAAGTGGTCAGTGACGCTAGGTTTCCAAACTCAAGAGACCCCAGTTAGAAGATATTCCCAGGTTCCTTCTCCCCAAAGCCACTCTTACTTTCTGCTCCAGGGTGCCTAGGCCGCTTCTCCTGTGGCCATAAAGTGAACCAAGGTGATGGACGTGAGTGCCCTTGGTGAGCGTTATAAAGTCTGACACATGTAGGGGGTTGTATTTACATGTACACTAGAGTGGTTGGTCACTGGCTCCAAGTGGCCCATGGACTGCCTGGAGGACAGTCAGGTGTGAAGAAAAGAGGTGGGGCTTTAGCGCCAACCTGGCTCATCACCTCCCAGAGTTAAGGCCTTGGACGAGGCATCTGGCTCTCTGGAGCCTCAGTTTCCTTCTCGGTAGAAGACTAAAGATAACGCCTCTCTTTAAAGCACAAAGAGTAGCAGTGACAACACCTTCCCCGTGGAGTTCTTACAGGGTTTGAAGGAGATCATGATGGTTGGTCCCAGCCATGCCGGGGTCAACATGAGAAGTCAGGGTTGCTCTCAGCTGTTGCTCTGGGATTTTTCTGGTCATTTTTCTAGGCTCAAGGGCAGGCTCCTGACATAAAACAGAAGACGTCCTGCCCTCAGGTGGTTCAGTTGGTTGGAGCATGGTCCAAGTTGCGAGTGATCCCTGGTCAGGGCACATACCTAGGTTGCGGGTTAGATCCCTGGCCGGAGGCGCACGTGGGAGGCACCTGATCGATATTTCTCACATCACTGTTTCTCTCTCTCTCTCTGCCTCTCTCTCTCTCTTACTTCCTCTCTCTCTAAAATCAATAAACATATCCTCAGGTGAGGATTAAAAAAAAAAGACTCCCTGTCTACCACTTTATTCTTGCTACTGTGGGTTCCTCCCAAGAGAAGGCTCTGGAAAGCAGTAGTCTGGGTTATGACAACCATGCGCAGGGACACACTCATGGACCCAGAAGAGCGACTAGGGGATTCATTTGTCCCCTTTCCCTGTGTCCTTTCTCCTTTCTCTGAGTCTCCTCTTCAGTCCGAACAACACCCCTCCCAGATTCCCCTCTTTTTCTTATCCTCAAAGCCGAAGAGGACTTGGTTTGTTTGTTTTCCTGAAAAGAGCCTTCAGAGTTACAGAGCTGGAAAGTTCTGCTACGAAGTCTGTGCCAGGACAGAGGCTGCCCCACTCTCCACCAGGCAGGTCTGCACGGGAGTCTGAGGGGCACGCAGAGTTGAGCACAGGCACACAGGGCTGGGGCCACTGCAAAGGGGAGGGGCCTTCATTCTCCCTTTGATCTCTGCTTTCACCCCACTTCTCACAGCCTTCTGCCTGGGCCCGAACTCTTCCCTATGACTTCGCATCTCCATCTCCCCTTCTCACTCACTCACTCACTCACTCACTCACTCACACTTCACTGTCTTCGTTCTGTCCCCGCTTTCCTTCCTCACAGCTCTTTCCCCTTTGCCTTTCCCCGGGCCTTTCTGAGGCTCTGTGCTCTCTCTGGGCCCCAGTTTTGCCTCCAGCCATGCCTTTGCCCCGCCTCCCTCCTCCCTTGCTCTGGGGCACAATCAAAATTCCAGGCCCATCCAGCGTGGGGTCGTGGGGAGGGAGGATGCAGTCCTGAGACCCAGAGGCCCCCTTTCTGGTCTCAGAAAGTGGCAATGGCTTGGTTTAAAACTGGCCTTGCCTCCAGACTCCCCTCCGCCTCTCTAGCCCCCACTCCCAGGACTATCAATTAGAAGCAAATACCACTGAGCTAAATACCACTGTTCACAGGGCAAACCTTCCTAACTGGAAATCATTAGCTTATTACTTTTTTTAAAATAAATCATGGTCTAAATAACCAAATAATGAATCTCTCACTAAGCAGCATAATCAATCTTCATAACCCACGGAAATACGCTCTGGAAAGATTGCATTTTACTGCTGTTGAAAACCTCGGTTTCATCAAATAAAGGAGCAAATTGCCATTCAGGAAATTATTCTTGGGCTAAAATATGCAATCAACACTTAGCTTCCCACCTGCACAGTCCTAGAATGCACGTGGGGTAATGACATTTGACATGGGGCTTGTAACACTCCTGACCCAGGAGAAGGGTTTTCATATTTTTAATTTGTAATGTCTGGCAAGATTCCCAAAGTAATTTTCAATTAAAGTCCCTGGTACTTGTCAAACATGAAGACATTGCCCAAAAGATGGAATAACTTCATTATGGGGAGACATATTCACTTCGTCAAGTATTTCAGCTGAGTGTGCAAATACTGTGCTCTTTTCTTGTCCAGACTGAACAAGAAAACTGAACAAAACAAAGTCATTTTCTCTCTCGTCTCCTATCCTCTAAGTGAACAAAAATTTAAGGGGAGGGATTGGCCAGTCATAACCTGTCAATGTTACTCCTTTCATCTTTGGGGGATCTGCTTCTTCTTCCTTATTTTAGCCGTATTTGTCCATTCCCTTAGCTGACTCTACTTCCCCAGATGAGTTAGAGGCAGGTACTTGACCCAAACTCGGCTAACCTGAGTTCTCCAGAATGCTTCATACTGGACTTAGAAGAGGAGACACCGTCTCTCTGTCATGTTGCTATTACGATTGGCCCAGAGCTTGCCGTGGGAGAAATAGAACCCATGGGAGAGATTGAATCCATTACGCAGAGAAACCCAAAGACCCAAAGCTGAAGCAGAGAGCTCTGAACACGTTTGGATCCCCGGCTCCAGCTGCCTGGAAAGCCAGCTCTTGCCCTGCTCCTGCTACAGCAGATTATGCAACAAACACTTGCTTCTTATTTGACTTAAGTTTATGCAAAGGGCATTTCTGTACTTGCCACCACAAGAGTCCTCACTAATATAAGTGATCTTGGTAAGTGATATAAATAAGGAGGAGTTGGCTGAATAAGAAATTAATAATGTTAAGAAATTATTTCCCAAGCATTTTCTAGACAGATTGATTGATTGATCGATCCAATCAACAATAATATATTGTGTGTCTACACTGGGCCAGACATTTGAGGTACAAAGATGATTAAAATATGGTTACAGACATCAAGGGGCTCACAGACTGGTAGGGAACAGACACATAAATATGCCTACTGTTATAACAGGGTTTCATAAGAGCATACAAAGTGCTGTGAGAGTGATTAGCTGCAACTAGGGCATTCAGGAGGGCTTCATGGAGGAGACAGTGCTTTTCTGAATCTTGAAGCGGGAACACAATTGTAATAGGTGGAAAAAGGTGCAAAGATGTTGCAGGCAGAGAGAGCATGTGCTAAGTATCAGAGGCCCAAATGTGTGCAATTTCTTAAGAATACCCTATAGTTCAGTGTGGATACAGTGCTGCTACCTACAGGGGAGGAGAAAGGTGATAAAAGATGAACCTGAGAAGGTAAATTGAGAGCAGATGATAAAAGTTATAACTTCTTCCCTTGGCAAGGAGATACAGAGGTCTTCAAGCAAAGCAGCAGGGAAGTCAAACAGCCAGATGTGTGTTTTCAAATTTAGAACTTTGAGAGCAGTCTAGCAAGTGAGTGGACTGTAGAGGGGAAGGGCAAGAAACAGGAAGGCCAGTAAGGGGGCTCTTGTAATCCACTCGAGCATTGACAAGGGCATGAAATGAGGCTGTGGATGTGGGAATGAATGAGACAGAATACAGTTGAAAAAGATTTCAGAGGCAGAATTACAAGAATGTGGTCATGAGAGAAAGTGCAGAGAGGCGAGACAGGGCCAGCCAGGAGCACCTCCCAATTTCTAGCATGGTAAAAAATGGGTGGACAGTGATGCCATGAATTAGAATGAGAAACACAGGAGGGGAAAAAATCTGGGAGTTGAAAGATTGGGTCTAATCTCAGCTCTTCCATCAACCAAGTGTCTAACGTTGGATACATTGCTTAACTCACTTAAGATTTTTCAACTATAAACTAAAAAGGCTGAAAAACTTTACCCCAGGTTTCTTCCTAGCTTGAACAGTGTGTAATTCAAAAGACAGAACATGAGCAAGGCAAAGTCTAAAGGTCAAAAACATGACATTATGCAGGATTTAACTGAAAGCCCCGAATGAGCTGCAAACCAAGAGTAAATAGTCCCTCTGATCTTGCTGCTCAGAGAGGAACTACCCTGGAGGAAAGGGCATGTGGGTTTGGGGAGAGTACGTTGGAGCCTTCTAGAAGCATGCTCCACAGAAGTCATTCTTTCCTTTCTGTATAGTTCGAAGGTCTGTAAAGACCCACTCTCCTGAGTGTATTTGGTACGTGACCGAGATGGCGTGGCAGAGCACCAGGGAAAGACGACAATTAAAAATGATGGTGGGACAATTGACAATCCACGTAGGGAAACATGGGATTAAATCTATACTTCACAACAAACACAAAATCCATTCCAGATGGACCAAGGCCCTAAATGTGAAAAGCAGAACTTTTAGAATCACTACAGGAGAATATCTTTATAACCTCAGGACATTGACGGACTTTGAAAAAAATTATTTTGCGAAAATTTTAGACTTACAGAGGAGTTTCAAAAATGGTACAAACAGCTCCTTTACATTCTTTACCCAGCTTCCTATAAGGTTAACATCTTTCATAATCATGGTATCGAAACTAAGAAGTTAACATTGGTATAATACTGTTAACTAAAATATTTGAGCTGAAGAAAGACTTTTAAAAGACAAAAAAATACAGCAAATGAGACAATCACAAAAATGAAACATCAGCCTACAGAATGGGATAAAATTTCTGCAAACCATGTATCAGATAAGGGGTTAATATTCATAATATATAAAGAATTAACACGACTTTTTAAAAAAGCAAGGAATTCAATTCAAAAGCGGGGAGAAGAACTAAAGAGGCATTTTCCAAAAAGGACCTCAAAACAGCCAAGAGGCACATGAAAAGATGATAAAATCGCTAATCATTAGGGAAATGCAAAATAAAAACCACAATTAGCTATCACCTCACACCTGTCAGAAGGACTATCATCAAGAAGTCAAGAAACAATAAGCGCTGGTGAGAATATGGTGTATATAGTGTTAGTGGGAAAGTAAATTAGTCCAACCACCGTGAAAAACAGTATGAGGGCCCTCAAAAACTTGGAAATAGATCTACCATATGATACAGCAATTCCACTTCTGGGTATATAACCAAAGGAAATGAAAACAGGATTTTAACAATACACACGTACATGCACATCCGTGTTTATTGCACCATTATTCACAAAAGCCAAGATACGGAAACAACCTAAATGCCCTTCAACAGAGGAATGATTTCAAAAGATGTAGTACACATGTACACAATAGAGCATTACTCAGACATGAGAAAGAATGATATCCCGACATTTGCGACTACATGAGTAAACCTTGGATATATGATGCTAAATGAGGCAAGTCAAAGAGAGAAAGACAGGTACTGTATTATCTTACTTAGAGGTGAAATCTAAAAAATAAGTCAAATCTACTTTTTTAAAATCAGAATAAAATGGTGGTTACCAGTCAATAGATGGAGGGTGGGCAGAAAATATTGATGACATTTAAAGGTACAAACTTGTAATGAGTAAAGAATAAGCCATAGAGATCTAATACACAGTATAATAATAAACATAGACAATAATATACTAAAATAATGTAATGTGGTAAATATTACTTCAATGGCAATCGTATTATAATATATCAATATATCAAAGTAAACACTGTACACTTTAAATTTACAAAATGTAATGTCACCCTGGCCAGGTGGCTAAGTCGGTTGGAGCACCGTCCCATATACCAAAAGGTGTTCAACCTCTGGTCAGGACATACCTAGGCTGAATGTTCCATCCCCGGTTGGCGCACATACAGGAGATAACTGATTGATGTTTCTCTCTGTCTCTCTCTCTTAGCAATTAAAAAAAAAAGTCCTTGGGTGAGAATTAAAAAAAGAGAATGTAATGTCAAATCTATCAAAAAAATAATTGAGATTTAGGTTCATCGAAGAACACCATAAAGAAATGTAAAAGAAGAGAAGCAAACTGGGTGTCAACATCTCACGCATAAACCCACTGAAGGATTTGAATCAGACATTAAGTATTATAGGGCAAGCTCCTACAAATTAATAAGATAATAAACAACCTAGAAGAAAACTGGGTAAAAATATGAATGAGCATTTCACAGAAGAGATACACGTGTGTGGCCAATAAACATATAAAAATTGCTCAGCCTAATTGATAGTCAGGGAAAAGCAACTTCAGACCTCAGACCAGCAACAGCAAGTCCTGGGAAGATGCATATTAAAATTTATTGCCAATGGGTCTACAAATGTGACTCACCACCTTAGATGGCTCCGAGACCTCCTCCAGTAAAGCTGGCGGATCGCATCAATCACATACAGGGCTTTGCCGCTCCAAGTGTCGTCCATGGATGCACAGCACTGGTGTCACTGTGAGGCCTGGACGAACTGAACCAGAATCTGCATTTTAACAAGATCTCCATGCGATCCACAGGCCAATTAAATTTAAGAATTCCTAGTTTAGAGAAAGGCTTGCTCATGTCTAGAAAGCAAGGGGGTGTTTGTGGCACTATTCACAGCAACAAAAAGTAGCAACAACACAAATGCCCATCGATAATAAAATAGAAAAATAAAAGTTGTACAGTTACGCAATGGAATATTATCCAGTACCGAATATGAGCTAACTCCTCTGAATGGTATAAGGATCAACCTTGGCAAAAAACTAAGAAAAAAAAAAGCAACTCATCAAAGAGTATAGACAGTATACTACAATGTTAATACAGCTTAAACACAAACAAAACCAAATAACGCATTGTTCAGAAATCTATACATCCTTGAGGAAACCTTTTTTTTAAGGGATAAACAAAATTGGGAATATTGCCGAGTCTAGTGGGAAATCTCAGAGACGCGCAGCAGAGATGGGTATCAGGTGTGGGCCACAATCTAGCTCTTGGATTAGGGGATAGGCCTGCTCACGGGTATTCCAGGGATTATTGTGCTTTCACATAGTTTGTCTTATTTATATAATATTACTTAATTTAAAAATCAGTTTTAAAAATCCTCCCAATGCTTTAGCATTTGGGGCACCCAGAGTTATATATTTGGGTATTAACCAGTTGGAGTCCATTGTAAAAGGTCAATGCAAAGACAAAGAAGCAGAGATGAGAAAAAGAGTAAACTAGCGGTAACGACTCCGACAGAGACAGGAAAGAACGGAGGGCCCAGTAACGGACACGAGACTGTGGGGAGAGGACGGTCAATACAGCAAAAGCCAGTGTGACTAATCGGATGAAACACGAGCCTATTCCCAAGAGCCAACTCACAGCCTCTGAGAGCCAGAGACATCTGCCCAATTCTTAGTGAAGAGAGATGAATGGTGAAACAAGGATGTGTAATATATTGTATATAAATCCATAAGTAATTCACAATACACATGTACGTACTGGCGTTAAGTAATAAAGCTAGTTATTGCGGAACAGCCAGTGCCTGACACGGGTGAACCAAAACAACCCTCCTAGCGTCAGCCCACTGGCATCTGGGCTGGGACCACCACAGCTAAGTCTTGCAGGCCCTGCTATGTAATTCCAAAGGGATGAAGGACTCACAGGAGGCCGTGCACAAGAAGAGTAAGGCTTATACAGCAGCAGATCTCAAATTTGGCTGCACGCTGGAAAAACTTGGAGAGCTAAAAAATTCAGCCTCCCGGATTCTTCCCCCAGAGATTCTGATTTAATCGACATGGATGCAGCTGTTATATTGGGAGTTTTGAAAGCTCCCCAGATGATTCTAATGTGCAGCAATTTTTAAAAAATATTTAATAGAGAAGCTTCCCTTTCAAAAGTGCCTGTGTAGAGTCACACAGTTAATAGTCCCTAACACCTGGGGCAAAAAAATAAGAGCATGGGGATTCTCAGGGAAGTGGGCCAGATCCAAACATTTTGCACAAGAGTACACAAGTACAATACATGCCGTAGCATGGAGAGGTAGTAGGTGTGCTGGCCCACAGTGGAGGACAGGAGGATATGATGCAACTTCTAGGGTGGCCCCAGGAATAATGACATCCCTTCCCTTTCAACCAATATTTCACACGAGGGCTTCTCAACAGTGGTACTATGGACATTTTGCACCAGATATTTCTTCGGGAGGGGTAGGGGACTGTTCTGTGCATAGCAGGATGTTTAGCAGCATCCCTGACTTCTGTCTGCTAGATGCCAGTAACACCTTCTCCTGACAAAAATGTCTGCAGACACTGACAAATGATCCCTAATAGAGGAATCTATTGCCCCAGCAGGCATTCCGGTGGATAACAGTATGCCACTCTCTTCTTGCAGGCAGAGCTAGCCTTTAGATGTCACTTTTTGCAGCCCCTCACACTTTGTTTTGGGGGCCAGGAGACAGAGGGAGGGGTACAAACCATCGCATCCCTCTAAGCTGGTGAGTCAGGGTTCCAAAGAGCTCTCTCCCTTCTCCTCCAGTCTCTGCTTGGGGGCGAGGAGAGGTGGGGCTGGTTGATCGTGACAGGTTGGCCCAGGAGGGCTGTTGGACCTTAGTTCTCAGGGTCTTTCTTCCAAGTGGGAGGTGGTCAGAACTCTTTGCCACCCCCCCTCACCCCCCTGATTGGGACTCTGGTGACCATTTCTAGAGAAACGAGGAAAGTACCTCTCAACATCCTGTTACCAGGGTAATTTTTTAAGCTGTGCTCCAGGTCCTTGCACCAGGCATGTCTGAGCAGGGGCTTCGCTCAGGTTGGCCTGATATATTAACCTGTCTGGAAAGGAGCCTGTTTGCTTCTAACTGTTGTAAAATAAACATGGGGCTCTGAGCTCGCAGGAGGTGGGGCTTTGTCAGGATCCAGGCTGGTCTTGCCCCCGTTGCCCTCACCTCTGAATAATGAGCAAGAGGTCCAGGACAGGAAACTTTGCCTTCAGCAAAATTGACTTTGGACAGAGATTTTTTTTCCTTGCCCATAAAGGCGATCATGTTCCAGAGGGGAAAAAAAGACCTCTGGTCAGCTGCAGACCATACAATCCTTTTGGCCTCAAAGGAAAGGACATTTCTCAGAAAAGTCCATCACTGGGGGCCAGGTCACAGCAATATTAAAAAGCAACCTCCTTTGCTATCTTTAGTCCCTTCCTTTCCACGTTGTTTCCCTCTTTCCAAGCGCCCTCCCCACCCCAGCATGTCCAGAGCCCCTACTCATCTCGCTGCCTCTCCAAGGCAACGTCAAAGCTACACGCCCATCTAGTGCTTTTCTCCCACCAAACTCCCATTTGGTCAATGTTCTGCTCTCCCTGAATTATTTCACAGAGGGGTGTTGTAAACTAATTCAGGTGAAAATGACCAGTAGGATGATTTGCATTCTTGAAGTACATGCCTTAGAGAAACAAGGTCTTTAAACCAAAAAGCACTTGAGAGATGATCTAGTTCAGAGCCTTCCCACCTGTGTTCTGTGAATCCCCACGGTTCTGCAAAGGTGCTCCAGGGGGCGCCACCAGGCCGAGAGGGTTCTCAAGATGGCAGGAAGTTCTGCCCAGCTGCCATCAGATCACCTCTGCTTCTATCTGTGTTATATATTGAGGATCCACCCATGATTTCTGTTCAGAGCATTTTGCTTTTCAAAAGGAAGTTTGAAAATCAACGACCAGTGCTTCAACATGAATGAATCTTGAAAATATATCCTCAGTTAAATCAGACACAAAAGACCACATATCACATAATTTCATTTATATGAAATATCTAGAATAGGCAAATCCATAGATCAGTTGTTGTGAGGGGATGGGAGGAGTAGGGAATTGAGAATGACTGGTAATAGGGGCAAGATTTCTTTTAGGGGTGATGAAAATATTTCAGATTTAAGTAGTGGTGACAGTTCCACAACATTGTAAAGATTTTAAAAACTACTGGATTGTATTTTTATTGTTAAAGGGTGAATTTCACAGTATGTGAATTACATTCTCAATTCTTAAAAAATCGGTGACTTAATCCAACCTTTTCATTTTTCAGCTGAGAAAACTTAAATCTAGAAGGGTGGAGAGACCTACTTAAGACTTGTGTACCTGAAAGGCATACAGTCCAAAGTCCAAAGTAGATCACTAACCAAGTCTCACATTTTATGGTGAAATTGCAAGCAGGTAGGAAAACTTCCTGTTTTCCTAAAATCACATGAAAGAACCGACAGCCTCTGTTGCCTACCTAGACACCTGGCCCTCATCAGAAAGAGCAATGGCTCCTCCACATGCCTCTCCCTCCTATAATTTTCCCAGGAAGCAGAGATACATCGCTATAAGGAGAAAGGTCACAGGCAGTACAGCACCCAGACAGAAGACTGGGATGAGAACAGAGGGCTGTGTATGCCTGTCCCCCACTGGAGCAGCAAATGGGGACCTGTCCTTCACTCACCACGCCTTGGCCCAGCTGCAGAACTGCCCCTACACTGACTGTCACCAGCCCTGGTTCTGATGCCTGCGTACTGAGTAACCATTAGCAACCCACTTCATCTTATAGTTGGATCCCTCCCTATAAAATTCAGTTGATAATAAGAGTAACACCTTTGGAAAACTGAATACGTTAGCATATGAAAAGTTCCAACAGCTGAAGAATCAGAGTTGTACATTAGAAACGACCTAGGTTCACATCTGAAAGAGAGAGGGCTGGGGAGGTGAGGGTTCCCACAGAAAAACAGTTTTCTTCAGGATGAAAAGAGTTACATTTTTCAATATAGAATCAAACAGAAACTCTCTTTCTCATCTTTCTGCCTTTTTTTCTTTTCTTTTCTTTTCTTTTCTTTTCTTTTCTTTTCTTTTTCTTTTCTTTTTTCTTTTTCTTTCTTTTTTTGTCCTTAGAGTTGTAGCAGAAAGACTGGAATGAAAGAAAATGTTTAATAAGACAAATTCCACAGGTGAATCTGAGGACCTGGGGATGGTGTGGTGATAAGGTGGGGGTGAAGGGCAGAGGCTTCATGCAGGTGTCGACGTTTGAGTTGGCTTTGGAAAAACAGGAAAACGTGCTCAACAAAGAAAATTGCATAGAAAAGACCCAGGGGTGGCAAACGCTGTATGTGGGCAACAGGAGAAGCCGCTTGATTGGGCAACGAGAGGAAGGGCCAGTTCCTTCAGTTGGTCAGTGGTGGTGGAAAGAAACCAAAGCAGAGGTTGAATTTGGCTTTCCTCAGGCCACCTCCAGGACTGGCGCTCTGAATTGTCCTCCTAGATATAACTGGAACCAACCAAGAAGCTGGAGCCTCCACTGAATTCTGCCCTGAAATCCCCAGAACTACAACCTGGGGGGAAGGACAGTAAATTCCACCCAAATCCACACAGTTTTCACCTCCAACTCTAGAAATTAGTTAAATGGAAGCATTTCTCTTACAGTGAGGTGTCTAGCAAGAACCCACTGATTTTAAGGAATTTTCCCCAAGGAAATGTGGGATACAGCTCCACAACTTCAATCAAAGGAGGCACCAAGAAATTCACGCTTAGGAATGGCCCATGTGCTCAAGCTCCCAACAGTCTGATGTCCTTGCGAATGTAAACAGTGGGATGAAGCGGGGGACTAAGGGCATATTTAGGCATCGTGTCCATGTTTTTTCTATAAACAAAAGGAAGAAATCAGACTCAGCATCAGCTGGCGCCTGTACACCACAGATTATTAAACCCCCCTGTAGGAACCACACATATCATGATATAGAATATGCCACTTGGGCCCTCATTAGCTGCGAAAAGGAGACTTGTGAAATAAAACCCAGGCCTCCTATTTGGGGAGTTGGGTGATGTGGAGAAAATCTGCCCTGGTTACGTCGACTGTCATTGAGTGGGCTTTAGTTTTTAGTAATTTTTGTAGCAATTTACTTTTATTTATCAATGTAAACCCCCAAGTTCCCACATCACTTACATAACACAATAGCCCATGAAGTTCCAAAGAGTAAGTATTACTTTCTCCACTGGATTGATCAATCAAGGGAAGGGAGTTCTCTCTCAGGTTAGAAGGGAGAAAAGAAGTACAGGGTTTTGCCCAAGATGAGAGGGGTGAACACCCTCTCTCCATGTCAGCCAATTTCAAGTACACTGACAGGGAGGGACCGTGAGCTGCAGTTCAAGCTCCTTAAGAACCAAGACTGTGTACATCTCCTTGTGGATGGACCCCCAGGGCCTCGCATGGACTTGGCCCATCAAAGGAGCTCAATAAATAGTCATTGAGTTCATGAATAAACAAGTGGTTGTGGTACAGTATTATTTTCAGATGCACACACATGTCCATATGAAATAGAATCAGCATGTTGGATCATATGTAGATAAATGAAATATATTTGGTGCCTTGCATGTGTCGAGTACTTAAAGTATAGAAATGATAGCATATAACCGTCTGTCCAGAGAATGCTAATCAATCTCCATTCTCAAAATGTCAGCTCAACTGCTTGAACACAGAGCTAAAACCTTTGGAGCTACAGGAATTCAGGACTCCAGGTACTTGTCCGAACAATCAGCTGAGAGCTGATAGCAATCTCTTCTTTGCCAAAGATTCGTTTGAGACGCTGGCTCTCTCAGACAGAGACAAGTCAGGGACATGGAAAGAAGGTACTGTTAGGGTGCCCAGACTCTACCCCCGTGATGAGCCAGATCCGGCTCTCCAATAGAGTAGTCAGTGGCCACATGTGGCCCTTGAAATGTAGCTAATCTAAATAGAGCTGCGCTATGAAAGTACATAACTTTCGCCATAAAAGGCAAAACATACATCAGACATCAAAGACTCCACGGAAAAGAGAATTTAATGTATTAGTAAATGTTTTACATTGATTATATGTTGAAATGATAAAGTTGTATCTGCATTCAGTTAAAGAAAACATATATTTTTAATTAATGTCACCTGATTCTTTTTACTTTTTTAATGTTGCTGCTAGAAATTTTTTAATTATGAATGTGATTCGCAACAGCCAAAAGGTGGAAGCAACTCAAATGTCCCTGGATAGATGAATGAACAAACAAAATGTAGTACATATGTACAGTGGAATATTATTCAGCCTTAAAAAAGGAAGGAAATTCTGACACATGTTACAATATAGATGAACTTTGAAGACATTATGCTAGGTGAAGTAGTCAGCCACAGAGACAAAGGGCAGCATGGTGGTTGCCAGGTACTGGGGAGAAAGGGGAGTGGGGTGATATTGTTTAATGGGAACAGTATTTCAGTTTGGAAAGATGAAAAAGTTCTGGCAATGGATGGAGGTGACGCACAGCACCACCTTTGTTGCACAGCAATGTGAAGGTGCTTAATGTCACTGAGCTGTACACTAAGAATGGTTAAAAAGGTAAGTTTTATGTTATGTATATCTTACCAACATAAAAAAATAAAAGGAAAACAAAAAGAATATAATTAACTGAAAGATTCCAAAAAAAAAGAAAAGAAAATTTTATGTCATTAAATCTTTAGTTCTAAATCGGTCAAAATATTACTTCACTACTTCTCACACTTCAACTCAAGAATCTCTCTACGTTTAAGGGGGTTTCTTGCTGATTAGATAGAAGAGTTTTCTAGGTCATTCGATCCGTATTTCCAAGGTTTGCCCTTTGTGGTCCTGCTGAGTCAGGGGCCTTCATGTGAATGTCTACAACTTGATAGGAGCGGAGAGAGTTCAGGTTTGGGGCTGAAGAAAGAGGAAGGGAGCTTTTATTGTTGCTGAAAGCAGGTATCCGAAGAGAAAGGAGAGAGATGAGAACAAGGAAGGGTTGTCGCAAGGAGCCCCTGAGACTCCAGAGGAAGAAAGAAGTTAGGACAGAAGAGAAAAGAAGTCGTTGTCTGAAACATAACAAAAGCAGGGCCACTTTGGGGTCCAGGTGACAAATTTAGCACCAAGGGGTAGGAAGGGCTCGCCTCCCTCCTCTTCCACAAGCGAACCAGCGGAGGGTGACTGTGGGAGCAGAGCCTGCTCTGGGCACAGAGGCTGGCATTGCCACCAGCCAAAGAGACTGAGTAAGGAGGAGCAGGGAGATGACCAGGGCAGAATCCACATGGTGACTACGAACTGCTGGCTGGTTTGTGGCCTCATGGGACTTCTCTTTGTAAAGTCGCAAAAATATTTGGAGAGGCTTTGTAGGAGACTGGAGGACTCTTGTGAGCATAAGGGAGGGCAGGGAGAACAGGAAGTCAGAGTTATTGACATTAATGTGACTTAATTTGCACTCAGATTGGTGAAGCCTGGGAGAGGGGTTATTTTTCATGTGTACTCCAAGGATGCCCCAGTTTTGCTCTAGAGGAAAAAATACCCTATAAATGCCAGAAAATGATTTGGTAAAATAAATTTAAGTTCCGTGAACAAACAAAAATGTAAAGGCAGGATGATTTAATTCATTCTGAAAGGATTGTAATGAATAACAAGGAGGAAATCCATTATCCAGAGGGAATTCTCCTAAGAAAATCTCCAAGGCTGGAAGCTGGGAGCGCTTTTCCTGGCAAGAGGACCGCTAGGGAAAAAGAGGAACTCTTTTCTAAAGTAGTTAGGATGCATATAACCCTGTGCCCCTGGCCACAGCCAATAGGACAAAAGATACACATCCTGTGTAGTACTGGGGCGGTTGATCTGTGGCCCAGCAAAGCCAGGAGCTGTGGTCCAACTTGAAAAATCATCAGGAGCAACCATATTTCAAATAAAGAGCAAGCGACTTGGCAGGGGACTTAAAAGTACAGTTAGAGAGCCGTGAGGTTGTACAAAAGAGGGAACTCTCTCTGCCCCTTTCCCCATATTTTCCTGATTCTTGTGCAAGAGAAAGACAAATCTGCCTGAACCAGACTTTAGGACACTGAGTGGGCCAGGCGTCCCAGGGACCTCATCCTTCTCTTGCTTCCAGGTGAAGTTAACCAGGGCCTTCCCTAACACAGGTAGAAGTCTGTGTGTTTAATCTTTCCCTCCTATTTTGCCTAGGGCACTAACACTACCCTTTTGATTTCCAGTCTATACTCCTAATAATTTATACATACAAATTCTTCCAAATTATGAAAAGCAACAAATAAGTAGAGGGTCCCCAGCTAACAATGATTCAACTTTCGATTTTTCAACTTTACGATACTGTGAAAGCAATCTACACATTCAGTAGAAATCATACTTTGAATTTTGAATTTTGGTCTTTTCCCTGGCTAGCAGTTTATTATTCGATGCTCCCTCATGGTGCTGGGCAGCAGCAGCCAGGTGGCTTTGCCCAGCTCGGGGTGAGAGCAGGTGTTCTGAGCACGTGCAAGGCAGGCCAGGCTAAGCAGTGATGCTCAGCAGTTTAGGTAAATGCATTGCTGACTTAATACATTTTCAATTTAGATGGGCTTATCGGAACCTGGCTTATTGTAAGTTGAGGACCATCTGTATAAGGTTCGAAGCTACTACTCTTTTTAGTCATTATCATCCCCTTTGTGATTTTCATTATGGTCCTTAACAGAAGTGTATCCAAAGTCCCCAAACGGACTTTGTACTCCATGAGGCATTGCCACGTGGAAAAGGGTAGCACACTCGGAAGGCGCTGAGACACTCGGCTCTTCGTAGAGAAGGGTGAGAGCCAAGACTTCCGCGGGGTTTTCATGCCCACTGATGCCGAGTATGTTGATCCTGTAAAATCTGGAAGGCCTTCTGAATCATTAAAGACAACTTAGATTGTGTTTAGTTTACTCGTTTAATGTTAAGTGTATTTCCTTGTATTTGAATTCTTTGCACATTTGGAATCTTCCTGTGGTGACTCAGTTATTAAATTGTGGAATGCACACTCCGTTAGCCAGCCGAGCCGGAAACACTTTGATTTGGACCCAGACGACCCGAGCTTTCATGTCCAGCCCCCAAACCCTCCCTGTGTCTGTGCCCCCCTGCCTCACCACAGGGTCCAAGGGTGGGTCCTCCTAACAGCCTTCGTCAACATGTAAATCAAATCAGAATGAAATGAATTCCCTGAATCACTTTTATGTAAATCAAAGCCCTTTGGAAAAATCAGGGCAACGGCACAGCACCTGGGCCTCTGCAAACGGGGCTCATGGCCCAGCTGCAGCGGAGCCTCCCGGGGGCCAGCCGCCCCCTCACAGCCGATGGCCACTCTGTACTCATGCAGTCGCCCCTCTAGGAGTCCCTTATTTTACATTCTTTTTTATTTTTTTAATTTTTCACTTAGAATACTTTTAGATTTACAAAAATCTTGCAAAAATAATACACGTATACCCTTCACCTGGGTTCCCTAACAGTGAACATCTTACACAACCCCAGTACAAGGATCAAATCACAGTATTAACATCATGGCAATGCTCATTATCGTCCTACTTACTGTCATTTTCTGGTGCAGGAACCAGTCCTAAGTCCCATGGTGCATTCAACTGTCATGTTTCCTTAGTATCTTGGAACCAGTGTTTGTGCCTGTTTCTCACCCCGTGGCCCTGAGGAAAGTGGACATTCTGCCTGCCCGGGCATTGACAGCTGGGAGGAGGCCTGTTCTTGGCCGGGGAGGTAAGTGCTGAAGAAAGAGGCCACATCACCAGTGGGCATGCAGGACACTCTTCCCTACAGAAGTGAAAAAGACAGTTGGCTTGTGGCGGCCTACTTCCACCCCACCATCACGGGTCCATTGAAATGTGCCGGACCTGGGGAAAATCTTTAGGATTTTCATTCTCCCTCCCTTCAGAGTCTTCACAGACTACATTATTACTTATGTTTTATTTTATTTTTGTCAAATAGCTTGGATTTTCCTCAGAGAAATTTTTTGTACTTTAGCAATGCTGTTTGACCAACACAGATTCCTTTTCTCCATGTTTTCCTCAACCACAATCTAATTACATGTCAAGAAGTTATACTCACCATTTCCCACCCCCCCCTTCACCTCTCATCGCTCCCCACCCCACACAATCTTCTGAGTGCATATTAACAAGTTTTAGTTATTCTGGAAAAGCAACATAGTATAGTGGCTAAATGCCACATTCTGGAACCAGACTGTCTGAGTTCTGAACCCAGCTCTCTTTCTTACTAGCTTTGCGACCTTATGCCTCAGTTTTTATCTATGAAACGAGGAGAGTAATAGTATAGATCATATATATCTATTAGAACGAGTAATGCTTGCAAAGCATTTAAAACAGCTTCTGGGGTATAGTTAACACTATATGGCAATCTGTTAAAAATGTTTAAAAATAAAGGGGCCAGTGAGACTACTTTAACCAATTAACACCCTTGCTATTAATACACAATTGGATATGAATCTTCCTGAAATGTAATTGGTCACATCACTTACATGGTCAGAGCTCTTGGATGTTGGCAGCGCTCTAAAACTGGAGTTTCCAGATGGAATCCAGTCTCCAGAAGTGTGTTCTGTTCATGTGTGTTTTGCATGTACATTTTTTCATTTGCTATTGGGCCAACATTTAAAATGAGAGATGTCACGGAAAGTGAATTTCTGGCATTTCTCAAAAATTCAGAGTTATCCACATGGAGTATATGTTCCCCAGAACAATAACGTCAAATGGAGCTAAACAGAGACAGGTCCCCTATGGCGGGGACTGGGTGGCGCATCAGCCACAGTCCCCGCCCCTCCCCACAGCCTTTCTGACACTGAAGTGAGAGTGAGTTGCCGTATATGATCCCATGTACACTGTTTTTCTTGTAGTAGAAACTTACTTCTCTTTACCTCTATCAAGAACAGAACAAATACTTTTTCAAGCACAAGTCTTTTAGATCCTTAGTTAAATTATTCCAAGGTATTTTTTTGATGCAATTGTAAATGAGACTGTTTTCTTAGTAGCCCTTTCCGATTGTTCATTATTGGTGTATAAAAATGTAACTGATTTCTGGGTATTTATGTTGTATCCTGCTGCTTTACTGAATTTGTCGATTGGTTCATTGAGTCTTTTGGTAGCCTCTTTAGTAGGGTTCCCTACATCTAGTATCATGTCATCTGCAAATAGTGACAGCTTTACTTCCTCCTTCCCAATTTAGATGCCTTTTATTTCTTCTTGTCTGATCACTGTGTCTAGAACTTCCAGCACTATGCTGAGTAAGAGTGGTGAATGCGGACATGCCTGCCTTGTTCCTGATCTTAAGGGAAACGCTTTTAGCTTTTGCCCACTGAGTCTGATGTTGGATGTGGGTTCATCATACATGGCCTTTATTATGTTGTATGGTACATTTACACAATGGGATACTATTCGGCTATAAAAAAGAAGGAAATCTCTACCTTCTGCAACAGCATGGATGGACCTGGAGAGTATTAGGCTGAGTAAAATAAGCCAGTCAGAGAAAGACAAACACCATATGATCTCACTTATATGTAGAATCTAATGAATAAAATAAACTAACAAACAAAAGAGAAACAGACCCATAGATACAGAAAACAGACCGACAGGATTTCAGACCCTTCAGGACATCATCCCTGTCGACCCCTCACATTTACTTCCCCACACATATATCATATCATATATTCAGCAATTTTGAAGTTTATTCAGTAATATGACTCCATGTCTTTTATTTCTCGTTGATGTGTCATAAATGGAACATCTAGCTACAAAATAGAAATAATAGCCTGACGCTCAGTCTTAAATCATGGATATTTATCAGCATTATATGTTCCAAAATATCCAAGAGGGAAAAAAAAAACACTTGGTTTAATCATGTAACCAAATTCATTTTGATGTAAATCAAACCTAGACCATCAAGAACAAAAAGTATCTATAAATCTCCAAGCAAAATTTATCTTGACTACAATATAGTAAAAACTCGCATGAGTGCAAATACAATCCCATGTGCCACACGGCAATTTAATAAACTGACATATGCTATTATAAAATGGAAAATATATGTGACAGTATATATTTTGAATAGATTAGTAACAAGCTGACATTTCCTCCTGGAGGTTCAGACTATGTATATATTACCAGAATCATCTTAGCCCAAACAAAATTGATCCTGGTTTAGGAGAGATCTTTACTTGGTTGAGAGTTCAGAGTAAATGGAGAGGGCAATGAAAAGAATTTTTTAGCTAATGGATATCTGTGGGAACTAGAGCATGATTGCTAGTGGGCATGCTACCACATGCCAGGTCCTTCAGGTAGGGAAAGAGGCCCTGCATAGGGGAGGGCCGGGGAGGAGGGGAGGGACAGAGAAGGACTCGTGCTCTTATTCTAGTGCATGGTAGTTTGGTGACTTAGCAAAACAAAAGAGTGTGAAATGAACAAAGCTTTGATAATCTGAAAGAGGTGAAATCTGGGAAAACTTTCTCTGTTCAGGCTCATATATTTATTGATGTACATATATCCTTTTTAAATTCTGGGTCTCAGGTGAAGAAACTGAGCCCCTGAGAGTTGGATTTGCTAGAGCAAGTACAGCGAATAAGACCTCAGAGAGTCGAACTCCATTGTTGTGATAACTGGCTCACAGCTGCTCCCCCTATTGTACTGCAAAAAAAGAGGGCCATTTCAAAGCTTCAATATTTTACTAATTTTTTCTCTCATCTTAAAAAACTATTTCAGTGCTAAAAGTCTACGATGCTTTTCTTGCTGGATGACAAATGATACAGAAGTAATGATACAAGGGTCTTTCAGGGTCCAAAGTCAGGCTTCACCTTAGAAGGGCTCAGAGCCTCTGATGGGACCTTATCAATGTAGTGAGCACATAGTCTAGATGACTACATTTAGAATCACCTCTAAACCTTTTAAAAACTTTATTGCCCATGTTGTTTAATGGGTATAAAGTTTCCATTTGAGATGATGAAAAAGTTCTGGAAATTGCAAATAATAGTGGCTACACAACATTGTAAATGTATCCATCCACACGAGGAGGTTGGTATTGCTCTCCAATGTCCCTTCTAGGGTACTGATATTGTCATGGTGGGCGCATCCAATGCCAGAACCAGCAAGCAGCAAAACCACAATTGGGGGGCAGGTCACATCGGTGCATTCTGAAGACTTAATAGGTTTGGAATGAGCAGAGGATTAATTTTAAATTGTTCTGAAGCCCCCAAAGAAAACCCCCTGACTCTTGCGGCTCAGATGGCTGGGCATCATCTCACATGAATGAAAGTGAAAGGTTGCGGGTTGCATTCCCAGTTAGGGCCAATGCGTGGGTTGGGAGTTCAGTTCCTGGTCGGGGCATGTTCAAGGGGCAACCAATCAATGTTTCTCTTTCACACAGATGTTTCTGTCCCTCTCTTGTTCCCTCCCTTCCCCTCTCTCAAAACAAATAAATAAAATTTTTTTAATAAATACTAAAAACCCTCAAAGAAACATTTTAGCCCAGAGGTCTAAGATTAAATTTAGTAGGTGTCCGTCTCCGGCTTTTCCTTCTGCCTCCCTCTCAGCCCCAAACCAAGCCCTGTCCGCTCTGCCTGGACTCCAGCGCCAGCCTTCCTGCCCTGGCTGTAACCGCTATTGTCTCTGGCCTGGAAAAAGCCATTGGCTCCAGCCACTTCCTCCAACCCAAGCTATCACCACTCTGCCCAAAGTCCTCTTTCCAAAAGGCAAGTCCGATCAAGTCTCTCCCACCCTTGAACCCACCAACGGGCCCCATGCCCTCAGGAGAAAGTGGAACTCCTTGGCCTGGTGACAGGACTCAGCCTCGGTCCCTGGGCACTGGGCCCCATCCCCACTCAGTTGCTTGCAGGTTCCCTCACACCATGCCCTCTCAGCCCCTGGCCTGTGCTGCTGCGCCTCCCGCTCGGCGGCCCTGCCCTTTCCTGCCCCGCCACCTTAGCTGAACAACTCTGCTCGGCCTCTGAGTCTTGGCTAAGTGGCCTCTTTTTTTCCAAACCCTTCCTGACCCGACCCTCTCCATCTGTATCTCAAGCCCTAGTGAGGGACCAGCTGTGCTCCCACGCACTGTGATGACCACACTGTACTGCAGCCAAAACATCCGACTCTTTCTCCCACTAGGCTGGGGACAGGAACGAAATCTAGTTCACACTGGATCCCAAGCCTGGCCCAATGCCTGGAACAGAAAGCGTGCTCCCCGTAAATTTGCCGAATTGGTGAAATCCTGAGGAGGAATGATAATAAAGAGGCTTCCTACCTGAAGCTGGTTGGCTACCCTCACTGGGGGCTCACTGGTCAGCTGGGAAACAATGGTACCAGGGTGTGGGCAAGCCAGCAAAGAGCCTGTGTCCTACTCACAGTTGCCTGAATCTATACATGTGACCATGCCACTCGTCTGCTCAAACACTCTCATGGACAAAGCTGCTCAAGTGACAGAGTCCATGCTGCTCCCCACCCATGTGGCCCCTGCACGTCGTTTCAAACTTTGGTCCACTATTCCTTTCATATACCCCACAGTCTAGCCAAAGAAATGCCTCCGTTTTTCCCATACACGTCTCAACAAACCCCCAGGCTATGTGCCTTCCACTCAAATGCCTTCCTGCTCCCACAGCTCACTCTGCAAATGCCCGGATTTTCTCCCATCCAAGTACTAACCAGTCCCGGCCCTGCTTGGCGTACAAGGTCTGACGAGATCGGGCTCCTTCAAGGCGGTATGGCCGCAGACTGCCCAGCCTTTCTTACTGCTCCGTCTCCAGCATTACGTCCACGGGAGATCCTTGAGGATTCCTCCAGCCAGAGGAAGGCTCCTTTCTCTCTCACCTCTCTCTTATTACTGTCCCTTCCTATCATACCTTACAGCTTTCTATATATGTGTCCTGTCCCTACTAGATCCTTAGTGGGAAAACACTTTAACTGCTCATAGTCTTTATTATCTGTTGTATCTGCCTGCTGCACATGGCACGTTCTACGATACATATTTAAGTAATTAATTAACTAGGTAAGCAAGGTAAATAGGAAGAGCACAGACTGTGGGAAGGCACCAACATTGCCTTAGATGGGGATCCGAGTGGGCCGTGCCCGCCCAGATCTGGTTAGTGTACTGACGACCACAGGCCTCTCCCTCCCAGGGCGCTTGTGAATTGCACTCACTCAGACGGGACCATCGCCGTCTCCCTTCTTCTAGGAAGCCGACGTCCTTCTGAAGACAGCGGACCGAGACCACTCTGGGCCCCTCTCTGGTTGGGTGAACGTGGAGGTGCCTCCTCCCCAGGGCCAGCACTAGGGTAAGGCAAGTGAAACACCCTCCTCAGGTGCAAAATTTAAGGGCACCAAAAACCTCAGTCTTCACAATATAAAATATACATCAAAAAATCAAAATTCATGCAAAAAACCCCATGATAAATAAAAGATCAAAATTTTCCTCTTGCCTCAGGCTCCAATACGGCTTTGCACGGCACTGTTACTGATCTTGCCTTTGTTTAAGAGTTTGATATTTTATTCAACATAGATTTTTTTGCATGGATTTTGAGTTTTTAAATAGTGTATTAAAATATCTTATCTGCATTAACTACTGCGGTTTTGGTGCCCCTTATTTTGTGCTTGAGGCAAGCGGCCCACTTGCCTCGCCCTAATCCCAGCCCTAGTCCTTTCTATACGCGAGTGAAGTGGCTTGTTATGTTAGCTGCTCTGCTACATCCCCAGCTCAAGTTTCCGACAGCTACAGAAAACCCACAAAGCCACTCTTCCTGCAGCTTATCCAAGAGCCCCTTCATAGCATTTCTGACCATGGCCATTTGGTTCCAAGGTCAATGGTTCTAAACCTTAGCTGCATATTAGAATCACCTGGGAAGGTTTCTTTTTGTTGTTTTCTTTGTTTGTTTGTTTAAATCCCAGTGCTCGTTAAACCAGAATCTCTGGGAAAGGGAATCATCAGTAAGGTAACCAAGCATCTTGGTTTGCCCAGAACAAAAAAGGCTCCGCAGGACATGGGATGGTCAGTACTAAACTGAGATAGTCCCTGGCAAACTGACATGATTGATCACCCTAGGGGTTGTCTGCTTCTCAGGGGATAGCAGTGTGCAACCGTGGTTGAGAAACACTGATGAGTAAATACTTCTAGTGACGGGGAGCTCACTACCTAAAGACGGCAGCTATAAATTCTCAAACCCTGGCCATTATTTATTTCCCTTCAAGCAAAGCATAGGCCATGATAGGAATGGCAGGGAATCACAGACGGGAGCCTCGGTAGAAAGGTGTGAGGCGTAGCAGCAAGGTAAATACAAAATCCAAAAGCCAAGCTAGCACGGAGGCAAGTGAGGTGGCAAAATTACATCCTAGTAAGGATGAAAGGGTATGTTCATAATGGAGACATTCCTACCCCTTAGCAGGACTGACCTTGTTCCTATCACACCTGGGGATGCGGCAGGCAAGAACAGAGAAGAGAGTGGAGGGAGAGTCAGTTTATAGATTAAGTATCATGAGCAAGACCCTGGGTTGCTATCCACATCTAAATATTACTTGGCAGCAAACTCTAATCATCCCTGTTTTTTTGGAAAAGAAAACTGTCTTTTTCTTTGACCTCCGTCTGTGGTCGCAATCAGAGGATTAATTGAATACAATAAAAGATATATTCGAGGAGACAGCAGTAAATTAAATTAGGGGAAAACATTCCCACGGTTTTGATTTACTTCACAGAAAGGAGCAAAACATTGGACATCTTCTGTTATTTCACTCTTGTCTGGAGGGTAAATGCAAGACAAACTTGCAGAAAATTCTAAAAAGGTTGCTTTAATCCCTAACCATTTCTGGGACGATGTTTTCACTACTGGGAAGGAAAGGCTGTCTTTAAAATGCAAATGCACCCTTGGTAATCCTGTAAGGAATCTACTCTGAGGCCAGTAGATCTCACCATTTTGGTTCTGGGACTTCTGAAGAGAAGGGCAAAAGGGGGCATTAATTTCTTTTTTTATTATTTTTTAATTGGAAAAGTTGCTGTTAAGCCAACCTGCTTCCTTCCACGGTGACACAGAGATGTTTGCTGTGCTGCTGACATCTACTGAGGGACTGTGAAATAGCATTTCTCCGCTTAAAGGAAATTCAAGCTCCTCTTGAGAAAGCTATGTCTCCAACAGGTAATGCCATCTGTAGCACATCACGGACCTTTGAGCAAGCACTCATCGATTTCAGTGGAAGGTCAGGCTCCTGGAACGCTTACCCAGGCAGCTTGTAAAAAAAAAGAATGGGGCTACCACCGTTAAAGGATAGTGGTTTCTAACTCAGGGTTCTCTACAAAGGAAAGGGAACCAACATTTCTTAGTGTTGAATGCATGCAGGTGCTCCATACCAGTTTTCACACTTAGTTCTCATGACGGCCCTTCCAGGTTAGTATTATTAACCCTCTTGTACAAATGTGAAAAGTAAAATCCAAACATGGTGCATGACTTGTCTAAAAGCTACACAGCTAGTAAGCAGCAGAACAGGAATGGACAGTGAGAAGCCTGGCTCCATCCTCACGCCCCATCTGTACTTCCTGGCCCCACAAAGAGCAACACCTAAAAATCCCAACCCTGGGAAATGCATCTGATCTGCATCATTCCGAGGAGAGCCCTGTGGCTCCATGAGAGAAAATGAGACAGTAACCGAGGAATTTAAACTCTGTGGGGAAATCATTACAGCCTTTCCTCCAAGTTATTATTTTGTTAATGACAAAGATGTGCCACCAAAAAAAAAAAAAATACCAACACACTATAACCTTTGAAAAGATCTGAGTCAGATGGCAATTATATTTGGAATATTAAGGGATTATAAATGTCAGTTTCCCCTTCTCTCTTGTTTCCTTCTCCCATATGACATTTTTAGAAAGTCACTTTTATTTATTTTATCATTAACCACGTGCCTTAACCCTGGCCTTCAGTGCAGAGCTTGTCCCTGGGTCTGCTCATTTGTAAATAAATCTATCCCTCTGCAGGTGGATTACTAATCATCGAGTGGCCTCCTTTCCACTTAGAGCCACCTGCTGGGAAACATCAGCGGCCATCAGCTTAAAGGTAAAACCGTTTTTGACGTGTAGCATCCTGTTCACAGTTTTTCCGGGCCGTGACTGCTAAAATAAAAGGGGGAGGATATAAAAACTCAAGAGATTTTACTTCTTTATTAACAATCATGGCCCTAGGGTTTCTGTTGGTTGGTCTGCCAGTGGGATAGAGAGGCGCTAGTATAGGAATATTCGTTTCTATAAATTAGGTTGGGAAATTTGGTTTCCTTCTAGGATGCTGGGTTCCAAAAGACTACACAGAGTAGACAGGGAGCTCAGGAAGTGGTTATTTGGAGGGGGTGGGGGCGCTCAGTAGGTCACGCACGTACATGGTCTGGATTCTGTACAAGACTGTACAACGAAAAGCTAGTCCCTCTCCTGCTTGGACCCTTGCCACCCAGCTCATCTTCAGAATGCAGCCTTGCCAGCTGTTATATATCCTCCCAGATATATTCTATCCAGATACAGATATGCCTTTTAATTTTTTAACATATAGTAGCTTACTAAGCACATCGTTCCGCCCCCACTCACTTCTCTGAACAATACATCTTAGAGATCCTTCTGCCAATAAGTACAATTTAAGCAAGTCTGGCCACCCACCATGACTCTGAGAGCACCCTGTAACTTTATAAGTCTTTATAAGTGGTTGCCAAAATGAATGTTCATCCTGGGGATTAAAGGATCTTTTTCTCTTTTGAGGCGCCACTAACCTTTGGCTGGGGGTGCGCTGAGATTTTTCTTATCCAAAGTCTCTAATTCTACCATAATTTATTAGGTGGGATGAACAATTTCTATTGTATTGTATGCATTTCTCTTTCATTCTTTTTCAGTGAACTTGAGAGCGTCTGTGAATCAACAACCCAGTATGGATGTGTAGTTCAAAGTAGAATTAGATGGGTTTTAAAGTGAAAGCCCCGTACGTTCTCTTGGGGTGAGACAGGTACTATGGAAAAAGGCTTCAGAAGGGAGCAGCCGTGGGGGGCCATTCTACAGAAGTCCACACATCACTGTATCCCTGAGGTTCTTAATGTACAGGCTTTAGTTCCTCTCCATTCCATCCCCAGGAGATTCATAAGAGGAAACACCCAGCCCTGGACCCGTGACACAGTTCTGCTCTTAACACTAGCTTGCTCTGACCTTAGCCAGGTCCCAAACCCCCCAAGGTCTGAGATGCTGCTCTGCCACATTAGCTTGTCTCAACTTCACCACACTTCCTCCTTCTGAGCTCTTCCATGAAAATGGTCCGCACCAACACTCCGCACTTTAATAAACCTTCTCAATTTTACTTTCATCAGCGCATCGTTTTTCCCTTAAAGATGCTGATGGTACCCTGGTTGGTATGGCTCAGTTGGTTGGAGCATCTTCCCATAGCCAAAAGCTTCAGGGCTCGATTCCAGGTCCGGGTGGTTCAGTTTTGTACCATCCTGGGTCCAGCATATATGGGGCAACCAATTAATGTTTCTCTCTCACGTAGGTGTTTCTCTCTCTCCTTTCCTCTCTCTTTAAGAAAGCAATGAAAAAATATCCTCTGATGAGGATAAAAAAAAATTTTTTTTTTTAAAAGAGGACACCGATGGTGATAGCGGTATCATTTTGCATGTGACCGGGTCACTCTTGCCCATTTGCATACAGGCCTGGCCAAGTCTGGAGAGCAGCTTGTCCTGAGAGCCAGGAAATGGCTTCTCAGAAAGCAGCCCTCAGCTTTTAAGTCCATTCAGACCCAGAAAAGTTTGGAGGCCCCTTCAAAATACAGTTCACTCCTCTTCTCACAGAGCTCTCCGTTCCTTTGGAACCAGGGACACAGAATGGAGGCGGCAAATCCTGACCTCTGACCTTGTAACTTGCCAGTGCTCCTTGTAACAGCACCCAGTACACTGGCTGGGGAGGTTTGAAGTGAGCGGCGGCCCTGACTGTTTCGTGAAAAGCACACACGGTGTTTTCATGAAACAGTCAGGTGCCCTTGGAAAAATGTCAAAATATGTTGCGTGACCCTCAAAATGCTCTCCCAAAGATGTACCCAAGGATAGTTTCAGCCTGGCCTTGTGTTCCATGAAGACCAGAGCAGCTCAGATTAATATCAACATTTCAGAGTCTAATAACAAAATGCTCCACAAAAAAAAAAATGTTGTCTATCAAAAGTACATGAAACAAAGACTTCCAAATATTAGGACCAGATGTCGGAAATACTGGAGAAAGCCTTTACTTTCGACGTACCCAGTGAGATATGAAAAAAAAAAAAATGTATGCACTATCAACTGAATATAACTTTTACTGGATTTTTCCCCCAAATATTGACCAGTAACAAAGCAATTTGTGCTTAAAGATTTAATCCCAAAAAGGAGATTTCTTTCAGTTGTTGGCAGGAAACCCTTTTAGCATGAAACCATAATAGCTTAATAAATAAACAAAGTCACCTTTCATTGTCCAATGTTCAAAATGTCAAGTGCTAGGGGAGGGCAAACAGTTCACCTTCTCTCAAGTGCCCATCGATTTAAACTATAATTACTCCCCTGGTGACAACCGAAGGGGTGATGGAGAATGTAAGCAGGGCAGTTCCAGAGAGACGTTTCTGTCTCCTTCACAGAAAGACCCCGTTAACAGAGGTAACCCAGGGTTTGGAAGCTGGGACTTTCTTTGGGAAACTTTGGGACTGCCTTCCCCACCGACCCTGAGGCAGAGGGATCCCTCAAATGCCAAATCGATAATGGGTAATGCAGCCCGGCCCACAGAGAAACTCCGCGCCCACTGACGGCATGGCCGAGGCTGCGCCACCATGTCTGAAACCCATCCAGCCCAGAGATAGGACAGGCCAAAGACACTTCAGTGGAGGAGCTTGGAACCCTCAGTTTCAAATTTCCTGGCTATTGTCAATTTGTCTAGCAAACTCCATATTATCTACACTTAAGAGACTTTTAATTTCCTTTCTTGATAATAAAAATCTGCCTGAGGTGGTTATAAAATGTATATTTATTTACCTCTGGGAATAAGGCAGAGGGCAGTGGAGTATGGGTTAGGGAGGAAGAAGGGGAGGAGAGAAACCTCTGGTTTCCTTTTGCTTAACCGTCTTCAGCCCCCTGGGCCCGTCCTCCCTTGCTCTGGCTGATCTCAGGAACAAGGCTGTCAGACGAGGAGCACACTCCGTCACCTCAGCACCCCGGCCCACTTACACACTTGCTGAGGCCGAGTCCAAACCGTGAGGCAGTAATCTGCTGTGGGGAGGGACATTCGGGGAGGCTGGGCGAGCAGAGGGGCTTGTCCGGCACCCCGGCTTCAGTTAGAGCAGTTCCGCAAACTGCAGCCGCACAGCTGCGCCCTGGCCCTGGTTGCCCTCTCAGGACAGCCACAGGGTTAAGTAGCTGAGAGCTGAGCCGCAGGCCTATGACCTGCCCTGCCTAAAATCGCTACTATTTGTTCCTGCGCAGAACAGGTTTGTCAACCGCTGAGCAGAGACGGGGCAAATGGCAGGGAGAAGGTTGTTCCCATACTCTGGGTAGGAGGTGAGAGTGTTTTCATGTTCAGTGCTGCCGGTTTTAACCTTCCAGACAGTGTCTTTACTTGTTGGAAGGAAGGGCAGTCCATCTAGAGGAAGTCCACTTTATTTCAGGGCCTCTGTTGTATCTGTACTTTAAGCCCAGATGACAGGGAGGTCACCGGGAGCTGAGGGAGCTGGGGACAATCCAGGGAACTGAGCGGGGTCTGGTAGATGGGCAGGAGGGTGTAACCAGAAAAGCCTGTTGTTTCAGGTAAGGGCGTCATCATGGGAAACACCGGGACAGAAATCTCCAAGCAAGGGGCCTTAAAAGAACTGAGAGCCCCTGCTGTTTGAAAGCAACAGGAAAGCATAATAGGGAGAGCTGCCACTTACTCTGTGCTTCTGCAACTCCTGCCCATGTTAACTCCTTCTGTCCTTACAGCTCTATAAGGTAGGTATCATTATTAATCCCCATTTTACAGATGGGGACGCCGAGACACAGGGAGGTTAAGTAACTTGCCAAATGTCACACAGCAATTGAGTAGCACAGCTGAGACTTTGGCACAGGGAGTCTGACACCGTGAACGGACTGCTGTGCTGAAATACGGCTACGGAGGAAGGACAGGGCACCGGGGTGATTTTTTTTTCCCTTGAGAGCTGGAGTAAACTGATGAGAGTGGTATTTTAGAAAAATTAGCTGGTGACAGAGAGAAATTCACAACGAAAGAAGCAGAGAGGTGACCGTGGAAGTTATCCAGGTGTGAGTGATGTAGGATTGAACCAAGACAGTAGCAGTGCGGATGGAAAGGAGAGCCAAGACCAGCCAAGACTGAGACCCTCGTCACAGCCTGCGCACCTCTCTCCCTTGGATGGCCTGGGATTCTTTATGCCCACCTGCCCTTCTCTAGACTGAGCGCCGTCAAGGTCTCTCAGTGACTTTTATTCATCTCTCTGCTCTGAGCTCAAGCATGCAGCCTGACACACAACATTCAGTAGACTTTCGGTAACCGGTTCCCACGTTTCTAGCCCGGGACTCTTGAAAGCCTGGCAGGAGCCCTGACTGAAATGGATGCCTGGGTGAGGCACCTGCACATCTCAGAGGGAGCGAGCAGATGGAGAGCCGCGCCCCGGCCACACGGGGCTGAGGGGCTCCAGGACCCGTGAGTGGAGATGTCCTGTCAGCGGGTGGAAATGCAGTCGGGGGCACAGGAAAGGGTCATGGCTGCAAAGGTCGACTTGCACGTCATCTGCGAAGAGGTGTTAATGAAACCATGAGAATGGATGAGCTCGCAGTGAGGGGCATGGCACAGAGAAGGGGCAGGGACTGAAAGGAACCCATTGTTGGGGAGTGAGAGCAAGGAGAGGCGCCCATGAAGGGGCAGCCCAAGAGGTAAGAGGAGAAGAGCAAGGTCAGTTTAGGGGGCCCCTTTCTTCGGGAGCTGAAAGACACACTTATCAGCTGGCAGGAGCTCCCAGAGCCATCGGGGCCCCAGCCTTCCCACCTTGAAATCTTTCTGCAAAATAAATTATCCTTTAGGGAACAGCAAAAATGCCCAACAAGAATGAACTCAGGTAGCCTAGGTAGAATTTCAGGAGGCTAAGCAGGCCCCCATTGTCTCAGGACACCTATAATCTCTCTATGGAACCTCCTTTCATTGACCTTAAGGCTTTGGATCCAGTTAGAATAGGCGGCAGCTCCCAGGAAGAGCCCTGAGCCTGGGGGTGAAGGAGTGCTCTGCAAGTTTTGCTACAGTGTCCAAGGATGAGTGACAGGTCACTGGGCTCCTGAAGGCACAACAGAAAGAGGTAAGACAAGCAACAAAACAGACAAATGTTGCCCATTTCAACATTTTGCCAGAGGGGCAACATGCCATGATTTTCCAGCAATTTCTTATTGTTTATTGACTGACTAGTCAACATAGCAAAATGATCGTGATAATGCAAAGTGGCCAGATCAACAACCTACATGTTCTTAAGCTTTCATACCGTGTCTGCTTAATGGGGAATGCAGACCCAGCCAGAGGCAAAATTGCACACACGCACCCAGTACCTTCGATGTGCAATGCTCAGTGCTAGGTATCACAGGAAGACAAGCTGAGCGAGTGTCTGCAGAGCTGACCCTTCAGATAGGTGATAACTTTGAGGTGTTGAAGGAGAATTGGGAGCTAAGGTCCTGCAGACTGTGATAGGGGCAGTGCCATTTCACCCAGGTTTGGGAGGCTGCGGAGGTCTTTGGCAGAAGTGGGACAAGGGTGTCCAGTTAATGGTGCAGAAGTGGAGAGCAGTCTGCAGTGACTAAGGGGGAGAAGAGAGGTGGCTACAGGGGACTCACTGGTCTCTGGCTGTGGGAGGCCTTGAACGTCAATTAGACACAAGCCTTTGGATGGCATAGAAGTTGGACATCAGAAACGGCAAGCTTCAAGCTGGGAAAGAAGTGCCTGCACACCCGAGCAGAAGCTTCATGGAAGAGGAAAGAGAGAATACAAAACAATTCAGACCCCAGCTCTGCAGCTGACAAACTCTGGGATCTGGGCACACCACTTAGCCTTGGTAAGCCACGGTTTCCTCATCTATAAAATCAGGGGAATTATTGGACTGATTTCAAAGGTTTATAAGGGCACTAAGTGAAACAGGGGATATCCAGTCTTTAGCACAATGTTTCTTACATACGAATGTTCCATCGGTATTCTCTGAATTACTGAAACTACTACTAATCAGTAGGAATATTAGGGAGAGGAAGCCTCCCTTGGGACTGATCCCACTGGGCCTGCCTGAAGACTTCAGACTGAGATCCCTTATTAAGAGTCTGCTGGACAAAACACCTTCTTTCTCTGTGCTCTGTTTGCCCCCTTCAGGGCTCATCCAGCCACAGGCACAAGAAGACAAGTAGTTTCAGTAATTCCGAGAATACTGTTGGAACGTTCATATGTAAGTGGGCAGCTGTACTCCAGGACCTAGCCTGAGCGCAGTGTGGACCTCCAACAGAGAGGGGTCACAGAAGACCATAGAGAAATGGCTCAAGCTTCCGGAGGGTGAGGCGGGGGAGAGGTGGGTGGGGAGTGAGTGTCAAGGGAAAGACAGTGTGAGCCGCCTGGACTACAAAGTACACTGCTGGACACTTGCAGGGCAACGATGTTGGCTGCTCTCTCCCTGCCCACCTGGAAACTTCTTGAGAACAGGAACCAGCTCTGTCTTGCTTCCTGCTGTACCCCAGGCTTTGGATCCAGCAAGGGCTCCATGAACCTTCATTCTGTTGATGGACATCCATGGTACCTGAGCCATCTTCTCTTCCACTTCCGTGAGAGGCTTGAGAAAAAAGTTTGAAATTCTGTCGATTCAAGTTATCTATTCTAACCTTACTCCCTATGGATATAGGAGTCTCAGGATTGAAGCATTAAGCACAAGGAAAAAATAGCCTCTGCTGTGACAATTAATATGAAAATTTACAGTTAAGATCATTTCCAAAATTTCCTATGATTTAAGGTGGAGAAGAAAATTGCTCAGGTACCACTGATGTCCATCAACAGAGTGCTTTTTGCCCCTTCAGATGAGAATATATTTCAGTTTTCAACCTTAACACCAATAATACTATGAAGTCCTCTCCTGGAATACATTTGGCCTTTGCTTGTGCTCATCAGATCCCCCTGCCACTCACACCCCACCTCCCTGCACTGCACATATAATTCCTGGTTGTTATAGGAAATGACATCAATACTGAGATAAACATGCATATGCTTTCAATATGTCATCAATCCATGTCACATTTGGGGAGCATTTAGCAGCAACAACAACAAAATTGGAACCTTGAATTCTGGAGAAATTTAAACTGTGGAGACGTTGTGCTTGGAGCTCACTAAGCCACATACGCAAACTATCCATAAACTGGCCTTCAGAGTAGAGCTGAGGGGTTTGCAGGTTAAGAAAGAGTGTCAAGGACACTGATTGGAGCACTTCTGGCCCTAACATAAAGGAAACATTTCAAGTTCAGATGTGTGAATCTCTGTGCAAAGAGCCCAGGATCCCCTCCCCTGACTGCAATTCTTGGAGAATTAGGCTTTCACCACCCTGTCCCCACCCCCAATGGACTTAATCATAGAAAAAGAGGATTTAATGGAGTGAAAAATTTCTCAGTTTATACTTACTTAGTGGTTCATTCAAAGAGAGTAGAAAGTAGAGATGTTAATATTATTTGAATTTTTCAAAAAACCTTAAGAAATTGTATATGTTTCTTTTCCTTTGTTTTTGACTTGAATCCCATCAAGTCTGTGAGTGAATGTGGGTTATCACAGATCTACCGGGGGAGTCGGTGGTTAATATATCTTTAAGTTAATAAACTTAAAAGTTCATATCAGGTTTAAATAAAGTTTGTTCCTAAAGAAAATCTTTCAAATTGTGGGGTCTCGGTTGGGGGGACAGTGGCGAGCAACAGAGCCTTTACTGATGAAGAGATTGGGAGGCACGGGGTGGGCCAGCATCAGTGTGGGCGGGATCCAACCTCTAATGTGGACTAAATAGGGATTTTTCACTTCCTTCTGATTAACTTTTGTTTTAATGATTTCTTCCAACTACATTTTATATTCCTAAAATGTTGTTCAAATGTGTACGTAACATGACTTGTTGTTTTGCAATCTGGATGCCGAGAGCACCAGAGAAGTAGATTTGGAAGTAAAAGATATTTAATTGAATTGCCTTTTGTTTTGACAGATGTTTTATACAGTACTTTGTCTGTTAAGAACAAGATGTTCCAATAAATATTGCATAAGTGGGAGAGAAAATTTACTACAAGGCCATAAATCAATTGGCAAGAGGTCATAAACTGCAAGATTGGTGCTCAAAGCATTTATTAGATTATCAGAATCTATGATTGATCTGTAGCTTTATCTAGCTTCCCCTATCCATCATTTTTATGGGACATGAAAAAGAGTTATAAAGGACAAATTGCATTTAAAAATTAAAATACAGGTTTTAGACAAAGCAGTATGCCAGGATTTGGAGCTAGATTAAGACAAGGGATAAATCAAAAAAGATATCTAAAGTAGAAATATTTTTGTCGCTTGGTAGGAGATAAGTGCCAGTTTAGTAGAAAATGAGATACTAAGATAAGAGAAATCACAGAACTCTTTAAAATACAGAGGGGTCTAGAGATTGTCTCATCTGATCCCCCATCATCTTACAAATAAAGAAACCAAGGTCCATGAGGTTAAGTGACTTCTACAATAACACAGCCAGTTAATGGCTTCGAAGACCCTATTTCTGCTAAAGATAATGCAGAAGGTTTTGTGATCCTTTTTTTCTTTTTGGAAGAATATATTTTTATTAACAAAGAGGTATATATTTTTAACTTAAAACACACACCATAAACCCCTTGAGGACAGAAACTGATTCTTTTTGCTGCATATATCCTAAATATTTGTCTGCAGACTTCAGAAAGTTTTGGAGACCCTTCTGTGTACCTAGAGTGTGTTTCACACACCTGCTCTCACTCTCGTGGTCCCACCGGAACCTGGGCTCAGACCTCAGTGTCCACGTGCTCTGGATGAAGCCAAGGGGACGCAATCCAAACACAGTGGTGGGGAACATACGCAGCTACTGGGGTGACCCCAGGCCAGTTTTCTTTTGCTGTTTCCCCAAGAGGAGGGGCCGGACTAGAGTGAGGCAAGCAAGACACTGGGGGGTAAAATTTAGGGAGGCACTTACGGTCAGTGTCAAGCAAGTGCAGGGTCAGTACTTGCACGACACTGTAAGTGAGCACCTCCCGAAATCGTAGGACATAGTGCCTGGAAAGCCTGGAATGGGTTTGCCAAAATAAAGGCCAGCCTAAGGGAGGAAGGTGTCTCTCACTTTGGCAAGCACAGTTTCTCAACGACCGGTTCCTGAGTGCCTCCCAGCCCCACTCCCACACCCTGGAGACACAAAGGCTCAGGGGACTAAAGGGTGAGCGAGGCAAGGTCTCAGTCCCAGAGACGACTTCAGTCCAGTCGAGGAGACCGCCATGTAATGTCTGGCAACATGCAGCATGAACTCAATAACTCCAACCTGTATTAATCCCAACAAAGCTGTGGGGACACTGGGGGAAAAACAGGGAAGATGCATTTGGAAGAGGTGGTATTTAAGCTGGCATTGAGAAATATGAACATGCTATTCATAAGAAGAGAAGGGGGCATGGTGGGGGCTTTGGTTCTGCTCACCCACTAGGTTCTACTATAGGAGGTGGCACTGCCAAGGGGAGCCTAGGGCCCTAAAGACAGTCTACTTCCAGATGGAAGGTTCTTGCAAACCTCAAGTGTGCTGCAAACTGGTGCTCTCAATACAGCATTACCGGATAAAATGTGGGACACTCCATTAAATTCGAATTTCAAAGCATCAACAAAGAAATTTTATTAGGATAAGTATGTCACAATAATTACATGAGGCATTAGGCTGAAATCTCTATTTGTTGTTTACCCAAAATTCAAATTTAACGGGGTGCCCTGTATTTTTATTTGCTAAATCTAGCAACCTCATCTGAATAGAACTGGTGAAAAGGTGAGCAGGGGTGGAAGGGATGGAGAGCAGTTGAGGACAGAACCCGAGGAGCTTCACAGTCAGATTCAGATTGTCACACCACAGGGTGACCCTCTGCTCTAAAAGAAAAGTGGTAGGAAGGATCCTGGAGGTGGGGGAGAACTCAGAGCAGTGGTTCTCAGCCCAGGCTGCCCATTAGAGCCTCCCGCGGGAGCTGTTAAAAAACCCAAGTGCTTGAGTTCATCCTCTGGTTTACGTGGTTTCAGTGTGGCCTAGGTATTAGCATTTTTAAAAGCTCCCTGGGTCTGTTCTCATGTCACATAGGGCTGAGAACCATTGCTTTAAACACCACCAAGCCCGAGCCTTTGAGGCAAAGAGTCAGACAGAGCTGGGTTTCATTAAAAGCCAACTCTTTCACTTCCTGGCTGTGTGGCCTAAACTATGCCTGTTTCACCATCTGTAAAATGGGGATAATAATTATCCCTACATTATAAGGTCATTGAAGAGATTGCTTAAGGGTTCCATTTAAATACTGGAGATTGAGTACATGCATTTAAATCCATTCTACCCTGAAGTCCTCCTAGTAGAAGAGTTAAAATTATACCAACCCCTGAACCAACCCACCTGCTTGAGTAGAGGAAGCTGGTATGTAACTGTCTGCAGGCAGGGAGAAAGCAACAAAGAACAAGCCAGTTTACACCACTGAATCCCACGTTGGTTCAAAAATGGAGGCGGCAGGACTCTTTGCAAGCCAACCTGAAACGTGGGCTGAAAACTGGAGGATTTACTGATGGTGTGCAAAGGGAGGGGACAAGCCCCAAATCCCTCTTCCTACCCCTGCATCTGGTGGGGGTCCCTCTAGTGACACCAGAGATTCGAGGACACTTAAGGATGCACAGCGAAGATGGGGGTGGGGCAATTCATTAACAACAGGGGGCTGGCGTGAAAGACTGCAGGCTGAGTGGGGAAAGTCCCAGTGCTTTCCCCAGAATGCTGGCAGCTAGGGAACACTCCGAAGGCAGGGGACTTTCTGAAGAACATGACCAGCATGAGAGAAAGATGGACAGGTACTAACATTTGGGGTTCTCCCAAAGAAAACCTGGGTGCCCCCATCACTCTAGACCCACACACTCTCCCCATAATTCTTTAGTAACTCACTAGACAGCACGGCTAGAAGTGATCAGAAGAAAGCCACTAACATGATAGAGAGACCAAAAGAAAATAGGAAAACTGTAATGAATATGAATAACAATATAACGATGATAATCCAAGAGATCCAATCTAATGGAAATTTTAGTGTGAGAAGATAAAAAATGAAAAGGAGTAAATTACCAGATAACGAATACAAGAAATTTCCCAGGAATCAAGAAACGCTTTTCTAGATTGAAAAAGTCCAACCAGTAGCAACCCAATCCGACCTCCACATGAATAAAAGGGCAAATACCAAAGCACATCACTGTGGAACTTCAATATCCTAGTATCTTAAAAAAGACCAAAAATTGTTGACAGAAGGAGAGAGAGTTAGAACGAGAGAGAGAATCACAAAAAAAGGATTTTGGATCAGAATCCCATAGAATTTCTCGGCAGCTAAAAATCTATATTTTAGTACACCAATAATGAAATATCAGAAAGAGAAACCAGGGAGGAAATCCCATTTACTGTAGCAACAAGAAAAATAAAGTACCTAGGAATAAACCTAACCGAGGAGGTAAAAGACCTATACTCAGAAAACTACAGGACACTAAAGAAGGAAATTAAGAAATTAACAAATAAATGGAAGCATACACTGTGTTCATGGATTAGAAGAATTAATATAATTAAAATGCCCATACTACCCAAAGCAATCTGTAGATTCAACACAATCTCTATTAAAATACCAATGACATACTTCACAGATTTAGAATAAATATTTCAAAAATTTATATGGAAGCAAAAACAACCCGAATAGCCTCAGCAATCTTAAGAAAGAACAAAGTAGGAGGGGTCACAATACCTGGTATAAAACTATATTACAAAGCCACCGTAATTAAAACAGTCTGCTACTGGCATAAGGACAGACACATTGATCCAAGGGACAGAACAGAGAGCCCAGAAATAAACCCATGTGTCTGTGGTCAATTAATATTTGACAAAGGGGGCATGAGCATACAATGGAGTAAAGATAATCTCTTCAATAAATGGTGTTGGGAGAACTGGAATGGTACATGCAAAAAAAAAAAATTAAACTAGATCAACAACTTACACCACACACCAGCATAAACTCAAAATGGATAAAAAAACTTAAACATAAGCCATGACACCATAAAAATCCTAGAGGAAAACACAGGCAGCAAAACTTCAGATATCCCATGCAGCAATATTTCTGCTGACATATCCTCTAAGGCAAGGGAAATAAAGGAAAGACTAAACAAATGGGACTTCAGCAAATTAAAAAGCTTCTGCATGGCTAAAGAAAACATCAACAAAATGGAAAGGGAACCAATCGTATGGGAAAACATATTTATCAATGATACCTTGGACAAGGGGTTGATCTACAAACTACATGAAGAACTCATAAGACTTAACACCAGGAAGACAAACAATCCAATTAAAAAATGGGCAAACAACCTGAACAGACACTTCTCCAAGAATGGCATACAGAGGACCCACAGGCATATAAAAGGATGTTCAACAACACTAGCCATCCAAGATACAAACTAAAACCACAAGGAGATACCACCTTACACTGGTCAGAATGGCCATCAATAACAGATCAACAAACAACAAGTGCTGGCGAGGTTGTGGAAGAAAGGGAACCCTAGTGCACTATTGGTGGGAATGCAGACTGGTGCAGCCACTGTGGAAAAGAGCTTGGAATTTCCTCAAAAAACTAAAAATGGAACTGCCTTTTGACCTGGCAATTCTACTGCTGGGATTATACCCTAAGAATCCTAAAACACCAGTTCAAGGGAACCTATGCACCCCAATGTTCATAGCAGCACAATTTACAATAGCCAAATACTGGAAACAGCCTAACTGTCCACCAGTAAATAAGTGGATCAAAAAACTGTGGTACATTTACACAATGAAATACCACACAGCAGAAAGAAACAAGGAACTCCTGCCATTTTTAACAGCATGGATGGAACTGGAGAATATTATTCTAAGTGAAATAAGCCAGGCAGTGAAGGACATATACCATATGATCTCACCTATAAGAGGAGCCTAATCAACAAAACAAACACACCAGCAAAATAGAACAAGAGGCAAGGAATCAAGGAACAGACTGACAGCAACCAGAGGGGGAGGGGGAGGGGATGGAAAGAAAAGGAGGGGGAGGGTCTAATCAATGAGTAGGTATGGGTGACCCATGGACATAGAGAGTGGATTAGGGATTAACTGTGGTATCAGGGGGTAGGGCGTGTGTGGGGTGGGGGAGAGTAATGGGGGAAAATTGAGACTACTATAATAGAAACAAAAAAATAAAATAAAATATAGAGTCATTAATGCCATCAAATCCTAAGAGCAAATGATTTCTTACACAGAATTCTATACCCAGCCAAACTATAAATCAAGAGAAAGGTTAAACATAAAACCATCATGCATGCCAAGAATCCAGAATTTATCACCTATGCAGCCCCTCTGCTGTATATTGGATGGCAAATGTGTGCTATCAAAACTTGAGAGAAAACCAAGAAGGACTAAGATGCAGATCCAGAAAACAGATCATATACAAGAGTGAGGTGAGGGGAATTCCAGGATAAGAATGAAGCGAATTCTCAAGAAGGCAGCAGGTGGTCAACCAAGAGACCAGTCAGGACAGGGGCTGTAGCAGGAAAAACTCCAAGTAACAGAGAACCGATGTTTATTTGATTTGTTTGACAATGTGGAGAGGAGCTTTGAGACTTCCTTTTCTAGGCACATATGGAAGTCAGGAAAACAAAGTGATTACGAACCTCAAAGCAAACTGAAGTCATATAAAGGACATGTAATCTGACAATACTCGAAAATACTGTCAATAGAAAAATATTCTTAATAGTCATTATAATGTAGACACTGAGTATTTAATTGAAAATAGGGATGATGAGGGGGCAGAAATGGGAGAGGGTGGATGGCGGATAGGAGCTAAACCATACTCTTCAATTAGGAGATAATGTCTATTTTAAAAATTGAACAATAGCACCATAACCATGTTTTTTAGAAATCTGGAGATAAATAACTGAGAAACAACTAAAGTAGTTGCTTTAGGGATAGGATGGGGTTGGGAAGGAAATATCTGTTTTCATTATAAGGCTAGTTCTATTTCACTTTTCATATTATATGCGTGCATTTCTGTAACGTAGCTCCTAATACAATGCTTTGTATTGAGTAAGAGCTCGATGAATGTTGACTGCAATTATCATGTCCTAGCTCGAAAACAGAACAAATGGAGACACCGTGGCTTGCCTAAAGCTTTCTTCTTCCAAATTACCAGAAGCAAAATCAGGACCTCTTATCAAAGCATGTTAAAAGGGCATCCTCTGTGCCCAACCCACCAATGACCCACCGATGAGCTAGTGCCAGTCCATGAGTTTGCAGTCCAGTCAGGGCAAGGAACAAGTCTGTGCCTAGCTATTTCACAAAGTGCACTCTGGTAAGCACCATGTTACAAGCTTCCACTAGGTATTAAGCCAGCTTCTCTAACCAAGACGGTCCTCCAGACTGGGTCATAAACATGTAGTGCTATCTGCTGCAGATGCTAACTTATAATGCGTGCGCGTTTAGGCTCTCTGGAGCTAATACATGCAATTCATCACATCTCTCTTATTTATTTTCAACTAGTAGGGGAAAGCCTGTATTCATATTATAAAATGTACAACAGCAATCAACAGGGCCATCGGAGTGGCTTTGCTCACAGACTCCATAGCTATTTTTACTTCCATCGGGTTTTTCATCAAGTTTGGCTCTCTTGATGTATTTCCAACACACCGTTCTCCTGGTTCCTTCCTGACTAAGTAACGGCCAAATGACTCCAAACAATCAAAGAAATTTGGTAGGAAGACCTAGGGAGTCCATCTTTCCCTTTTATTACCACTGGTGTCCTTCACTGGGGCTGGTCATGCTGAACAAGTTCACGGAACAGACGTGCTGGGGGCTGTAAAAGAGTCTTTGCTGAAAATAAAACAATAAAAAAATCAAGCTCAGCTGGATTCTGATTTAATAGTATCTGGCAAGCCAACTATATTATTTTTGAACACACAGACATAAATTTGATATGAATAATAAAACTGAAGTATAACATGGACAAAGGAAATATAAAATTCACCTAATCTTCAAAAGAAATTCTATACTTGAATAATTAACTATGCTCTATTTATAAAACGAGAATAATTGAAAACAGGATTTTCAGTTGATTCATATAGCCTCTGAAATATTTATTATTGCAAGTCGAAAAGATCTGTCTGGGGTTTGTCACTGAAAATGTCTAAACTCGGTGTCCAGATGTTTATTTAAGTTGCTCCCACAGAGTTCGAATGTCAATAACAGGGGTTATCAGAGAGCATCGCTGTGTATCTTCCTTGACTAATATTCTCATTTCTTCTGCATCTTTGATGTTTTCTTTCATTAAAATTCCTGGCCCATATCCACAAAAATCTGCTGGGCTTGCATTAAAAATTAGTCTGCAGACTTGACATATGATGATGCCCTACATCTCCACAAAGATAATATTTATCAGCAGCTATCACTTAGGCATTATAGTCAGCAGCATAGAATCAATTTCAGACAATGAAAAAAACATACAGAATCCAGATTTTAGAATGCCTAACTTGCAGATTTTAACTTCCTGCCTATCTTTTTTCTAATGTTAGATAAGGCAAAGTCAGAACACGCAACGGAAGGGAAGCAATGGAATTTCTCACTGTGAGCCCGTGCACTCCTTCCCCTCCTTCAGTCTCATACACCCTTCCTTATTGTTTTTTTGTTCTGGTTTTTTTTTTTTTTTTGAAAACCTAAAGTAAGACGACTTTAAAATAAAGGAAACCAGGCTCTCTGTCAAATGTCACTTCCTAAAGTTCCTGCAGACTAAGACAACAGGGAGAGCATTTTTAAGGTGTATGATGCCCTTTTCCCTTGTATGAAGGAGCCAAAAGACAAGATGAGTAGATATTCGAGTTGACCAGGTGAGGATTTCATTGATAGTCAGCTGCTCGAAAGAAACATATACTGAAAGTAACTCCTTTTCAAAACTAGCTGAATTTTGCCCAAATTATTAAAGCACCTAGAACTCAAAAAAGGCAGTACAAGTAAATGAAATTCGTGTGAACGTTCACAGAAAGCTTTGTGTCTCTGAAGGCTGGTTCAGTCCTCTGGGCTAGGATCTGATGGGCAGTTAAGACTATCGCCAGGCTAACACTACTTACCCTCTGCTGTTTGCTTTATTAACTTAAAAGAATTAAATATGATTTGAATTCCAATACAACGTGAAGAAAATAATGGCACTAATGTGCAAAACCACTAATGATACTAAACAGTGCCCTCTGGAAGGAGGGAAGTCACTCTTGGGAACTGTGGACAGATTAATTAGAAGGTGTTATCTGCAGAAAAAATCTCCATCTCCAATGTTTGTTTGATTAAATCATAAGATTCATAAACTCACATAATACAGCCCAAGAGGTAACTTCCTAGCACAAAGTAGGCGCTCAATAAATGTTTATTGGCTTTTCAATGAACATCTAGTCTAACATTTCTTTATTAATAGGTAGTACATAAAATTGGATCTCCAGGCAAATACATCTGGGAAATGCTGAGTTAAATAAAGTTAAACGGGCTTTTTACTCTAGGGCCTATCAAATCCTTTAATATACTAAGGTGATTTTGAATTCCCATGGGATAGTGAGTGAAGGGGGGCAGAGATTATGCTGCATTTCCCCAACTCCTTTGACCTCCAAATTCTATTTTCCTCAGGATTTCCATTTTAAGAGTCACATTTTGGGAGATGCTGACCAGGTCCAATGCCATTTTAGAAAGAGGACATTGCAACCCCCCAGAAGCGATATGACTCGGCCAAGCACTCGATTTGTTAATAACAAAGCAGGAGCACTCTACCCTCCCACTCTCCTCTCCCACCATCCCGTCCCTGCCACCAAATGTATCTTGATATAGGAGCCCAAAACTCTTTCTCAGGGTACTTTTATTGCTCTCTTGTTAATATATTTATTTTTGCTTCAAGTGGAGTCCAAAAGGAACGCCCTCTTAAATCCAATAGGTGAGATAACACAGCATGACCTGGTGATGTGCTGTAATAATTTTAGTAAGATGTGGCCTCTTTGGAGTGGAAGAGAGAGAAGGAAGCAGTTAACATTGGTGGGGGATTGGAATTCAAGCTTGCTTCCACGGCACCCTTCCATCACACTTCCACATTCATCATTATTACTATTCTGCACTAGGCTGTACATTGCAAGAGGTCAAGGAATTAGCCCTATAGTCTCTCAGAGTCTGGTACATAACAGGTGTTAGTGAACGTCAGCTGAATAAATGAATGTGTGAATGAATGGCGGATAGAGCAAACCAACCAGCTGTTTATTGTCTTAAAGGACTTCATAGCTCTTTGAAGGAAAGAATGACTGAACGCCCCTCTGCCCACTAGGACCAGAAGACTGGAAAAGGAAACCATGTCTGTTTCCAAAGAATTTCCAGGCTGGGACAGAGGGGCTGACAGAGGAGGCCAGCCTGAATGAGCGCCAAGCAGCTTCACGGCATGGCATTCACCTTGGTGGTTTCACGAAAAGAGTCACCAAAGCCAGTTAGATCAAAGTTTGCAAGCTGGTTTTGTTTCTGTGTTGTCCACACTTTTAAAATACGGAATTTAGTCGGGCAAGGGGGCCCATAACAGGGACATGTATCTAATGCATCTAAAGTCAACAGTAACAGTGATCCTCAGCAGGGCAGATCGCCTCGTTGGAAAGTTAACTTTCCCTGAAAGTCTGGGAACGGGTATTGGCTGTACGCAAACATTTCTAAGTGTATAATTCAGGTCCAGACCCCTAAAGGTGAAAGCCCACCAAATTGTTCTTAAAGTGCTCTCTGGGTGGAGAGGCGTACATATCGAAATTTCTGGATGGCCACTGTCCCTTCCTAGTCTCAGGCTGTAGCAATGTGCATTTTATCTCAGCTTTCTTAATGGAGGAGAAAACGCCTTTTAACATTAATAACGTGCACAGTGCTTCTGTATGAAAATTCTGGAAAGACATGCATGAGTCAACGCCTTTCTGTTTGGGCATTGAATGTGCCAAGCCAAAATTCCTGAAAAATAGATGTGGTTAAGAGCATTTAAGCAATCTGTGTATTACCTATGCTATTCTCAATTAAGTGACCTTCTTAAGGGTAAGAGCAGTTTCTTTTTAAGAATCAATGTAACATGAAGGCAGCAGTAACACATAGGCGCACACCGCTGAACTCAACCCAGGTACGTTTCTGGGATCCAGAGAGGGGGCGGTTCCAAGGGAAGGAATGTGGCAAGACCTCCTGATGAAAAAACCCATCTGGGACTTGAGAAATCTGGATTCAATTCTTGGCTCCATCTCTAGTTCACCACATAATTAAGAGGGCAAATCGGCTAATCTCGCTGTCCTTCACTTTGTCCTCTTTAAAACGATAGTGTCTGGCCTCTCCCCACATCTCAGGAATGCCATGTCAGCAGATGATGGGATGTGGGGCCTGTGGAGCCAATTAGCTGTAGGCAGCAGGGACCTGTGCCCAGACCCAGCTGCCCCTCCTGCCCCAGACTGTCTTGCAAATTAATGTCTTTGGTCACACAGAGTCAGCGTGAGAGAGTGTGACTGAATTTCAGGCAACTCAAAGCTCTTCCCTTCAGATAACAAGGCAAAATAATATTTCTTTGGGGAAGCACAAATTTTGTTTCATGCAAAAATGTACTATCAGTGTCATGGAAGAAGACCTGATAAGTTTAGGTACGTGCAGATAGGGGGCCTACTACAGACCCCTATTGCCTGAGAGCCCGGAAATCTGTGTTCTGATCCTGTCTCTGGCAGCTGTGTGACTTTGGACACACCCTCTGTGGCAACAGCTACTGTTTACTGGATGCTTGCAATAGGCTAGGCAACATATAAGTGTGAACTCATGTACAGACCTGCCTGGCTTATATACAGTAAGTGCTCAATAAATGTTAGCTACTAGTATTATCGTCTAATTTTTGTCTCCTAGTAACCTTATGAGATGGGTCTGACTGTTTTTCCCATTATGTCAGTGGGAAAACTAAGGGACAGAAAAGTGGCTGCTATGCTGCATTGTCCAGATCCCTTTAGAAATGAAGAACGTGTTCCCTGGGCTGCTGGGAGGGGCTCTTTGCAGACTGGCCCCACGGAAGAAAACTGGCTCACCCAAGGTCGCGCTTCCTCGCAGAGGCAGTGCACATCCAATGACTGGCCGTCCATGGTAAAAAGGCCTGGCCCCCTGTATCCGTTTCTAGGACTGCCAGAGCAAATCACCACAAACTAACAAAAACCTTAAAACAACAGAAATTTATTCTCTCGCAGTTCTGCAGGCTGGACGCCTGAGATCAACAGGTTGGCTCCCGCTGGAGGCTCTGACAGGGAATTCATTCCAGCCTCTCTCCTGGTTGCTGGTGGCTGCAGGCTGTCCTTGGCTTTGCTTGGCTTGTGGATGCGTCGCTCCCATTGCCATCTCTGTCTTCACGTGGCTTTCTCCCAGTGTGTCTGAGTGTCACATCTTCCTCTCCTTACTCTTACAAGGACACTGGCCATTGGCTCACCCTAAATGCACGGTGATCTCACCTCAAGATCTTTAATTACATTTGCAAATAAGGTCCCATTCATGGGTACCAAGGGTTAGGACTTAGTCCTATTTGGGGGGCAGGCCATTGATCAACGCACTCTGCAGGGCCATCAGCGCTCCTGAGCTCCTTGTGAGGTCACCTGAGGTCTTCAGTGAGACCGCAACACCTCTCAACTTCCTCCATGCCTGATCCTACTTCCTCCTCTTCCTTCCACAGGCGTTTCTTTCAGGAGGTCTCTCTGATAGATAACCCACACACTCCTCTTCATCTTAGTGTCTGCAAAAATACTATACATTTCAGAGTCTCTCTAAACCTCAATGTGTGGCTCCCATATATATTTTAAATGCTTTTGAATTCGAATCTAATTCTGCATTACTCTATGAGTACCTCTGGCAAGCTATTACCAGACATCCTGAATTTTCCGGCCTTCTTGCCTTTGCTGATGCTGTGTCTAACTATCTCTTGATCCTGCCAGTCCACATCCCCCTCATGGTTCCAAGCCTAGTTCAAACACCCTCCTTCGTGGAGTCTTCCTGGCCTCCATGCCTGGGAATGAGGGCCTTGGTCTCTCTCAGTCACTCGGCTCTGTCTACTCTAGATAAGAATTAGCTATGTATGTGGCAGCTCTGTAGAGTCCGCCAGGGTAGGATTTGAGTTCAGTTTGAGTCTGCTACATGTCAGGCCTGCGCCTGCCCACTCTCTCTCATACTTCCCATGGTTCTGTCCCTGGTCCTTTTTCTTCCTGCTCTGTGTTCTCCCTGGACATCTAACCAATGGGCTTTAACCACCTCCTCTACAGGGAGGGACCTCTCCTTGGTTTCCAGTCCTGACCACTCTCCCAAGGGTCAGGCTTGCTTTTCCAATGGCCCCGTCCACATGTCTGCAAGATCTCCTGCAGGACCCCCACAGATCCAAGCCCAAACCCAATGCCTATGTTGTCATCCCTCAAACCCAATCTCTTCCTGTAACCCAGCCCCTCCCACCCTGGCTCCCAAGCTTAGGAACCACAAGGCGACACCACAACTCCCATTCCTAAAGGGATGTCTAGTTCTTACTCTTTGAATGCTGCCACCTTTGTGACGTGGGACATGAGGATCGCTCCTGAGGACCAAGGGGCCAAGCCACGCCCCATGGAAGGGCTCTAAGTGGGCAATGTGAACCTTCCATTCCCTTCTATGAGGCAGTGACTCAGAGGGTTGGGGGTAGACAGGTGTTGAATGGAACCCTCCTCAGGGAGCCAGGCTGGAAGCAGGAAGAAGCACAGCTAACAGCTGTTGTAAACTTAGGACCACCTCATCCTCACAACAAGCCTGAGATGGTGATACTACTCTTGTCATTCCCACTTGTCAGATGAGGAGGCTGAGAGAGTTGAGTGACTTGCCCGACATCACCCTGGAGCAAGTGGCAGGTCTGAGCTGCTGGCTCAGGGATCTACACGCTGGCAGCCCTGTGGGGTGAGGCGGTGGCCACAGACGCTGGAATCAAGGATCTGGGACGGAGCCAGGGAGAGACGGGCTGTACCTTGGGCTGTTTTCAGGCTTTTGGCCTGTTTTCCCCTGTTGTCTCTTGTCATTAAGGAAACTATCTATGAAAGGCACAGCCTGTCATAGCCCAGCCTGCCATATCACTTCTGTCAGCACCAAGGGGGAGAGTCCACCCGTGGGCCCAGTGCAAGGCTTCAGTGACACTACTTAGGGTTCCTCTCCCCCCCCATTCTCTCCCACCCCAGTGAAAGCCAGACACGTGCTGTCTAGAATTCAAGCAAACGGGGCAAACGGGAAAGGCAGCATGGAAAATTGAAAAGGGCACTTGACTTAGAGAAAAACAGACACAAGTCTGAATAGTGTATGACTTTGAAAAAGTCACTACCTCACTGATCCTGTTTCCTTCTCCAGAAAATACTGGAATAATAATCCCTACCTTAGAAGTAAGATGTGAAATCATGTCCTAAGTAACACATCGCTCTGTCAGTGCGAGGCAGTGCGATCACACAGAGTGAAGAGGCACTCGGTACGTGTCGAGATGGCTCCCCAAGCCCTCCCTCCTTCTCCTCTTCTCCCCTCACTATGTCTGGCGTTGCTCTAGGCCGCTGGGGATATCGCGATAAATAAAACAAGTAAAAATCCTTGCCCTCGTATTGTAGTGGGAGGAAAAGTCAGACAACAAACCAAGAGGAAACTACAATTCTATGGAGAAAAATAAAGAGCTAAGGGGCGTTATTTTATATCCATTGACATCTCTGATAAGGTGACATTTGGATAGATACTTGGAGGAAATGAGGAGCCAGTGCCACTGATGTGTGGGAAAAGAACATTCAAGGCAGAGAAAACGGCCATGTGAAAGCCCCAAGTGGGAGCACGCTAGACGTGTTATAGCAACTGCAGGGAGGCCCGTGTGGTTGGAGTGGAGGGCTGCTGTCTGACGCCCGGGGCAGGGTCGTGTGGCATTTTATTCTGAATGAGATGGGAACCACCGGAGGCCTTTGAGCAGGGAAATGGCCTGATCTGGTGAGTCTTTAAAAGAAATCATGCTGGCCGCTGCGTGGAGACCCACAGCAGTGTGGTAAGGGCAGAAGCAAGGAGACCAGGTGGGAGGCCCCTGCAACAACCCAGGCAACAGGGCGTGCGAACTCATTTGACCACCAAATCCCAGGATTTCTGTTTTGAGATGCACATTTGGGAGATGCTGACCAGGTCCAATTCCCTCATTTTAGAAACTGGAACACTCAAATTACAAGAAGTTACGTGGCTTGGCCAAGAATATCCAATGTGTTAAAGGCAAAACGAGAACTTTGGTGCCACCGCCGCCGCCACCACCACCACCAATATATTGTGATTTGTAGCCCAAGAGCTCAAGACTCTCCTCAGAGCACTTTTGCAGCAGCTGAATATGAATCTGGAATTCAGAGCTAGAGAGATAGGTTTAGGAGTCACAATGTATCAGCAGTAGTTAAAACCACAAGGCTGGATGACAGTACCATGGGAGTGAGCAAAGGTGGAGAAGGGGATTCAAGGAGAAAACCCTGAGCATTTAATGTTTAGTGATTGGGAAGATGAGAGGAACCTGCAACAGAGACTAAAAGGAAGTGGTTACTGAGTGTCTCCAGAGAGAGTGGCATTCCAGAAACCAAGAAAAAACGTGTTTCAAGAAAGAGGGAGTGATCAGCCGTGTCCAATGCTCTGGCAGCTGAAGAAAGAGCAGGACTGAGAATTAACTGCTGAATTCAGCAACATAAAGGCCATTGGTGACCTTGAGAAGAGCTTTTTTTTTGGAGAATGCTGGGAGAAAATACTTGAGATTGAAACGGATTCAGGAGAAAATGCAAGGAGTTGAAGGCAGTGAAATAAAGATAATTTTTCCAAGTTCTGCCCCCCGCTGCCCGTGGCCGTTTGGGTCCACCCAGGCCTACTTCCTGCCCTTGCCCTTCCCCTTCCCCATTCCTCTTTCCTCCCCTGTCCCCCCAAACGTGCCATGCCCTTTAGACCCACTTTCCTTCAGGAAAAAGTAATGTAATAAGCTGATACTCACTAAGTGATAAATTCAATAAGAGTTTATTGATGTTTTCCTGCCTGCGGGACCACGCGTCTTTTAACAAAGAACTCTGATGGTCAAATAAATTTTTCCCCAGAGGAAACCACGGCAGCCATAGATTGGAGGAGGCAGGGGCCACCGAACCAGAGACACCATGCTGTCTCCCTGTCCATCGTGATCCAATGCCTGCTTTTGACCTGTACGGTTTGCAAATCTGAAATAAACTTGTGAAATAAGCTTTTATACTGAAGAACTCATGGGAACACTGAGGTCACTGCCTCAAGCGGTGCTACTCCGTGCCCCCCATCGGTGAGGGTGGTGAGACAGAGATGCCACAGAAGGGCTGGGGGAGGTCGGGGTAAACTAGGGGGAGTCGAACTGCTGAAGAAGAAAGGAAGAAGTGTTATAAAAGTGGGACGTTCAACACAGAGCCAGGCAGGCAGTGAAAGGGAGAAACAGGGTCACACAAGTAATAAGCAGTACGATATCCATTTTATTTTGCTTTATTTCTTTATCCATTATCCATTTTCATTTCAGTAGTAACTGAGCCTAGTTTCAATGGATTTCTGGCCCTGTGCTTTTTCTGTAATTATGCAAAAATATGTGATAGAATTAACTTTAAGTAGACTCCACAGTAAGCGAAGAGCATGGATTCAGGCAGGAGTGGGCTGTCAGAACCAGCCGCACAACCATAGTCAAGTCTCCGTGCTGCTCTGTGCCTCAGTTTCCCCACTTATAGAATGCAAACCAAATGATATTTAAGCTTCCTTTCTTCCTTGAGAACTAAAGATGCTAATTTGGGTTCAGATTTGCCTCTTGCTGCCAGTTACTGTTTCCTAACATGCTTCATTTTGACCCTACTAAATGTAGCCAAAGGGGAGAAATATTTTTTATTAAAAAAATCTAAATAATCAACAGAAGATATGCTTTTATTTTTATAACACAATCACTAGAGGAGCTATTTAATTTAATACAAATATATGTGGTACTGATTAAGAGAACTGATGTATTTACTAGCAATATTTTCAGACAAAATTTATAAGCACCAAGCTGAGTCCCCATCTTTTAAGGAGCATTTCTGTGCGCTCCAAGTAAGGACTTGATTTACAACTCTCATTCTTCTGCCTTAATAATGGGAAATTTTTCCATACGAAGCTTGGTCTGTCTTTAGCTTAATGTCCTAATTTCCCCTTGTCAAAATAGCTTTTTAGGGAGTCTCTATTGTTCTCAGTTAATTTTAACACTAAATTAAAAGTTTCATATGGTGGTGATTTTAGAACATTTTATTTCGTATGCCAAAAGGTGCCTCCTAAACTACTTCCAGTCATAATTGTTACCATTGTTACAATAAGGTTTTCATCTAGAGTCTCTTTTAGACCTCAAAGTGCTCTATAAAGACCACACTTTGAAATTTGGTTCTCTCAAAACATACCCCATACATTAGATAAGGGGTCACTGACCTCATCTTACAGGCTTAACAGTCAGGAGAGTACATAACTTCCCACTGGATTCAAAGGAAATAGTGGCATTTAAATCCTAAATCTAATAATCTAATGCTATTCCAGTGGCTTACCCTCTTTTTCGCCTTCTTTTTATTCCAAGTTTTCTAAAATCATCTGGGAAGTAATAGATCATATTTAATTGTTCGGGCTTTTATGCTGTGCTTTCAGAATCACTTCTGATTTGTGGTCTGGCTCTAGTTCAGTATTACCCAGCACTACGTTTATTTCATCGGCCCAGTATCAAAGCTTCCTCACTTTAGCCAGAAATTAAAATAATAGCTTTAAGTTTCTCCTCCCTGTCAAGGAACTAGTCAATAATGCAATTTGCCATATTTTTTAGATGATCCTGTATGCTCTCCATAAAAGCTGGTTATATAATCCTTGTATTTATTTAAGCACAGGCATGCTCGCCTTTTTCTGTACAGAGACAGGATCTTTTCTTCCCTAACAACTTAACTTTCTTTTAGCATTCCAGCCCCACGACGCCTGCAAAGGCTAACCTGCCGGATTGTACCTGGTCCTCTGAATAAAGCCTATGATACCTGATGTCACTTTTCCTTGCACCTCAAAATTGTATACAGCCAACTATCTAGTGAGGAAGGAGAGTGAAGATACCGGCAGTGGCCAAATGGTCTAACAGTTCTAAGATGATTAAAAACAAAACATTCCAAGTCCAAAAATTATCAGAAAAAAAAAAAAAAGAAAAAGCTCTTTTGTAGTGTAAATCATAGAGACATGACAAAGACCCTGTGAGTAACCTGAGCTCCTGCCCGGCACTAGCACTTTTTAAAGCCTGAATGTAACCTTGATTTGCGGTATCCGTGAGCAAGGCCGTGCGATCCAGCGCCCAGGAAGCTTGAGAGCCGGGTTCTTTGTGGCCTCGAGCAAATCCCCTCAACATCCCAGCTGCGGGAAACAGAGATAATTCCACAAACTCTTTACCTTCCACCTTGACTCACAGCTCTTGGATGTCCAGGGAATATGATGTGGATTAGAGATAGGTCCTATGAAAATGAGAAAGTAGTATCCTACAGATGACTACTATGTAGTGAGATGAATCCTCGCAGCACATTCCATGTTTCAGATTATGTCCTAGACTTTGGCACTTAACCTCCTCTTAAACTAATTGCTTGAATATCGAAGGGAAGAGTTCATGACTGTAGATTCATACCATTTTCCTTTTTTAAACCTATATTTGGCATTTAAAAATTTTTTACCTGCTGAAACTTCAGTCAAAACTGCACAATACATACACTCAAACAGTGCTCTGAGTTTTGTTTAACTTGTACACACTAATAATAGTCATCTTAGTTGAGAGAGTAAATGTACTTCAGTTTGTAAGTGGTAAGCTTCCAAATACCCTGTTTCAAAATACAGAGTCTTAGAAATAAAAAGTTAATTGATCAATGACAGAATACCAAACATTTTTTTGAAAGTCAATGGAGATTTGCACTATGAAGCATAATGTCTTTTCGTGGTGGAACATGCCAAGCTCATTCTAAAATCTATATGAAAATGCAAAAGGAATCAAAAAGAACCCAGAAAGTAACAGATGAATGCTGATATGTGGCAGAAGTGCACTGCTTTGTGCCAGGACAAGCAGCTATGCACAAGGATCCTTCCTCACAGTCACAAATAATCTCCAAGTAGAATCAAAAATGCAATGGGAAAGGCAAAGTTATAAAACATTTTTTAGCTAAAAAGATTTTAAAAAGAGAATACTGTCATAACTTCAGGATAAAGATTCCTTAAAACAAGACACAAAAGACACTAAGTATAAAAGACTGACAGACTTGCCATTAAAATTTAGAATTTCTGTTCATCAAAAACGCCATAAAGAGAATGAAAAGTAATCCACAGAGGATAAGGATAGACAACAAATACAACCAAATAATGATTAGTATCAAGAACACATCCTAAAAATCAATGAGAAAAAGACAGTTGACACACAACAGAAAGATAAAGACTTGAATGGGCACTTTTAAAAGGAAATCCACTGGCCAATAAACATCCATGCAAGGATGCTCAATGGCATACTAATTAGGGAAATGCAAAATAAAACCCAAATGAGTGACTACTACAAAAACACCCTATTGGCTGAAATTAAAATCTGGCGATACCGAGTGTTGGTGAACTGGAGCTCTCATACATGGTGGACACGGGGGGTGGGAATGTTAAATGTTAAAGATGGACCCCCCCTTATATTTCAACTCCTAGGTTAATATCCTACAGAAGTTTATGTGCACAAACATGATCACTGCAGCACTGCTTGTAGTAGCCCCAAAACTGAAAGTATCATAGAAGTGATTATCACAGAGGAATAAAATAGTATTAACGAAATGGCACACTAAACAGCAATGAAAATGAAAAAACCATCCTTACATGACATGAATTTTATAAGCAATGTTGAGTGAAAGACATCAGATACAACATACACTGATTCCATTTTTATGTCAAAAGTGAGCAAAATTAATCATATTGTCGCATACACAACTGGTAAAACAATTTTTTAAAGAGAAAGGAAGTATTACTATAAAGGCAGGGTAGTTGTTACCACTGTGGGGACAACTAGAGGGCAAGAGGGGACTCACAGGGAGATTCTGGAGCACTGACAGTAGCCTTTCTGCATTTGGTTTGTGATTACATAACTGTTTGCTTTATCCATCAAATTGCACATCTGTTTTATGTACTTTTCTGTAGGTTATATTTCATAAAATTTAAAAGAATGAGGGAGGACTTATACTACCAAATATCAATGCTAAGTAAAGCCATAATCATTAAAAAGTGTGGGGAAAACTAGGAGGTCTCAAAACAGGTCCAAGATACAAAAGACACACAGCAATACCCTATGAGAGCATTACAAAACAGAGGGAAAATGGTGGTTCATAATACCAAACCAATTGACCAACTATTGGCAAAAACTAAAATTAAATCTCACTTCATGCAATAACCCCAAATAAATTTTAGAGGGATCAAAAAATTTCCTTTTGAATTAAAGATAAGTATAAATGTGAAATTTTCCTAGAAGAAAATAAGGATAAATATGTATCCATCGCTGGGGTGGGAAAGGCATGCTCAAACACACCTGCAAAGGTGGGATCCTAAAGAAAACTTACACACTGGAACACCACGAACTAAATTAAGACAAATAACACACTAAAATAACATCAACATAACAAAGGATGGGCACCTTAATTCTTAACTTATAAACCAACACAAATCACAAACTCTCCAAAAGTAGGAACTGTATGAACACCCAATGCCCAAAAGAATTATGTAAGTGGTCAACACACATAAAAACACATTCAGCCTTCATTAAGTAATCAAAGAAACACAAATTTTAAAGGTAATCCTTTTCTGCAACTATTTAATTTGCAAATGTTTTAAACAGCAATTTTCAATTCTGGGAGTTTGATACTAGTGGGCATGTAAAAGGACACAGCCTTTGTGAAGAGTGATATAAATCAAGATTCTCGAAAACTAAACCTTTCATCTAGCAATTCCTCTTCTAGAAAAGGATCTTCTGGAAATAAGTCATTGTTGTAGATATGATTATATTTTAAGATGTTGATTGCATTATCATTTACTGTTACGTTATAAGTAACAAATTGTTAAACAGGAAGTTGATTTTAAAAGTTACAGTACACTAATAAAATGGGATATTCTGCAGTTGTCTAAAATGCCAAATATTTAATATGGGAAAACACCTACAATATATAGAGTAGACTATGAGTTAATGAATAATATGACTGCGCTATTGAAAATATAAATGCAAATGAAAATATAAACATAAATGTATAGAATGACTGCACTGTTGAAAATACAAATGTATGTATGCATAGAAGAAAGTATGTAAAAGGACATATACCCAAATGTTCATGGAGGTAGAAGCTCTCTCTGGATAGAATTACAGGAACTGAATGTATATCATATGAACCCCTCCCTGTTATCCAACTCTCCAGAAAAAACATGTATAATTTCATTCTGCAATTTTATGTCATGATTTCACTTTCTAATAGTTTTATGTTGTGAAATCATTCTCCACTAGTTTTAAAAACTAGAAATAATGAAACTGTTAGCCCAGGGTAGTTTTACGTTTGCTTTCCTGGAGGCAAGGAGGACGGAGGGCAGGAGGCACAGCTGCGGGTGCACGGTGTAGAAAGGAGCCCGTCCTCTCGCATGTACGTCTGACCTACATGTATTTCCATCAAATTACAAATATGGAAACTCTCTTTGGAAGTTAAATTTAATTAAGCACCAGTAAAACATCACCTTTAACATTTTGAAGTTCCTCTAATTAATATTTTATTCTCGCTTTCAACACTGCTTAAAGGCTCCAACATATTAAAGAAATCTTCGATAATGTGTTAATTTCTCTGGAGACAATCATAGAATCCATTCAGGTTACATAAACACACATATATAGATTGAGGTTTTTGCAGCCCATGTATGTATGCTTTTGGGGGGAGAAAACAATTTATTGACAATAATTTAATTGCAGCTTTAAAAACAAAAACAAAAACTGGTTTTCTTACCAAACTGAACCTATCATCTGTTGAGAGCAATGAACTCAAGTCAGGCTGGGCATAAGAACAGCTACTCCCTTAACCATCATCAGTCATCTTAGACCTTCTTACATTTCATATTCGTCTGAACTCTCGTCATTCAGAAAGACCATCCACCCTCCAGAATCAACTGTAAGTACGTAATTATTACACAATTTTCTATTGAGCAGGTCGGCACCCCTAATCCCCACACTGTACTCTTATTTGTAATCAGAAGAAAGATAACATTCTTCCCAGGGAAGACAGAGAAGGTAACATTTAAGCATTTTTCTGAGTGTCTTCCTAGGCATTCCACATCCAATTCCTCAATAACGCCAAGCAAACAGCCATAAAATTCTTTACACTGCTCCCTTCATTACTCAAAAAAAGAGAGAACTATATCTTCCTAATTCATTTTAGGTGATGACTGGGACAACTAAATATTTCACTAAAAGGTAAGATATTTAATAGAGGTAAGAAAGAGGGAAAAAAAGTTAGCTGCTTTCATCTGGCTTACAGAAAAAAATGTGCTCTACTATATACTAAAATATCAGACAACACAACATACTGCAAAACTTTAATACAACGTGTTTAAACACAATATTCAAATATTAAACTTTTCAACCACATGATAGTTATCTTCTGAAAGACAAACTGGGCTATTTTTATAGCTACCTTTGTGTAACTTTATAAAATTCTTTCCCTCAATAATGTCTGACACTGATCTTGATACTTGTTAGAAAGTCGGATGTAAGATAATGACATCTCAGCAGGCAGAGAGTTAGAAGAGTATCCCAATGTCCATCTTTAGAATTCATCATCAGAGGACTGATTGTCATCTTCATCTCTTACTTCTCGGTATCTCCTCGAAGTCTCCCCTTCTGGATTATAGCTCTGCATTTTAATATTCAGTCTTTCGGCTAATTTTTGTGCTGCGAGCTTGGCTTGCATCTCCTTTAAAATAAAACGTAAAGCAAAAAGTTACACACATCTTTTCCCTACAATTTTTCACTGCGAAGTCATTTAAACAGAATCAGGAATAAAGAGGAATGCCACTCCACTTAGTGCTCTACAGCCATCTAACGAGCCTGACAGCTATGTCTACCAGAGAAACGACAGGGCTACACTGAGAGCTGCCAGCCTGCTGTTGTAGTTACAGACGTCCATTGATAAACCAGGCATGGAAATGTCCCACCTCTACATGACAACTTGAGTAATCAGCTTATACCCACAACAGTTATAAACATGGATATATTTGTAAGTGTGTGGGCACACGCACTTACAAACTCACAGAACAACCTGAGCTATCAAATGTCAAAAATTACTCAGGCCGTGCTGGTTCTCCGGTTGGCATGCATCTTTCCTAGACCAGATCGCAGCGCCCAAGCTTATGAGTTACATGTCAATGCCACAATGGAAATCCAACAATTAATACTAAAGAGCTGACTATCCTTCTTCAAATGAAGTCCCTTGGAAACTACTATGCAGCAAAAAGTCCAAGTAAATTCCAGACACTGGCAATGTGCTTGTATACACCCAAGGACATCACTACCAACTGAAGGCAGGTGGCAATGCTCATTTCTCGTTCAGCTCGTCACGTTTCTCGTGCTTTCTCCCATGCCACTTGAACTTCCTTCGGTCCATCCCCTCAGGTATGACTACTACAGAAAGGTAAAATTAAAGTGGGAGCTACTACTACTACTCTGCCAAAGAAGTCAACTTCAAACAAAGGGTGTTTGTTATTCAACCTAAAAATGTCTCAGGATAGGCAAGTAAGACCATATAGACCATTTTAAAAACAACTCATCAATGCTACAGTTGTAAGTAGGCAATAATTTTAATGCACTGACAGGGGGAAAAATGGCTTTAAAAAAAGTGCCTTGAAAATGTTAACCCATGCCAAGTGAGCAAGTCTGAAACGCCGAAGCAGAAGGACAGCCTGGTTTTGTAGAAACTGGTGTCCACCACCTGACTAAGACCTAACTAAGCAATGTTAGGGGTCAGGCTGCTGTTCTCCTGGAGGCTCAAATTCTACTGAGTACACTGAACTCTTTCTTTACTTACTATGGTTCTCACACTTGTTTCCCCCATCTCATTATTTTGCACACCAATTGTCAACATACATGTTTAAAGTTCTATGCGGAACACACAGACCTTTGAAGATAGGCCTGTACAGACCTGACTAAGTCACTACACAGGAGACTCTTCTAGCTTCACAGGGGTCTGCAGATTAGGCTTTTAAGCTTAGTGTTCAACTGTCTGTCGGCAACTCAACACTGGCCCCGCCCCGCCCCCATTTACGCTCTCCCGGGTATCGCAGGAGACGGAAGCCAGAAAGCACATTCTCCTGATTCTCCTCGTAGGGCTCAGTTAGATTCCACCACTGAGCAGCTCTCGCACGGGTTATGTAAGGTAGAAGACACGAGAAGTGACACTACTGCCACCCCAGCAGCACGGGCTTTCAGAGATGTGAAATTTTACAGTCGTCTCCTCCCATTTCTTGGCAAATATCAGCTTGACCTGGTAGGTAGCTGTGATCACCTCCAGCTGCTTCCTGCAGTTCTAGCAACTTCAGGACTCTGAAAACTCAAGGCACACATCTGAGCGCTCACGGCATTAACTGACCGTTCTCCTAGCACCTAATCCCTCCGCTAAATCCTGTCCTCCCTGAACTACCTGAAGTAAATTGACTTATGAAAGCAGCATCCAACATACAGGCAGGAAACAATACTCTTAAATACCTCATAACTCTTCTTCTGCTGTTGCTGAAGTGCCAAAGATTCTTCTATGGAGAGCAGCTGTGTAGGCATATGGTGAAGTGGTAGAAGCCGAGCTGCTGTGATGTCATCAAGATGCTGCTTATCCCTGCGCCGCCTTTCCTCTGAGGAAATAGGAGACCCGCTTCTTTGCTGGTGACTAGATGGATCATTCTGTTTTGAAGGTAACCTGAAGGAGGGAAAACACATGCCATCTTTCTAAGGACATACATTTGCAACACTCACACACACAGAAGTGGCCTTCAACCGCGGCTCTTTGCCCTCGCCGTCGCTCTTCAAACCTTATACTTGAACTGAAGCTACCTTTTCTTTTTTTTTTCATCCAAAAAACATTTGCAAAAGGGCTTACTCTCCAGTAGAGGGAAATAAAATTGTCAACCGTTTCAGCGCAACCTAATGGGGGGCAAAAACAGGTTTCCAGTTATGGGTATGCTAAACAGTTTATTCTTGTAGTGTTATTGCATTATTTTCCATACAAAAACTGGAAACCTACTTTTCCCTCGCCCTGTACAATACCGCAGGCACCGTGATTCACATCTACGCACTGTACACAGAAACATACAGAAGGAGATGGCCAGCTCTAACAGGAGGCGGGAGTTGTCAGAAAAGCATCTCAACGGTGAAATCTCAAGCCCTGGAATGAGTGCTCCCCGCGTAAACGAGGGGAGGTACACGGCTGCGGCCCACAGGGGGCGCAAGAGCAGGGAGCGCAAAAACGGCAGCCCGGCAAGCCTGGGAGGTAGGCTGGGTCCGGGCCACAGTGAAGAGTTCTAGTCTGCGTAGCAGGTTCTAGGCTGCATTTGATAAATTTTGCTCTGGCAGCAGTGGAGAGGATGAACCGGTAAGGAATGAAGACTTGAGGCTCAACAGAGCATAGTTACAGCCCAAGAGAGGGATGACAGACCTCCCTTAGGGAACAGGATGAAGATAAGCATGATCAGCAATGAAGGTCCAGGAGATGTATTTTATAGGTCTTCGTGGCTAGAAGATAGAGATGAGGAAAAAGGCAGGCACCTTGGGGGAAAAAAACAAGGAGGTGACACTAATAACTTAGGGAATACGGGAGAAAAGCAGTTTGGGAAGAAATGAGTTCCACTTTGTATGTAATAAACCCGAGGTGCCTCAGACACTCTCACAGAGTCACATTTCATAGGTAACTGGCAGGGTGAGTCTCAAGCTCTAGAAAGGCCTCAGCTAGAGGTAGATGAGGGACAGCCTCCAGCATCCAACTGGAACAGGTAGGAGGCCAAGGGAAGAGCAGTACAGAAGCCAAAGGACACCGCCTTGTCCCCCTCTCCAACCTCCAAGCCGCTGCTTATGGCCTGCGGACTGTCAAGGCCCCGCCTTTCCTGATCTGCTCTAACTACGCGGGGGCGCTGTCTCTTCAGCGCCCTTAACCCTTGGTAGCCCTCACTGCTGTTCCTGCCCCCCAGTCCCCGCCCAGCTATAGGAACACAATACAAAACTAGCATCAGGGTGTTCTGTTCTATTTACTGACTATAAATAATGCTTGCGTGTTTCTGTCTTCCTAGTGGTGAGGAAAGATGCCTCTTTGCACACAAGATGAAATTTAATCAAAGATTGGTTTTATTCCTAAATACGAATTAATGTAACATAATTCTGGTTTTCTGGACGAAAGAAAATGTTTTGCGGTTAAATTGGGGTAGGGTTAAACTTTAAAGTTTCTTTATAATGAAAAAAAATTGGCTTTAGGTATTTTTAACTAGAGTTCTTCAAAGTTTTTCAAAGAAAGTCAGTGTGGTTCCACTGTATCTGACAGAGTAACATCCTTGTAAATCTAGGCTGGTACCAGCTGCTACTGCCTGATTTGAATGTTACACCTCCAGGCTAACCTTCTTTTCTCCTCAAAGAGCTTCTCTTTCTCCGAAGATCTCAGAAACTATAAAAAGGAACTCAGAAGCTGAGTTGGTTTGCTCCCTCCTGCCTCAAATCTGTTTCAGTTCTTTTAACCTTTTTCAGCTTCTTTCCCTCTGAAGTTGTTACACGGCTTAATCTTCCTCCGAGTGTGTTAAGTCTTGGGTCCTCATCTAGATCCTAAACTAACTGATGAGAATCTTTACTTCTGTGTCACCACCGCACCTGCTGCTTACACCCAGGGGTACACGAATGTTTTGCTCTGACAAGGTCTATCAGCTCCTGCAACTGCTCTTTCCTTAGCTGACAGTCGAATCAAAGGGGGGAGCTGTACACCAGAAAATGGCTCTGAAAAAAAAAAGTCACAATAAATTCTCTAACTCTGTTTACTGTGAAACACTGGATAAGTATCCTGAAATTTAATACTCCATCTGCTATTTAAAACCTTTTGAATGACTTGGCTAAAATACTGAAGTATTTTTTGACATGACTCCTCCACTCCAGCCAGGCTGGTCTCACTGTTTCACAACATGCTCACTCCCAACTACAAGTAACTCTCACACAAAGTCCACTGCACTTCGAGCATTCTCCCAATTCTTTGAGTTTAACAAATACCATGTTCCTGTGACAGGTCTGTTTCCAATGGTACTTACGCATTGGGTTTAAATTTACGTGCTAGGGGCACTGGGTTTTTGGCTCGCATGTCTAGCACTTCCATGTAATGAGGCTTCTTCTGTGTCCCAGTGCACAGGCCTGGCAAGTTCTCAGTCCTCGTGTTTTCTTCTGAGTGGTATTCACCTGGGTCTGCAATGGTGATCCTTTGCAGCCTATCAATACACAGGTCGTCAGAGCTGCTGGAATTATCTTCTGCTTGACCTGACGCACGATGCTGAGGGAGACACTCACTAGCTTCGGATGAGGAGGGCGCACCGGCTCTGCTGCTGGAACCTGGGCACTTGTTCACTGAGTGTGCAACCTCGGGAGCTTCTTCATCGCCTTCGTGAGTAGAATGTACAAGTCCCTGTTGTTGTGAGGTTGTTTCAGGTGACGTGATGTTATCTATAGAAGAACAGCCAGGAACCAGTGATGAAGAATCAAGTATCTGGTCAGAATGCTGGGCCTTATCTATGTCCACATCAACTGCAATTGCTTTTTGCCTTGGCTTACAGTCTAAACTAACAGGAAGAAACAGGTCACTTTTTCCTCTAACTTCTTCACGTTCTGCAATGGCAGCTTTCAGTTTGGCAACAGAGTCTAAGATCTTTTTACCGTTGTCGGGCAATCTGCAAATGAATTTTCTGTCAAATGGAAAAGAACATGTGTATATTAGAGTCATGTTTTTAAACCTAAGATATAAAGAAAAAGCATTACCTTCCAAGGGAGAAAAATCAATCTTTAAGTTAAAAAAAATCTTTCAACTGCCCTGAAGCAGAAATGTAATTATCCAAATATGCCCCCAAACAAGGGGATCCAGGGATAATAGGGAATATGTTTCATTTGTCTCATTTAATTAGGATTTCGGTAAAAGTATTTTAAGCATACACTTACATAAGACATTCTACACGTCAACAGTTTTTAAAAGTATGATCTCCAGGACCTTTCTGAGGAGGGGAGGTGGATGGTTCTGCAAGGCCAAAGTATTTTCATAATAACACTAAGACACTATTTGCCATTTTCACTCTCATTTTCTCACTTGGGTACAGTGGAGTTTTCCAGAAACCACAAGATCTGTGACTATCATTGCTCTGCTGGCTAATACAATGTATGAACTGTGTGTTCTTGTACTTTAAAGATTTCTCACTTGTAATTCCTAAGACACTGACAAATAGCAATAGATATAACACATAAAACAAGAGCTCCTGGGGATACTCAGTCTTAAAAGTAGAAAGGGGTCCCAAGACCAAAAAGTTAATTTGCTCCTACAGATTAAAAACCTATTCTCACAAAGTTAAAATACTTGTGTCAACTAAGAAGCCCCCAAGTGATCATCTGCCCCATTTGCTGAGTGACAACGTTCCTTTTCTGATTCCCCTTGTGTTAGCCATACAATAAATGAGAGGGAAGGTTATACCTCAGGCCCCCTATTCTTTCTTGGACACTAAAATCACTCCCACAATTTCCACTATTAACAGCCCCTCTGGCTGAGATCCCTATATTTTCCTAGCATTCTCACGTCTCTCTCGAGCCTCACGTCCACTTCTCCAACTTTAATTAGATATGATGAACTCTCCCGTCAACTCAGCAGGCCCTAACTAAAATCAACCTCGGGTCTATTCCCCTCCCCCAAAACCTCACCCATCTCTACCTATTCAAAGTATTCCAAGCTGATGTAATTTCCCCAACCCCACAACTACTTTTCTAGTTCACTTTCTTACAACCTCTTTGCTGGGAAACTCTCCGAAAATATCTATCCTCTACTCTCTTCTGCCTCTTATTCCTTCGAAGTGCCCTGCACCACGCTAACTTAGGCTTCCTTTAAAAATCACGGTCATTACGCCGCGCCTCTGCTAAAATTCATTAAGTGTGCCAACTGAATGAGAGTCAAACTTTCTCTAATAAACCTCTCTATATCCCACTCTTTCCAATTCCAACGGTTCCTGTAAAAACAGGATGGAGATGAAACTGACAAGTTGTTTGGGGCAGGATTTAGGGAGCCGCCGAGAAGCTAAGGAAGCGCTGACTCGCTAAGCCGCGGCTCCGCACGCGAGCCACCCGCACGGGCGGCAGCACCGGGCCAGGACGCGGCCCGCGCTGCGGCTGTAGGCCGTCGGCAGTCGCCCGCGGGGCTGGGGTGCCGCTGGCTCCGGCAAGGTCACCTTCCAGGGAAGGGACTGGCGCTGGGGAAGGGAGGGCCGCGTCGCAGGGAACCCGAGCCGAAGGAGCCTGGCGCTGACTCGGTGGCACTGAAGCTTACACGTTGCGCAAAAGTCTCTCCTGGCGCTTCAACATCTCCTGCAGCTCCGCCAAACTCCGCTGCCCCAAGTCCTCGGGAGCTTGGGGCTCGAAGCCGCGGGGCGGCAAGGACATTCTGCGGGGGCTGAGGCTGGGGGCGCGGCGGGCACTCGGCTTCCTCGGCAGCCCCCGTGCCTAGCACCGGATCCGTGGCCGGCGGAGACTCCGGTGCACGAGAGGGAGTCGCCATTTTCCCGGAAGGACTGGTCTTTCGAGAGCCGAATCGAACTTTATTGAAACGCCGGAAACAAAACACAGACAGGGAGAAGGGGCGCCTGGAGGAGCGGACAGGGGCGGAAGTTACGGAGGTTGGCGTCGCGCCCCGGCTAGGCGCGCGCTCGCCCGGTTTGGCATTTCTCGGTGCCTGAGCACTCCATCTGTCGAGTCAAAAAGGTTTTACCGAGTGCCACTGTGAACCCCAGCAATAGCCACAGGCCCTGCCATTGTGGAGTTTACACGCGCGATGGAGGGGGCAGGCAGACAATCAAGTAATAATAAAACCATATAATAAAAAGATTGGTGTGGGCACCGGGGAAGGTACCAGAGAAGTGAAATGTTAAGTCAAAACCTGAGTGATCAGTGAGCCATTGGTGAGATTGGGAGACCCTGGTCTGCGGTGTGGCGCCCCCTTACCCATGTGGAGTCTTGAACTGTTAAAAGTTGGAAGGATCCTTAGCGATCAGCTTTTCTTAATAGGACTCTGTAGCACTTGGAGCCAGACTTTTATTCATTTTGCTGCATTGCCTCCGGCATTATAAGACATTAGGCATCTGGCTTGAGAAACTCGCTTTTAACGATTTCAGATTTTGCCTATAGGAAAACAGAGGGTCAAAAAACAAAGTAAATATTCCCAGCACACAAAACTAGTGACAGTACCAGCTTTCAAACTCAAATGCCCAGCTGCTCTTTCTACAACTCTAATTTTAAAATCTCCTTCACTTTATGCCTATTTCCAAATGTTTAAAATTATTGAAAGTTTTTTTAAGGCTGTTGAGAAGAGGAAGACAGCATAATAAGCATCACACCCAGCTCTTATCTTCTCTTTATAGTTCATCTCCCAGAGCTGAAAGAAAGAGTTGGAAGCATTCAAGAGTCACACAAATATCAATTGGGAAGTTTCAATACCCCCATAATGTCCAACACTGCCTCCCCATTCTTTGATATGGAAAATTTAAGTTTTCTCTATCCTATGTAAGATGCTACAATAAACACAGCAATTCCCTCCTAATCAGACAGAAGTTCTAGATAAAATCTAAAGCTACTCCAGCGAGTATAGTTGAAGCTATTTCTGTGTCCTCCCAAACTAGTCCATTCTGATCAGATTAACTGATGTACCAAAATTCTCAGTATAAACTCCGATTTCAAGGACTTCAATAGTCTGCTCTAGCCCTTGATTTAGGTAGCTGTCCCTTGGCAAGTTACCCCAAAACCTCCCTCTTCTTGTTCCGGGGCCTCAGCTGAAGACCTTTATTTCCCCCACAGCAGTGAACCCCTTCTTCTGATCCTGGACCACAGGTGTCTGCAAGGCAAGGATACCTTTTTGTCAAGCCTCAAAATTTTGCCCCCAGATGTTTTCCTCTTATGGAAGGCTACCCGCTTCTCCCCAGTGCATTATAAAGTCTTCCTCCTCCCTAGACTACTCCAATCCAAACTGCTCCCTTTTGAGCATAACTACAATGCTTAGTTGAGTTGGAACCTCATTACAAAAAACATGCTTCTCCAATTGTGTTATGCATGGTGATTTCTTTACCCTTTCTAATAAAACTGTGAAGCCAGGGAACTCTGTAAGGAGGCTATGTTGGTACTTTCTCACTCCCCTAACACATATTGACTAAATCTCCCTCTCATAATTTTTCTTTCTGCCTTTCCCTCATATTCTTCTTCCTTTTAACGAAATGTCCCATTTGTATACGCAAATCTTAAGCTTTTTTATCTATTAACCATAAGGACTATGAAGGTATTTTCTGTGGTATGGGATAGAATCTTTTACACAACCTGGCTCAGGACTTCAAGATGTCATAATAAATATCGGAGTTTGTAACAACACCTGCACACAAACTTTCTAGTTCTAGGCTTTGGATATGTAATGATGAATGAGACAAGTTTCCTGCCACACTCAAACTTACATTCTATCAGATAGTATAAGTGCCACATAGAAATTTAATCAGGTGATATGATAAGGAGTGACTGAGAGGCTACCTTGATTGATTGGGTGATTGAGGTTGGTTTTTCTGAGGAGGTTATTTATAAGCTGAGATCTGAATGACAAGACGCAATTAGCCATGGGAAAAATCTGACATAAAAGCATCCCAAGTAGACAGAAGAGCAACTGTAAGGCTCTACAAGGTAAAGAGCACAGCATGTCCAAATAACAAACAAAAAGACAGGGTCAGATCTTTCAGGCCTTTGTAGGCCGGGATATGGAGATTAAATTTTAGTCCAAGAGAAATGGGAAGCCATCTGTCATTGACAGTATCTAGGGAAACCCCCACCAGTCCTGCCCTAGTGTAATCCCCTCCCATTTAATATGGGCTGGACTTTCTGTCTTGCTTCTGACAAATAACATAAGGCTAAAGTGATACAAATGGTAAAAGTGGTGAAGTGTCACTTCAAGATTAGATTATAAAAGATTTGAACAGACATTTCACCAAAGGAGATTCACAGATGAAAACGAAGTACACGAAAAATGATCAATGTCGTTAGCCACTAGGAAAATGCAAATTAACAACACAGTGAGATGCTACAATACAACTATCAGAAGGCCTAAAATTAGAAAGACTGACCATACCAAATGTTGGAAAGGATGTAGAGCAACTGGAAGTCATATACACTACTAATGTGAATGTAAAATAGTACAGCCACTTTTGAAAATACTTTGGTAGTTTCTTAAAACCTGCCCTATGACCCAGCCCTCCTTGGCTAGGTTTTTACCCACGAGAAATGAAACTATGTCCATACAAAGACTTGTTCATAGGTGTTGATAGCAGCTTTATTTGTAATAGCCCCAAACTGGAAACAGCCCTGAGTGGTGTGGCTCAGTTGTTTGGGTGTTGTTCCACAAAGTGAAAGGTCACCGGTTCAACTCCCGGTCAAGACACATGCCTGGGTTGCAGATCCAGTCCCTGCTCGGGGCCTGTGTAGGAGGCAACCAATTGATATTTCTCTCTCATACTGATGTTTCTCACCCTCTCTTTCTCCATCCCTTCCCCCCTCTCTACAAATAAAAAAAAAATGAAATCTTATTTTAAAAAACTAGAAACAACTCAATGTCCATCATTAGGCGAAAGATAAACAAATTGTGGTATGTCCATATAATTGATACTATCATATATGCAACAGCTTTACTTAATCTCAATTATACTCAGTGAAAGAAGCCAGAAAAAAAAGGGCACATACTGTACAATACCATTTATAAAAAATTCTATAGTGACAGAAAGCAGATCAGTGATTGCCTAATGATGTGGGGTGGCAAAGAGAGGCCGGGGGGAAGGATTACAAAGGAGCAGGAGAAAACTTTTGGGGGGTGATGGACATGTTCATTATTTTGATAGTTGATAAGATACAACTTATCGCATTGTACGCTTAAAATATGGTCAGTGTACAGCATGTCGGTCATACCCCCAATAGAGCTGTTAAAGGTGCCCCTCTGACTTCCACCCCCTGCTTTTTCCAGAGGTTAGCTTCCCGAAAGACTGATCTACTCTCTGACTGCACGTTGTCACCTCTCACACCAGCACCAAGAACCCTGTCCTGGTTGCCAGCCCCAAGTTGCAACTTTAAGTTTTTCTCCTCCTTGCTGCATCTGACCCTGTTCACCACTTTCTCCTTAAAACTCTCTCCTACCATTAATCTCCACGTTACCAGTCTCTCCAGGATTCCCAACTCCGGAGTTTTTGTTCTGCGCCTGGAACGAGAGAGTCAGGGTAAGGACCTGACCACCCGGATGCCCCAAAGGCTTCTCAGGTTCAACTTGTCTAAAACTGAACTTATATTTTCTTCCCCCAACCCATTCTTCCTTTCTAAAATTCCTGTTGTTTCATGGCAATACCGTTCACCTAGTTGCCTAACCAGAAAGTGGGTATTCAAACCCGACCATTCTTTTTCCCTCCACCCAACTAACCATGAAATCCTACGGCCTAAGTTCCCTTTTCTCTGTACACTCTCCCTCTTGCCGCCCTGTCAGCACCTCCGCATACACCCGCTGCTGCCTCCACTGTCTCCATCCAAGCCCTTGAGTGAACTACTATAGTAGCTCTTAAAACGTCTCCCTGTCTGTAACCTAAGCCGCCCTTTTCCTCTGCTGCCAAGTAGGTGTTTTCCTTAAATCTAATTTTGCTTCCCTTGCCTTGGAATACCGATGTGGAAAACACCAGTATCAATGTAGAAAAGACTGAAAGTGTTCAACTCCATGCCTGCTGGGCCTCCCAGCACACAGAGATGGTCTCGTGACCACTTGGGATTACCGGAGGTTGGGGGGAGGGGGGAGTACTGTAGGGGCCGGGCACAGCAAGCCCCAACTCCCTGCCTAGAGCTGGCCATAGTGGCAGTGGTGCACGGTCACCATGGCAGTGGCGTGTGAGGCAAGTGTAAATAAAATATTTAGCCAAACTTCAGCAGTAGAATGATGGTTAGTGGGAGGCTGGTCCCAAAAGAGAATTTGAAGGAGTGGATGGCCAGATATTGAAACCAGGCAAGGCCATTGGAAACAATGATCACTAACAAAGGAGGGTGTGAGGGTTAATTTTATGTGTCAACTTGCCTAGGTCACAGTGCCCAGATAGTGGGTCAAACTTTATTTTAGATGGTTCTGTGAAGGTTATTTTTTGGCTGAGATTAACATTCAAATCAGTGGACTTTGAGTACAGCAGATTGCCCTCAGTAATGTGGGTGGGCCTCATCCAGTCAGTTAAGCCTTTGCTAATACAAAGGCTGACTTCCCCTGAGCTAGAAGGAATTCTGCCAGCGGACACCCTTCAGACTTGAACTGCCACAGGGATTCTCCCCTGGATCTCCAGCCTTCTGGCCTATCGTGCAGTGATAATCACATGAACCAATTCCTTAAAATAAGAGATTCGTTTTACAGAATGCAATAGCATTGATCTGTTAGGAAAATCAAGGCTAGAGTGATGCCTGGACTTCAGGGTGAGAATGCTGACCGAGGAGAGGGAGGGCTGGCTTTCCATCTGCCCCTGCTATGCTCTGGGCACATGGAGAGGGGTTGGGAACCAAGGGTCATAAACAAATTCAAAGAAAATTCTATTATCTTTCATGGGTTTTTTTTTTTTTTAAGCATCCATTTGGGAATGGAACATACTGAATTTTCAAACAACCCATAGCAGCCATAGCTAATAAAAAATTAATAAAGAATGGTAAATCTAAGACTTCATTGAACAATAAGAGCTGACATCTGCATGCCATTTACCAAACCTCCTCTTCATTCACTCCCCAAACTGTTTTCCCAGATAGACAGAGCGCTGGGGACCACAGCCATGGAACAGAGGGAGAGACAAGTGCTAGCACCTCCCGACCCCTCCATCTCTGGGCCAGTCTTGCCCTGCTGCCTCGTCTGTCTGTCCCCCACTGCAGAACCTCACAAATAACTGGCAGGAGCCCTGGCCAGTTAAGGAAGAAAAAGTAAGGGAAGTAACAGAGAGTATGAGAAAAACACAGTGAAAAAGGAAAAAGAAAGAAACTGGCAAAGAGGGAGGCAAAAAAGTAGAAGGGGCAGAAAGAGAGATAACATTTCTCTGCCCAGAAATCAGAAACAGAAAGCTTCACAGGAAGCTTTGTGCTGAGGAATTCACAGATAAATTCATTTCCCTTCCAGCTCTAAAATTCGAAACTTCTACAAAATGGCACATGTCCCCTCTTTGTATTTCACGGTGATCCCACTGCAGCGAAAGGTTTTCCTCAGCTACCCACGGGTTTAGGCTGTAAAGAGCATGTACTCCACACTAAAAGTAAATCCTTGCATTAGTTATCCAAACTGTTTGAAATGAGGGACCAAATTTTCAGCTCATATCTTCCTCTTTATCAGCAAATAGTAATTTAAAGCCATTTACCGGAGCTGTGGTTCCCAGTTGACAGACTGTGGCCTATTAAAATTAATCCTGACAGAAGATCCTTGCTGCATTCTCCGAGCACATTCAGGCTGCGGGTTTGTGAACAGGATGAACAGACGGCCCATCCCCGAGGGCTGGAGGGAGGAAGCGCGTTAAAATAGGCGCCTGCATCTTTGTTTGCTCAGCTGCTTGGAAAAACGAAGACTGAGGGAAATGGGATTAATCAGGAGGGCAGTTGCCCATGGAAAAAACATAGGAAGACTCTGATGAGAAAATCCCAGCCAAATAAGGTTCAAGTTGAAGGGGAAGGATTTTTTTTTTTTCCTCCTCAGACTTTCCTGTGGTTGAGTGTTGTTTGGTGTCAAATCTCCCGTTTCAGGCCACCACAGTGTGTTATGATCTTTTTGATAGTGTGGGAAGGGATCATTTAGGGAAAAAAAATTATTAAATGTCTGATTCTCAAAAATTACATGTGACTGTATTTTGAATAAGATAGGTGACTAATTATGATTGAATAACATCTTTCTGTGATTTTGCAGATGAATAAACTCACAAACCAGAAAAAAAAAGTCCTTGTAAGATCACACGCACTGATCTTTGGTACAGACTGTATAGACATTGTAGCTGAGGCTTCTCCTCTCAGTTTAGGAGACAGAATGTTAAGCAACATTTAAAATATCTTTCCCTCCCCTTGACTGACTTCATTTTCCTTTGACATATTAGCTGAAATTCCACCAATAAGATTATTTGGTTAACAAGGATCTTCCTTTGAGACCACAGATCCTTCCAGAAGGATTGTGGACTATCAGTCATTTACACATAAGTGTGAATTTGTTCCAAGTGGCTTTCTCACAAAAGCCTAGCTGAGGTGATGACTTACACTAAAAGAGTGGAATTTGATAGGTGGGAAAGGGAGAAAAATGGAATTAATTTCGAGCAACCGGAAAGGAAGCCTAGACCTGAGAGAGTATTACAGCAGCGAGTTTAGGATAGCAGGAAGACCCCAGAGGGCCTCCTCTCCAGGATTTGGAGAATGTGTAGGGCAAGCGGAAAAGGGCGGATGTCAAAACCAAACTTTACTTAGACTTGGTTCCAATTCTATGCTAGAAAGTAGAGCCTCCTATATGTGAATGGGCCTCACCTAAGATTTTCATAAGACATCCAGTATATAAGTCTGGTTATTGGAATTATCTCATTAGTAAAAAAGTCCCGATAAATATGTTCATACTAGTTTTGTGTTTGAGGAAAGACGGTTTCACATACATTTATCAGAAAACAGAAGAGGAGAGAAAAAGACACTGAAGGGTGAGATTTCATAATTTCCTTACGAGTTTCACCAGGGAGGGAGGTGGGAACTGTGCCTTTAGTGGAGGGAAAGAAGAACCAGGTCTCTCCAACAAGTCAGCACACCAGATGTCTCGCCCTTTGGGGTATCACGTACCTCAGAGGCCGTGAAATAAAGGAACTGGTCAGCAGCAGCAGCAGGATGAAGTTAGAGAAAAGTGACTACTCGTCTCCTCTCACTACACCTGGCCAGAATCAAATGTCTGGTTGCTTTTAATTTTCTGTCTTGCATTTAAAAAAAAAACAAAAAACCACAGCTCTGAAAAGTTACAGCTAGGGAAACTAGAAGGGGAGGAACAAGGGATGCCCCTGGAATATATAGTGAAGGGGAATTATTCAGGGGGAAAAAAAGGCCTTGATTTTCTTCCCCCAAAATTGGAGGAGAGAACGGTCAGGCATAATATAAAGGACAATAAAGGTGATCCAGATCAGAAAATGAGGGGCGGCAGAGAAATTTGTCAGTCCCCAACCATGTTTTTTGGGGGAACAGAGTTTGCATACCACTAACTTTGTGGCCTATTAACTTCTCTGGGCCTCAGTTTCCTCCTGTTTAAAATGAGGGTATTGAACCAGACAGATTCCAAGATGCCTTTCAACACTTAAATTATATGATTCTAGGATGATTAATGTTATAATACATTCTTTGGCAACATCTGCATCTATTTAAGCTCATAAATGTTGAGAAGAAATATTTGGTATGCAGTAAACCAGGAAGCAGGTAGCTCCCTTTAAATAAATACTCATCCAACATTGATGAATTTTCAGGTTTTATCAGCCTTTGCTGGACTCCCACAGTTGCCCACATCTTATGAGACTGGATAATGTTTTCCATCACCTAGAATTCTTGGGCTTAATTTAATTTTTATATCTAATGGATGACAGCTCTGAGTAATTTAAGATTGTTTATAAGGTTCTTAAAAAACTGAAGTTGTCAAAATAGCAGATGACAAGCAAACTGTAATTAATGATGTGGGAGGAACATCGTTTCAAGTAGAAATAGGAGAAAAAGGTAGTTTGAAGGAATGTTTTTTTTAATAATGCACAGAAAAAAAATTTTATAATATAAATAAAAGATTGCAACTTATGGATCTTTACCTATATCCTAATCTATCAAATGTGGATTTATTTTTCCACTCAGAGTTTTTCAACATTATGAGTTTGAATGATTTTTAAGATGAACATATACTTAAAGCTCAACAAGCATCCTCCCCCACCCCCAGCAGCCCCTTAACCCCATTTTCCTCCCCTGGACCCTTCTCGCCTTTCTGCAAACTCACTGGGCACCAGGGCATTTGATTTTGGGCGCGTGATGCAACTACAAATGAAAAATTTTGCCCAACTCTTTCTTTATCACAGAGGTTAGAACATATGCCACCAAAACTTCCTAGATCACTAACAGAAGATACACACTTGTTACAGGAGAGCGTTCTTCACCTCTAAACCTCAAAGTCTTCCTAAGTCTTCTGTGTTTTAGGGATCCCCACCAATGGTTCTCAGATAATTCACAGAATTAATATTCCCCCGTAGTATAAACTTCGTTGAGACTGCCGGGTTTTGTTTTTATTTTTCCACTGGAGTCAAGTGTAAAAAGTGAATTTTAATTCAAAAGGACAGGCTTTCTTGGGGGGAAGGGGACCAGCTTCCTTATTTTATAGTCAGGGTAGTAAGTGCTCTAGTCAAAGCATATCATCTTGTTATTTTGGACAATTCCTGGAGAACTGTTTGCAAGCATCGCAAACAAAACATAGGCATTTTTTACAAAGCTAGATCTAACACTCTTATCTGTAACAAAAACCATTTTAAAGGGTCAAAGAAAATTATAAATTTTTATGATCACCGTGGACACATTAGCATCTTTATAACTACATTTTCTACTCTAAATTCATATTGGAAATTTTGCAAGGAAAAAAAGGTTACCATGAGATAATCCTTAATTTCCTTCCCTTCAGCCCCCCAAAAATGTTTAAATAAATTTGTGGATACCATAAAGACTTTTTATTTTAGGGTTGGGTCACAAAGTGATCGGTTAAGGTTTTTTCTGACGGAATGTGTTTTGTTTAGGAGGTGGCAAGTTAAGAGGAAAGGGGAGAATTAAAATATTTGCAAGATGTCATTAATCTCCAGCAAGAGCCTAGAGTTGTTGTTTTTTTCCCCCCTTCATTTCAGAACTAATCCAGCTTTCTGTTATTTGGCTCAGAAAAGTCTTAAATCTGTAACAAGAGAGTAACTTCCTGTTCTCAAGAGTAAGGCTGCCAAAGAAAACATTTACAAGAAAAGTCCCAGGGCCAAAAAATTGCCTACTAATTATTTCTCAACCCCCCTCCTACCCTTAATTCAGGAAGGTGAATGCTGTAAATGCTCTATGTTAAAACTCGAAAGTATGTATTGAAAAATTAAGAGTAAACCCCCAAGAACTGTTTGCCATTTATTTATATTTTATTGCATTCAAATTACATCAGTTTTATGGTCCTTGGGCACACATTAACGTTTCTTATAAATTTTGTTCGGAATTCCACAAAGATTATACTGTACCTTTATCAAAATATATTATGGAGGTTTTTACCTGGTACCTTCCCAACTGAAGAGGAGAGAGGCCGCTCCTGACATTCGGGAACTGACCAAGCACTGCCAACCAGGCCACGGTGTTGCTGGGAGCTGGCCTGCCGCTCACAGCAAGTTCTTGGTGTTCTCCTTGGGGACCTATCTATTCAGTACCATCCCAATCAAAACCCCAGCAGCCCTTTTGTAGAAACTGACAGACTATAAAGTTCATATGAAAATTCAAAGACCTAGAATAGCCAAAACAACTTTGACAAAGAAGAGCAAAGCTGGGTACTACCTGGCTTATGATAAAGCTACAGTAATCAAGACAGTGGGATATTGGTGTCAAGATAGGAGACTGAATGAATATAGCAAAATAGAGAGTATAGAAATAGAATTATGCCTATATGGCCAATTGACTTTCTACAATGGTACAAGGGCAACTCAGTGGAAAATGGGTAGACTTTTCAGCAAATGGTGCTAAAACAGTTGAATATCCATATGCAAAAAAAACTTCTTCCATTTATCTTTGTCACCATGTATTAGTAATCTAATTCTGCCTCATCAAATTACCCCCAAATTTAGCAGCATCTACCTCTGGTCTCTTTTTCTCTGGTCTCTCTTTCCAGAAATTCATCTTCAGTCTTCCTTTTGAGCTTTTCCTTCCTTGACAAAGTCAAATGAGTTATTCTCAAATTTGCATATGAGGAAAAGGAGACCATTTAATCTCCTGCTTATCTAGCCACCAGCCACAGTCCCCACCCTGCTTTTCCTTCTATACAGTCCAAGTCTCTGATATGTGTCCAATAAGAGGAGATCCTTGGGTTTGCAAATATTCGTGGTGCAACGCCGCCTTCCCCGTAATTACGAGTAATAATAGCAAGTATCAATCACTGGCATGTCTCTAGTGCAGTGCTGGAAAATTTTTCCATGCTATTTCATGTGATCTGTACAGCAAGGCTCCGTGGGGAGTGCAATTCCATTTACCTCCTAGGCAAAGCTGCTTATTGAGTCACGAAGCCTCAGAGAGATGAAGTAGCCTGACCAAGGGAGTATTGCGATTCAGCGGCAGACCTGGGAAGGACTCCACGCTTCCCACCCGTGTTCTGGAATCAGCCAGGCTTTGAATTTGAGTTTCATCTCTTTGAGTTTCAATTGCCTTAGCTACAAAATGGTGGTAATAACATCTTCCACACAGAACTGTTGTGAAGATTCAGTACGTACACGCGGTGCTCCCACAGCAGTCTTGGTCTCCTTTACATCCCCCAGCCAAGGCTCTCTCTGGCATCCATTTCATTTGTAGATTTCTTCATGCTCATCAAGGTTTGGAATGGCCCTCTCCAAACTATGTGTGTCCTTTATGGGAAACTGCCCCCATTGCTGGAGAGACAGAAAACTGATGTGAAGATCAATCATTAAGTGTAAGAGTAGAAAAGAGGGGGCCGAAAATAAGCACCCTGAGGATACAGAGACAGCCAAAGATCAGGAGGAGCCTGACTCACTGAGACGGGTTTTGGAGATGACAGGGTCTTAAGGTGCACATCTTTGTTTCCCTAGCACCTGGCATGCAGCAGCTGGCATGTGCTGGTTGAACTGAAATGGGCCTGAGTCTGGATGGTCTGATGTGGCCTGAGCTCCCACCCCTTGCCTGAGAACCACCCTAAAGTTCCTAGAGCAGGCAGATAGCATTTGCTGGGGAGAAAATGGGTGCCCGGAGTAGACATACAGAGCAGCTCAGGGTCATCCTTGGTTAGTGTGTCCTCTAAAGGGGGACCATGTCCTATCACCCAACTCCAAGCATGCCCCAAATGTTCTCTCCCTGGCTAGCTCTGAAATTTCCCCTCTGGGGCAAGTCCCAGTCAGATTCAAACCCCGTGTCAGGCACATAGTCCGATTTTCTTCTGCCTCATGGCTGGCTCTTGCTCTCGCCTCCCTATGCAGCAGGCCCTCTCTGGTTCCAGGATCCTGGGGGACACCTGCTCTTTCTGAGCCCAGACCTGTTTTCCGTCAGCTGCCCAGGCACTGGCTGGGCCATGGGGACGCCTTCAGGCCTGCAGATCACACCTGCAGTCCCCGAGCTCAGGTATCCAAAGGCAATATCCTGAAGGAGTTTTTCCCACTGCCTGTTTGGGAGACGTAGGAGTCTGCCTAAAGCAAGCAACTGTACACACTCCTCCACTTCTCATTCCCAATGTTGGCAAAGGGGTAGGGAAACCACACTCTCGCCTCGTTGGTGAGAGTTTCAATGGATTCAAATTCCCACGGGCCAAATTGGACCTTGTGCACCAAAAGAGACTTAAATGTGCATAGAAGTTTTGACCCAGCAATTCCTTTTCTAGGAATTTATCCTGAGAAAATAATCAGGCAAGTGTAGAAAGTCATATTGTACAAGATGGCTCATCGGGAGATTGTTCAAAGAGGAGTAAAGAGGACCTTTAAAGTGCCAACAATAAGGAATAGGTCGAGAAAATCATAGTATATCGATAAAATGAAGTCTAATTAACTGTAAGAAACAATGATGTAGTTTATATAAAGAATTATCACAGTACGTGAAGAGTTGTTACAAAACTATGTAATGATAATAGGCAGCATTTATTAAGTGCTTACTCTCTGCCAAGCGCTATCCTAAAAATTTCACAGATATTAACTTGTTTAATCTTCACACCAACCCTGGTTAGGAAATACCTGTCACTGTCCCCATTTTACATGGCTTGAAGAGATTCCATGACTAGTCCAAGGCATGCACTAAGTGACTGGGTTCGAGAGACTCCAGAGTCGTTTCTAAAAGTCGCAACTCTGCAACTCAGAATAGGGTCATATTTGTTCTAAGAACAAATAAATGGAGGGCGTGTATGTATAAAAGTCTGCAAGGACTAGAATAAAAATATTAATTGGGGAATTATTTGCATTGTTATTCTCTGTCTCGATACAATAACTTTACCATGTAATGTTAGAGTCATTCTCCACATTACCCATGCGCAGGAGTTGAAGAGTAGAATTCTTTCAGATGGCGGGTTGGGAGTCACCAGAGTTAATTTTAACAAAGGATCAAGAAGGATCATCTCTATTTCTCTCAGTTTCAGTCCATACTGCTTAGGAACTTGCTTTGCCTTGCTGAACAGTTCAAATACTGTTTAGAATTCTCCGCATGCTGAAAACATATGTAAAAATACAAAGGGCCCAAAAAGAGACCACTGTTAATGCTGTAGAATGATCTGTGGTACTCTTTGAACGTAAAATTACTCACTAAATTTTTTCCTTTTTTTTCTCCCTTTCTTGTTTTAAGAAAAAGAGAAAGGAGGGAATGTGGTGGTGCTTGCAGAGCAGTTTCTGTTCCTGCCTTGATCCCATTTAAACTTGACATTCTTTCTGCAATTTAGAAATGACTTCCGAGCGGCTTCTCCCGAGGCCTCTGGGGCTCCCGGACTCTCAGCCACTCGGAGTCCATCCGGCTTCCCTGTCCTGTTCCCAAGCACTACCTTTTTCTAAGATGTTCCTTTTTAGGTTTTGCCCAGGGCACGCTTTTTCACTGCTGGGACACCGCCATGCGGGAGGGGAACCAGGGGCAGCATAGCTTTAAAACACACCTGCAGAAGGAAGCAATAGCTCCTCTGAGCCCAGCACTCCCGCAGCGCCTCTGTGTGAACACCTCAGGTGGCCTGTCAGGTAGGTGTGATTGTCCCAGGTTTTTAGAAGATGAAGGTGACATTCAGAGAGCTTTGATGACTTGCCAAAGGTCCTATAGGCGTAATTTAAATACAAATTTGGCTTCAAAATATGATACACATTTTCCTTTTTACACCATCCTGGCTCACAGGGATTTCCCCAACTGAATTGTTTTGCTTTCTTTCTTTGGCTCTTTTTTTGAAGTGGGTAAGTGGGACACAGGAAGACTGGGCAAGCGGAAGGGTGATTTTTTAAGTAAAAATTATTTTTGTATTTTATAACCATGTATGTACAATATCCTACTCTTTTCAGAGGGTGCGTTAACTAGTTAAATTTCAGAGTTTAAAAATCTACATACACACCCCCTATCCTATGGTTTACAGGTGCTTCTATAAACTATACTGATTGAAAGCTCACCATGCCCCAGCTTTGACACTCGCTCCAGAGGCCAGTTCTGCATTCTGCCCCTTGTACATGGTCATGGGCGAAACACAGAGACAACGTCAGTAGAACAAAATAGATGGCATTTATTAAACAGATGTGACACAGGTTATTATAATATCAAAGTAGAGAAGGTGTGAACAAATTACTCATTCATTAACAAAAACACCAATCAATACTGAAAACATGAAATGATTAAATTTCCACAACATACAACATTTTCTTTCAGTTAAAGTGAGAAAGAAAAAAAAAATCACAGGTCAAATAAATACAGTGATTTCCGCCGGCTCCATAAAGGCATAAAGCACAATTTAAAGCGAGGGATCGGCACGTCGGAATGAGGCATGGCTGCCCACACGAGGACCGTCTCCAGTGGTTCCCACAACTCTGCACGCAGTCTCGGCACCGAGAGGAGGCAGCACCTGCGCTGGGAATCCTTCCCTCCCAGGGTCGGGTTTCCCCTGGTGCCCATGCTCTCGTGGACAGGATTCTCTGTACCAAAGAAAAGCTGCCTCTAATACTTTCACGGGTAAACAAAACCTTCATGCAGTAACAAATGGTCCAGGCATGAATAACGTGAAATTTTAAATGAATGCCCTTTTTCCTCCCAACTGAAGTCTAGTAAGACAAAATAAATTGCGAGGGAATCCTTCTGACTGGATTCCGTGTATACCTGGAAAACTAACGATGGCCCAGTACAGCAGCGTAGGCCGCTTTGGGGTTTGAAATATGACCTTGTAAATCTCTATCCTGCCCTCCCCCTCTGCCTCCACTTTCCTTCATGTTTTAAGAAATGGATCAGAACCGCAGGAATTTCCATTCTGGCTTAAACTGTGTGTTTGAAGAAGCAACAGTCGCCCTTTCCAGACTTCAGGCTTCAGGCTTCCAGGGCCCTTGTCTATCTGTAAAAAGTGCACTGCCCGCCTCTCAGTGCCTAAGTCAGGCTTTTCTTCATGGTCAACTCCAGGACGCGTGTGTATGGGGCATAGCTTCTGGAAGGCATCACAGTTTCACGGGTGGGACTTGCTTCACTGAGAAAGAAAAAAAAAGGCTGGTCAGGAAGATGAAACAAAACTCTCCATGTTCTTGGGTGAGACAACTCTAGGAAATAGTTTTCCAACACTTAAAAATAGACTGTAATAATGCAGTTGAATATTTCATGTAAATGTTACATAAGGGACCATTATTTGTAGCAACTTTTAAAGGTTGAGCACGTGCAAGGCATCAGTGATTCGGGAAAATATAAATTGTGCATTGAAGGAACTCATAATTTGGTAGGAAAGATATGTGCATAAATAATTTTAATATGATGTAGGGCACCCCTATAACGGAGACATAAAGAGCTGTGCTGGATATGCCCCATTTGCCCGTTCAGGTCTACTTTCCCCCTTCTCCACTTCACTCTGAACCCTGGAAGCTGACCTCAAGGTCAGCATCAACGGACGCCCTTGCCCTTTAGCTTCCGGTTGACTTTGGGCAATCGGGCCATGGTAGCAGGAGATGAGAAAACAGAAGGACAGAGAGCTGAGGACAATTGTTCCCTCCAGGCCGGGCAGCAGCATGCAGCTACCTATACTCACCTGGCAAAGGCCACAGGGACAGCCCCGCCCTCTTGTCTCTTTTGCCAGCTTTCACCCCCCTGCGTCTCCAGGTCCAGGCTGGTAACAGCTCCTACTGTGGCTAGCTCCGGACTCTACCACCGTCCCTTGTATATTTTCCATAAAGCTGCCCAAATCTTTACAAACAGTCCCTTTATTTAAGTCTCTTCCATATTCCCTTCCAGCCAGGGCCCTGAGAAATAGGGCAATTAACATATTATGGGCAAACTGAGGGCAGAGCAAGTTAGCATCACTAGGGGGGTATCTGGAAATTCACACAGGAAGATGAATCTTGAAGGATTCTTAGGCATTCTTCACGTGGGCAAGGAGGAGATGGGAATTCCAGGCAGAAGGAGCATATGCACAAAGGCAAAGCAGGGTGAACACAAAGGCCACCGATGGGGAAAGGGGGTTCACTTGGTTCAACTGGAGCAAGGGCTTCATGACGGAAAGTGGTTGGAGATGGGGCGCGGTGGAGGAGGCCCCTGTGTGCTCTGCTAAGGAGTTCAGAAGGGTTCAGGGAGCCACTAAAGGCTTCTGAGGGGTCTGGAGGCATGATATGCTCATATCTGTATTCTACCAAAATTCTTTGGTACTGCTGAGGGTTGACTGCTAAGGGTCAGTCTGGAGGCAGAAGGTGAGTTAGGAGATTTTTGCTATTTCGGGGGTGATCGTGAGAACAAATTCTCACAGTGGCACTGGAGATGAAGTAACAAGGAAAAGTTAGGGAGATATTTGGGAAGTAGAATTAATAGGATTTAGGGTCTAAGATGGGGACATAGCCCATATTCTCTCCTCCTGGACACATACACAACTGCAGTTTCCAGCCTCCCTTGCAGTTCAGTGGGCCATGTGACTAAATGAGGAGAAATTGTTTACAGCAGACCCTTGAGGAACGTGGGTTTGAACTGAGCAGGTCCACTCCTATCAGAATTACATGGGTTTTTAAATTCACATGTAAGTGGGGGGCCCGCACGGTTCAAACTCATGTTCTTCAAGGAGCAACTGGAAATGCATGCATGCTGAGGGCCTACTTTTTATCCTCAGATTTTTCACTGAGTGGGGATTGGTGCCCCTAATTCCTGCATTATTCAGTGGTCAACTGAATATTACTTCCAGGGTTAGCCTGTGAAAAACCTTCTACATAATTCTCTCTGCTCCTTCCCCTTCATGCAGATAATACAGTGGAGGATCCGCGAGGGCTCCAAAGCTCACACAGAGTTGCTAGATGGGAGAACCGTGGGTTCCCGAATGACTATGTGGAGCAAGACTCATGCCAATCTGCCTTAGACTATGGTGAGAAATCAGACTTTGCTGTGTTCAATCCCCAAGGTCTCTGGGCTGTTCGTTACAGCACCTATATTTCTTAACCTGACTGATGCAATGATCAATTGTGTATACGAGATATAAGATTCAAATCCCTTTCCCTAACTTCGCATGTCTAATTACTCATCAAGAGACATGAAATCCACCTCCTAAAGTACTGTTTTGTCATCTGTCTTCTCTATCCCCTCCGCCACTGCTTTAGTTCAGGCTCTCATAATATATCTTTGAATATTAGAATAGTATCCTAAATGGTTTCCCTGACTCCAGTGTTGGCAAAGTCTTCCCCCTTCCTGAATCCACATCTTCCTAAAAAGATAATCAGAGCATAATTACTGGTCTTAAAACTCTCCAAAGTCTCCCCATTACTTCCTGGATGATGCCCAATTCCTCCGTATGGTCTAAAGGTCCTCAACCATCTCCTGTTTTCTCTCCTGGCTGGCCTTGCAAACCAACACACAATTCTCATCATTTACTGCACTGCTGCAAACCTCCCTGCCATTCTCATGCTGATCCCTCCACCTCGATGCTTCCCTAATCAAAGCTATCTGATGAACCCCTACCTAAATTTCAAGACTCAAAGCAAGCATCACCTACTATGTGATAATTCCCCCAACTCCCCACACCAGGGCTAGAAATGTTCCTTCCTTCCTTTATACGCTCACAGTTTCCTTGAGTGGCTCTGCCCAATTTCTGGCTTCCCAAAGGTTCACTTCTGCTAAACTTTCCTATTACTAACAGCCCCCATTACCCTGCAGTGATTTTCAGCTGAAGAGTTAGTAGGGAGACACCTTCTTACTGGAGTCTATCAGCAGCCTGGGGGTTGGGGGCAGAGGACTTGAAACTTCACATGCCTCTCCCCAACTGATTCAATATGTCCCTTCCATGCTCTCCACCCTGTCACACAGCTTCCGACACACCACTGGAAGCAACTCATTGTACCACTGGTCTACACATTTGTCTCCTCTGCTGTGTATAATTTCTTGAAGGGGGTAGAAACTGTATCTCAATCATCTTCATGAGCCCAGAAGCTCACTCAGGCCAGGCACAGAGCCCACACTCCACATACAGAAGACGAAGGAATCCAGAGAATGAACGATGTCAAGAAGTGGTCAGAGTGTCACCTGCCACACAGAGGAAGCTACAGGATCTGGCAACTCAGGGATCCTCAGGGACCTCGTCAGGCAGCTTAGTGGAGTGCCAGGGGCACAGGCCAGATGGCAGTGTCTGCCAACTACTGTGAAAATTCCACAGAACAGAATTGGTCTCCAGTGACAATATCTTAAAAGCCCATAAAGTGCAGAAATATTTATAAATGTGGACCTTCTGGGTTTCAAAAACAGGCTGTTATACCCCAACCAAAAAGAGGTGAGGTATTTTATTTAGTTGATCACTAGGAAACAACAAGATTTCAAGAACACAAATAATTTTTCAACTACATAACTGAAATTCAACCATTTTCTTTAACACATTAAGGCTATTGTTAACCTTTTATAAATCCATAAAGAGGCAGTTCCCCTGGGGGAAATGATAGCAGAATCAGCAACTAAAGATTTGACAAAAGCTACTTTGTGTTCTGGTCTCCACAACAGAAATCTGAAAATGTAGGCATTTTAAAGTGCTTACTATGTGCTCAGCACTTATGACCACGGGGAATATTTTTCATTAAATTGTACCTATTAAGGCATAATTTATGAGTTTCTGAAAACCAGAAACTTGGGGCAGGAGAAAGAAGCCTCTTTTCTTTCTTTTTTTGTTTTTTGTTTTTCCACTTTTCTCTGTGAACTAAGATTAGCTAACCTGAAATTGTTCTCAATGGCTTTAATTAACATACATCGAACCTTTCAAATCAAACTCTTCAGTCTTTTAGTTTTAAAATAGGAGTGTAAAGGCCCAGGAAATCACAGTGAGTACCTTCTTACCTCTTCCCTCCCTCCTTGCTCTCCAAGAATTTGTGTAACACAGTTAGATGAAGGAGGAGAAGGCGGAGAGATGGCGCTGACTAGATCAGACAGATGACACTAGTCTCAAGCAGCTTGGTGGCAGTGGGAATAGAATTCTAGGTATGAAGCAAGTCATGCAGAAAAAAGGCAGCACTGTCGGCATGAGCGAGTCTAGGAGCCAACAATTCATGCTTCAAAGGTGGCTGCCGTACATTGAGCTTAGGTAACTGGGAGAGCAGTGGAAGCAAAAGAAAACTATAAAAATATGCTCACTGCACTGCGGACATTATGTGTGTGTCTCACTCATCTCAGCGAGCTTCTGAGGGAGTTACTATCAAAATCTTGCTATTCTAGGTGGCAAAACTGACATGCAAAGAGGTTAGGAATTTGCCCAACCAAAGCTGTCGATGTAGCAAGAGGAGGTAAACGCAGAACCCAAACCCAGATTAACTTCCAGTCAGCATTCTTACCACTACTAGGAGAAAATGACTTCGACAAAAAGAATGACTGGCTCAGCGACGGATCTGATGTGTGTGCAGATCAAGCAGATGTCAGCCTGGAGAGCCCAGCGGGCAACCAGAAATGAGGACGTACATGCAAGAGACAGGCTCAGCTGCTTGATGGCTGAGCCACAGGGAGGCAAGCGGTAAAGCCAGGAGGCTGGATGCCATCTTCGCAGGACCACGTAACCAAGAGAGACCATGAGGAGTTCCCACAGTGACATCCCAGAAGAAAAAGAGGAGCCATCAAAAAACGCTGAAGGATAGGCCAGGGAAGTAGGAGAGAACCAGGAGAGAAAAGTCCTACAAGGTTAGGAAGCAGACATTCTGTGTGAGAAGAACAGTCAGATGCTACCGACTGTGGACGAAAAGGGACCTCATATCAAACCTGACAAGCGCAAGGGGAGGCCTGCATGGCAACCTTACAAACTCAGAGACCTAAAGTAACCACATAGGATGGTCTGAAATTAAAATGGTCTAACTAAAAGCCCTCCACGGTGGGGAGTCATGTCATAGGGCGGCATTCTTCCCTAAGAGAGGTCAATCTTTACATTAACTGAGCCTGTCTCTTATCTTTTTGCATCTGTGATAACATACCTTTGGAATGTCAAAGTAATTTCCTTTTCTTGAATCCCTCAAAGCACAACCACAAATCCCTGCATTGTTATTGTTACCATGTTCACTGTTGGCTGTTAACTATCCTACAAATGTAAAGGAGTATATGTCTCTTCATTACTTTGTATCCAGTACCCGAGATTTCCCACTTCGCTTTCTCTCCTGCCTCCCTAATCTATCACCAATGGATTTCATGTAACCCCCTTATGCCTCTTCTTTTGATTATAATATATAAATTAAGGTGCAAAACTCCCATTTTCCAGAGTATTTTCTCAATCTGTTGAGATTTCGCTTCCCAGCAATTGTTGTCAGCTTGGCTTAAACAAACTCATAAAAATTCTTAAAGGTTTGGAATCAGAGAGACTCCAATTAGCGAAATGGATGAAAACCCCTGCCCTCGTGAAGCTTACATTCTAGTTGGGGGGGGAAAGGTAATAAACACGAAGATGTAAAATAGAAGCAAGAAATGTTTTCCCAAGTCCTTTATTAAATAAATTATACTATAATATATATTAGCTGCCTAACTCCCTACTTGGCGTACGTTTCATTCATTCATATGTAATCAATGAATGTTTATTAAGTATCAGATAAATGCTAGACAAGGGGATGGCAGCAGAGGGTCCCTGTCCACAGGTGTATCCCATGTTGGCAGGGACAGGGGCAATGTGGGGTGAGGAGGGGGGTAAAAAAGGGGCTTGACGGCTCTGTAAGTAAAGGCTGATTTCAATTTTTTCAGCAATATGTAAAAATAGAGCAGCTCTGACGGCCGAGTGCTATTAGCCACTGCACAGAGCCCGCCCCTTGCGGGCGTAAGGGGAAAGCGAGTCATAGGCGCTGGGCTGCTCCACAGCGAGACTGTGCCTGCTGCCCGGGACACGCGGGGACCGCTCTGATGTCTCTGCTGACAGAGGCCTCCAGGCCTATCTAGAGAGCTCCAGGCCCCTGAGAGTTTAATTGAAGAATTCAGTGTATACTAAAGCACTACACACTTGATTAAGCTATTAATACATTTAATAAAATCACTAATAACCACAAACAAAATTAAGTTAATAAAACTGTCTTAGCACACACGAATTCATTTACATTTGACCTAGTGTCTTATATGTACAGTCAGGGTTTCTGCTTGGTTAATAGTAATAATAGCTATGATGTATTAAGTACCTAACTTTGGTCTAGTTACAATGCTAAATAGTCCACACGCTTGTTTTCACGTAATCCTCACAACTGCTCTATCAGATTTGATATTGCTATCTTCATTTCCATTTTAAGGTTGAAATAATTGAGGCTTAAGAGAGAATGAGTAGCTTGCCCGAGGCTGTGCTCAGCTGTCAGCTGGGCTGGGCGGGGCACCCCAGAAGCCTGAGGTTCCCCAATTGGGCCACAACGCCGAGTTCGTTGTGGAGAAGAACAGGGAGTAAGAACGAAACCCTTCTGCATCATGGGGGCTTAATTCAATACTTTTATTGATCTCAAACACTGTGGAGGAGCCTGCTTTTAAAATATTCTGCAAAACACTATGGAACCTTTTATTGGTTAGATGCAAGTCTGAAGTCCAAATAAGAACCAAATAAGAATAAGAAATAAGACTTTTGTTAGAACATGCACAACACAATCTAATAACTGTTTAGTTATTATTTTAAAACCAGCAATGTACCATGCCAGGACTCAAAAGGCCTGGTTCCAACCCTGGTTGAGTGGTTCCCTGTCATTCACTTTATCTCTCTGGGCCTCAGTTTTGGTATCTATAAAACATGGGGACTAAACTAAATTGAGGGGTTCCAATTTGTTTTGACCATACAACTCTTATTCAAAGAAAATCTTACGTGAAATCTAACATATAAAACACACTAAAAGCTGAGCTCTTCTCAGATTTTCTTTTTGATGGGGGTGAGGGGGACAGTCCTCACAGGCCAGCTCCCTGCTAATGTTCTTGCCCCAGAACCCCGAGCCCAGGGCACAGCAGTTCCAAGTAACACAGGTGGAAAACTTCTGCCCTGAATTGTCTCAAAAGACACCGTGGTCCTCGCTACCCGGACTAGCATGGCGCCTGTCACATAGTAGGCACTTAATAAATATTTGTGAGGAAACAAATGAAATATTATTCTGCCTTTTCGGAAATGCAGATATGTAGTTTTCATTTCCTTTGCTGATTGACCTAGGTAGTTAAAGTGCTAAGATGGATCCTGGGGGAAACCAAATGTTACATTTATGGAAAAGCTGCTTTTAGATACTGAAGTGGCTTCCAAGTTCACCGTGGCCATAAGTTAAGGGTCTGTCAGCACTTCCATTATGAAAACCGCTTTGTGGTTTCATAACTTCACCATAAAAGTTTGCTTCGGGCTATCCTTCGGCACACAAATTGAAAGCCTCATTTTAAGCCAAAATGTGGGAATTAGAAAACAAACAAGTGATTGGTTTCAGACATAGTTTTGTACCTGTCCTAGCCAAACAAGATTTATTATGTGGGCAATTAGAGTGGACTAAGCCACTTGGTTCTTAAAAAATAAAAACAGAGGGAAATGACCAAACTATTTATATTTCAAAAAGAGTCCCTGAGTATGATCCATCATTCCTTCTGGCTACATTTTTATCATGTACTTTGTATCCCACATGGATGAGCCCCAGAGTCTATTTACACTTATTTATTTCCTTCCTTCCTTCCTTCCTTCCTTCCTTCCTTCCTTCCTTCCTTCCTTCCTTCCTTCCTCCCTCCCTCCCTCCCTCCCTCCCTTCCTCCCTCCCTTCCTTCCTTCCTTCTTTTAATTTTCTATTAATCACATCACAATGATGAAAGTGCCTTGTTTTTAGCAGAAAGCAAGCAATGTAAATGAGAACAATGTGACTTTGAGACTCTGGGTACCTAAATTATAAGCCACATGCCATCGGCATCCCTCTTAGAAACTTTTTTTGTGCCTTCTTGGGGCCAAGCACAATTTTGAGCACCCAGAGGTGGTAGGTTAGTGGTTCCCAGGCTCTAATCTTTCTAGGAGGAAACCCAGACATGGGTCCATGACGTTTAACATTGAATGTGTCAGTCCTCCAGCTCAGAAATGCAGCCGAATGAATTGGGTTATAGTTATTGTTTATCTGCTCATGACTGAAGTACATCATTTATTTATGAATCTGATTCAGTGCTGGGCAGTAGTCTGTTATGGTGCTGGGGAATGGATGAATTTTGTTCAAGACTTAGACTCTCTTGCCTCTGTATAACTAAAGCCCCTTGCAGGCCCCTCACACTGTTGTGGGTTACTGCCAAGTATCTGTCTGCCCTTCCAGGCTGCACTCTGGGATGGGAACTAAGTCTAATTCTTCTCCATGTCATAACTGTCTGGCACAGGGAAGGTCCTCAAGAGATGATTGTGGAAGGTGGGAAGGAAGGAAGGAAGGGAGGGAGGGAGGGAGGGAGGGAGGGAGGGAGGGAAGGAAGGAAGGAAGGAAGGAAGGAAGGAAGGAAGGAAGGAAGGCAGGCAAGCGGACCAATCTCTCTCTGAAGTGGCTTCCCAGATGTCTCCTTCGCCATCCCCTCTGCCCTATACAATGTCCCTGCTCCCACAGAAACCAGTCAGACACTTCAGCAGCCACCACTTATCTTTGCAGAAATATTTTTTGATAGAAAGAATGCAATTCTGGTCATAACAGCCCAGGAAAGTATTTTCTTAAGTCAAAGAAGAATTTGAGTCAGAAAAACAGGAAATTCCTAAATACCTGGGTAGAAAATCACAGCCCACTCCGATCTCTCTGGTTTCCGCTTCGGTCTTGGGCTGGGTTTCTGTTAAGTAATCCAACTTACTTTGTAGTTCATTATTCTAGAGATGAGGGAGAAAAAGTATTTTTAGCAAGGCAAATTATGTTCCCTGACAAATACACATGACACAATTTACCTATATTATCAGATTTCCCCCATCACAACATATTCACTGAACACCCCAACACAGTAGGAATTGAAGAAGTATACTGACTGCGTCCTTACAGATACCTTTCTGGGCATGTGCATACACATGTATCCAATTTTACATAAATGGAACAAACCAAATATCCTGATCTATACGTAAATCTGTTTTTTCACTTAACAATTTGTTGTGAATACCTTTCCACATTTATTAGCTTTCTTTTTATGTCAACAAACTATTTTAATGCATTCATAGCATTCCATTGTATAGATGTACATTATTTATTTAACTAGTCTCTTATTGATGGGAATTTAGATATTTAAGGCTTTTTTGCAATTATAAATAAGGTACAGCTCAGCTTTTAATACTCCCTTATTAAACTATAAACTGAGTAAGTCTATTAATTTAATTTAGTGGGAAATACCTCTATAACTTAATAATTAGTATTTCATAGGTGTGGAAAATTCAGAATCTCAAACATATAAAATAGAACAAGCTCTTTGGGATTAAAATTAGCATTCTAATTAGTTTCTTTTTTCAGGCCAAGGCCAAACATGACGTAGGTTGATGATTACATGCTCAGGAATTGGAAATTTGCCCCAAGGGGGAAATGAAGGACAAAGGAGCAAAGAAGTTGAGGATATTGGAATGAAAACACGTGAAGTGATGGTGCCGAAAGTATAAAGGGCAAAACTACACAAAAATTCGAAAAGAGGGTAACAGAGGTTTATTTTAAAGTTCTATACATTTTTCTATAATGCTTGACTAAATTTTCATGAGGCAATGACCATATCTATCTTACTGGTTATATCCTCAGAGCATAGCATGGAAGAGATGCAAGATAAATATTTATTGAATAAAAAAATGTATAAATGCTTTTACAGTGAGCATATTATTTGCATAACTAGAAAAGTTTTATTTGTCTTTTCTTCTTTTTAAGCTGCAGCTGAAGCACTATTCTAAGGCACTAGATAGCACATAAAAGTTTAAAAATTCTATGGAAACAGAAGTTCATTTGTTTGAAAGAAAGAATGTGGGATACAGCTCAGTAGCTCCTGCTCTGAATGGATGAGACCAGGAGCAAAGCAGGAGCTCTGATACAATCCTGTGTTCTGCAGGATATAAAGAACTATGAATTCTTTCTAGTAAATGAGAAATGGTATGAAGGAAGAGAATTCATTTCAGATTCCTTAACAAGTCATGACAGATCTATCACCTGACTCTCAGCGTGGGAGAATGGTACTGGCTCACTGCCAGTGGTACATCAACATTCTCTCTCTCTCTCTCTCTCTCTCTCTCTCTC